>JAIRCK010000005.1:0-549749 GCA_020744315.1 Curvularia eragrostidis | reverse complement strand
CGCGTCGATCTCTGCAATCGCATTGGATAGAGCTGTCATGGTTGTGTAGTAATCGCGCGTTGTAATTGGGTGGTGGAGAGGCTGGGTGGGGTGTTGGTGTTGCATTCAATGACCTGTTGCACGCACTGACCACCTACACTACTGATCTGGCCAGCTTACTGATCCAACACGTTAATGTGAATTCCATTGTGAAGTGCCCAGCAAGCGACGGCTGGGCTTCTTCGCAGCCCTCTGCCAGCTGTGCGAACCGGCAGTCGAGTTTTTGGAAGAACGCGGATTCCTTTATGAATGAGTGTCATTGCAGTGGCAAATTGTCTTTCGTGCCTAAACTGCTCCCAAGGATCTTGTACCAGCAAAAGAATATGCGATGCGACAGTCGGTTGTCGATGAAGTATTAGAGCATCCGACGTAGTGGGATGTAGAGCGCGACAGGTATTTGGTTACTTATGAAGATAGCTACTTTGAATTCGATCTCGTTGACAGCCGTTGCAAGCTTATGAGCTACCACTTTGGTCTCATTGTGGATCGATGTCTGTAGTAGATGAAGCTACTTCCTCCTTCCAGCATGCTCATATCCACATGATCTATCAAGGTCTCAGCACATTTTGGGAATGTCATGTTATGAAGCTGCGTCCACTTTCGCATAGTATTCTGAGGTATGCTGAGCACGGCTGATATGTGTCATGCGAAGTGAGGAGTTCCAAGTGCTTATCGCCTCTTGTTGGCTACATGCTAACCTCATGCTGTATCTCTACATGCTTTCTTCCAATATCGACATTGTCTTCTGTCATCGTAAGCTTTCTCACTGGTCTCTATTTATCAGGCATGTATCGATACATCTCATAGATCAGCTGTTCGGCGCGACATGCATTCACCAATAGGTGATGCATTGTCACTACCAGGAACAAATCACTGATTGTTTGAAGGTAGTTAGCCTACCGCAAGAACTGACTTCGCCTGTGCATCCATGCTCACAAGCGTTGTTTCCGTTTGATAACAAATCACGTCATTTCTTCATCCAATTCCGCCGTTCATACTGCATATGTTTGCGTGAGACTCGAATCCAAGGCGAGCACTGGTAATCATCCGCACGGGAAACGCACAAGGAGATACCCGAGGAAGCCTTCGTAATTCACCTTCACACTCAGGTACAACAGATTTAAGCTCTACTATCACATGTCGATACCCAGCTCAGAGACCCAAAAAACTCCTGTCAACACACGCGCTGATTGAAGGACGTTGACTTCGTGCAACACTAAAACACCAATGTCTATGGTTACACAGTTTTCATGTTATTGGACGGATATGGGGTCTATGTGTAGTCTCAATTGACAGAGTCAGGCATCACTTTGAGCGCCCCACGATTTTTGGCACTTTTACAAACTTTATCACATCCAATATATTCATATCTATTGCCACTGGCGTAATACGAAAATAGTATTTGAACTGCCTTACTCCCCTCTAATCATCTATTTCGTCAAAACAAGAATCTTCATTCCGCATTTTTCCGCGTTCATGTCCCATCGTCGAGTTCTATCCACTATCACATCATAAAATCCGCCTATCGAACGTAAAACAGTCAGCTTTTAGTTATTTCTTTCATACATCAACTTATGCGAGTATCTTTTTCCAGTTTCTTTCTAATTGCAAAACATGTTTCACGATCTATAGCATGTGAACTATCTTCCACCATCAAGTATAATGCCGCCATTACCGCCATTACCAGCACGACTACCGGGCACTAGTGCATTTCCGCCGTTCCCACCCTGCTTAGCCATTAGCCACATGATGAATGAAGCGTTGTGCTGGCACCAAACGCCTGCCTAAAGGGAAAGCCATACATTACCAAGACCAGGGGCAGGGATAGGTTTAGCCCGCACATCTCCGCCTCTAGCTGACTCGCCAATCCCAATAGCTGCAGACCCAGTTATAAAGTTGAAGCCACGCTTATTAGATTCAGGGTGTCTAGCGTGAATACTGATTGACGAGCCAGGGTCCTAATACGATCAGTGAGTACGATGGGAGTATGAGAGAGACACGATTCAATTACATTTCCGACAGAACCTCCGGTGGCGTGACCGTTAACGGAAATGGCACCGCCTCCGGCTTCGATCGTATGATCACCGATGGAAAGCTTGGATTTGATACCAATATCATTGGCAAAGCCACGTTTCTGATCAGGGACCTTGATTGGGTGCCCGTCGACGACAACAGCTGGAATCCCGAGTCCAACTTCAAAAGGGTTAGGGGTGGGTGCCCCAAGAGCAAGAGCTGTAATAAGAGAAAAGACAATGGCAGATCGCATCATGTTGGCGTACGAATATGGTAGAAGGGCAGTAGACTGAGAGGTCTGATGAGAGTAGTGAGATAAGAGGAGAGAAGCAATGGAGTAATAATCAAAGGCAGAAGAAGCAGAAGTGTTCAGAATGAATCTAGTTCCAGACTAGTGACAGCTTTGTCGTAAATCTGGCTGAGAGAATTTCTTTTAGTATATCTAGAGACAAAACATAGTGAGGCACAGCATGAATAAGTGTTGAAGGGCTTTAGCTAGAATTCTGTCCGTGGTATGATAGGTACATAACACTAATGGTATCAAGTTGGATTACAAATATCCTATCGGAAGGGCCCTCCCTGCCCTTTATCCACTATAGGACCGAGATACTCGAATCTACCAGCATGATGTGGTAAGGAAACTGTACCTTCTTGGATACGAACAACAATGGTAGTCGTCATCTCAATGTACTCAACACGTCAAGAGTGTCATATGTAAAACAAGTAGGACAAGATGAAGGGGCCAGATGACCAGCAAACATAAGAATTATTCTCATGTAAGAGAAAGGAGTTTTTCAGTACCCCAGATTGAGTAGATACAGCGTTTCACGTGAGATAGTGGATGCTCATATTAGGGCATATAAGCTTTAGCGTACAGGGTCTTTGTAAAGGGCCGGCGGGTTTTAGGTCAGGCAATCCGGGGAAGATCTATCATGCAGGCTATAGTGGTGATAGCAGCTAAGACTGTAACATACATGGCTATTATCTCTCAAAACGACTCGCGGACGTATGGCGCAGCTTCGTCTCAGCCACACCTAGAACTAGATACTTTAGAGCTAGTCTGCTAGGGATGTCAAAACAAGCTCTAGGCCACGTAGATGTAAGTGCGCTAAGACACTCAATGCAATGCTTAGGGTCAAAAGTGTCGCGGATGCCAAAGTCCCTGAGCGCAGGGTTCCTGTGACAAGAAGCGAGAACCAGAAACTCACGTGGAAGGAATATCTCGCCGGTCAACAGAATATCTCGCCGTTCACCAGAGTATACCGCCGGCCAAAAGATATCTCGCCGGTGAAAGAAATACCTCACCGATGTTCTCATGATATGCGCTGGTTGACTGCGGTTCACCTGAGTTGGTGGGAGTTGAACTTCTCGAATGCAGTTGCCGCCGCAGAGGGAGGGGAGGATTTACGGGTTCCGCGTCGGTCAACCCACACCTTGGCAACCCACTCTAGTTTGTTTGTACTGTAGACTGCACCACTCAAAGCACTCGGTGGCCAGCATTGAGTGGCCTGCTGAGGTGTATCTGGTCGTTCGCAGCGAAATCTGGCCATTTCGGGCCGATGATGTCTGGGCCTACCCCTCTCTTGTCACAGATGAGCCTCAATGACGCTAACGTACCCAAACTGGTTTAGTTACTCTAAACAGAAGCTTAATGCAAAATCCAAACAGCACTTCAATGCGATATCCAAACGACAGCTCAATGCGACATCCAAACGACAGCTCAATGCGACATCCAAACGACAGCTCAATGCGATATTCAAACGACAGCTCAATGCAGAATTCAAACGAAAGCTTAATGCGGAGCCCCATTAATCTACTCCAGAAGGGAAATGTTCGAGCCTGAACCCACCAAAACACAAGAATCTTACAGAGATGTCTAGCTAATTGCGCAATAATGGGGCATGGCAGTTTAGTTCTAAGATTTAGTCACTGCTCTATGCACCCTCATAGGGGCTCACAGAAATTGGTCTAATAGTACATACGGTATCACAATCAGTTCTCTTAGTTCAAAGTTCTCTTCGGTACCTTCCGTCTATTCAGTCATGGTATCCTGGTACCGCCTCTAACATCTCTTCTGACATCTGTCAGTTCACCTGGCAGTCCATCCCACCCATGTCTACTGCAGTGTCGGTCCTAATTCTTAGCATGATGATACCATCGCCGACTGACTCGTCCACCATTCATGCGACGCTACTTCGTCGAAGTACCTCAGTCTACTGCTTAGACAGACACCATGGCCGGACTCTATCTCTCTGATGAGATTGTATAAATTCAACACTGGCTCACTTCGATAAGCCATCATCACACAACACTTTCACTTCTTCATCCTTTCAGTCAATCTCAACGAGTCGATCTCGGTACTTTTCTGCTCACTTAACCTCTTACGACCATTCGATATTCTTCTTTACGAAGTTAGCTGGAACTACCCTCAGTCTTGATCATTACTTCACTCTTGTCCTTAAACATGAAGTATTCAATCATCTTTGCTATCGGCTCCGCAGCGCTGGCTGTAGCGGCTCCCGTTAGTGTTGACATCGCCGGTCGCTCCACTACAGTTGTTACCGGCGGACCTGGCATTGGTGTTGATGGCAGCGGCAGAGGTGGCAGTGTTGCCGACGGTGGCAACGGTGGCAACAGCCGTAGCGGCAATGGTGGTGACGGCGGCAAAGGAGGCATTGGAGCCAGATCCACTACAGTCGTTACCGGCGGACCTGGTATCGGCGTTGAAGGCAGCGGCAGGGGCGGTAGCGTTGCTGACGGTGGCAGCGGTGGCAGCAGCCGTAACGGCAATGGTGGTGACGGTGGAAAAGGAGGAATCGGAGCCCGATCTACCACAGTCGTTACTGGCGGTCCTGGCATTGGTGTCGAAGGCAGCGGCAGGGGCGGCAGCGTTGCTGACGGTGGCAGCGGTGGCAGCAGCCGTAACGGTAACGGCGGAGATGGCGGCAAAGGAGGCATTGGAGCCCGATCTACCACAGTCGTTACTGGCGGTCCTGGCATTGGTGTCGAAGGCAGCGGCAGGGGCGGCAGCGTTGCTGACGGTGGCAGCGGTGGCAGCAGCCGTAACGGCAATGGTGGTGACGGTGGAAAAGGAGGAATCGGAGCCCGATCTACCACAGTCGTTACTGGTGGAGCTGGTGTCGGCGTCGAAGGCAAGGGAACTGGCGGTAATGTTGCCGATGGCGGTAATGGCGGCAACAGCCGCAAGGGTAACGGCGGCGATGGCGGTGCTGGAGGGTATGTATCTCCCTTGCTGCAACCCGATTACAACTAACACCAAGATAGGATCGGTGCACGTTCTGCTTCCAGCCTCCTTGTAGAGCGGAAGTTCGACCTTATCAGTGGTGGACCTGCTATCTCTATTGATGGCAACTCTCGCGGCGGCGATGTCGGCTCAGGTGGCAACGGTGGCAACGGTGGCAGCAAGGGCGGCTCAGGCGGTGGCTCTTCTGTCAACATTAACTGAAGCATAAGATACCTAGCTTAAATTACTGCTGACGCTTCTGTGAAGCATCGTTGGTTTAATGCAGTATTGATATAGAGATTATCGCTATTAGAATCATATCTATCAATTTCATTATAGTCGTCTTCTCATCAATACACTTACCTCAGCTTTACTCACTGCATTCGTCGCTATCTGCGTGAATAATTTCTTCGCTGCAATTATTGCTACGTTCTTTGCGATTTTTGTCACTTTTGTATCTCTTAGTACAAGAGAAAGCCCCCTAGGTCTTTGTATCCCGATGTGTCTTTAAAGGAAGAGTACAAGTGATTTATTGATGATAGATCACCATGACAATCATATTGATTCATGATATTGCTTTTTACTTTGTTTTGTACTACATTAGTAAGAGTACTCACACTAACCTTGTAAATAATCTATAAATATTCTGTAGAGATTATGTCAATGGCTGCGTTGGGGTTGCGCTCGCTTCCAAATACTGTTCCAGTTGAAACAGCGGTGGTTATACTCGTTTCTATACTCAGCGCTGGAATCGATCCAACGTTGAGCTATTGACATGGTTGGGATCATGGCAGGAAGGGCAGGTTCGAGAACGACTCCGCTTCTGCGAGATCTGCGTCTTTCAACCTAATCGGTACCAAAGCTGCCTTTGTACTCTTTTCCCTGCCCTGCCATAATTGACAGTGAGAGCGGCATCAACGATGCCGACAAGATAAGTCAACATTTTCTCTTCAGAAATTACTCCCGGACACCTGTAGCTAGTGCAACAAGCAGCGCCAGACAGCAGCCAACATGCAGCAAGGACCCTCTTCCATAATCAATGTCCATTCAATTGTTTCCCGCCCCTTGCCAGTCTGTCGTTGAGATGATGAGACTTTGTGATGCTATCAGCTCTTGCAAGGTCCAGCCGCGTGTGAAGCACTCACTGCGACCGAACTCATTGTCACCCTCGTTGTTGCGCACATCCGGACGATTTTCAAGGCCTACTACCGCATTTACATACCACTGAAACATGGAAATGATTACTTCCGACAGCACTGCATTGTTTTTCTGGTCGATACAGCTGGTGTTGACCCATGGCTACTGTACGTCTGTTGAATGTATCTTCACGTGACCCGCGAATCTTTTCAGCTTCTATATCCTGATAATGGATAACGTGTTTCACAAGCGAGTCGGCCACCCAAGCGAGTCGGCCACCCAAGCGAGTCGGCCACTTTGCTCCGACGCGTCAATGTCAACACTATAACACGTAATAACTCAACAACGCGCCTCTCTAACTTTATATCCTAAATTAGATCTTTAAATTGCTCTTTTTGATATCCAATCAAAACGTGTTCGGAGCTAAAGACGTGCTGCCTCTATCTATAACGTGCCTCGAACTACTCTTCAAGACCAACGCGCTAGAAAGCGCCCCTAACGCGACTGCGAACCTAACTCAAAGCAGCTTAATAAGCTAGAAGAGGAGGCTATAGTCAAGCGTGTTCTTAAGGAGTCTGCGCGAGAGTTTGCGCCTACAAAGGCTATTGTTCGAGTAATAGCTAATAAACTATTACATAAGCGTAGGAGCAACTCTATTAGCAAGAACTAGGTTGATAACTTTGTTAAACGTACTCCTAAGATCCGTACGCGCTAGAGCCGTCCTTATAATTACTAGCGAGCTACCTGCGAAGACCTAGCGGCTATCTAGCGCTAGTTTGATCTAGTCAAGACGACAAAGCAGAAGTGGGGGATTATAGACGACGATATCTACAACTTTAATAAGACTAGATTTATAATAGGCAAGATTTTATTATAGTTAGTTATTATAGGCTTAGAGGGATCTAGGAAAAAGAAGCAGATACAGCCAGGCAACCATGAGTAGGTTACTGTGATCTAGGGCGTGGGCGCGTCAGGTCGCCGGCTACCACCCTTCGTTATCTTTGCGGGCAAGGTGCTTATTAACGTCTAGTTTAAGAACCTGCCTCCTAACTAGGTTCTTGAAGTCAGTCCTAATAGCTAGACGAATAATTAGCTTGCTCTTGCATGGCTAGAGCACTTTGACAGGCATACAAAGAGCTCCTCTCTAGGTGGGTATCGACTACTCATTATCGACGGCCATAAGAGCCACTGCTCTGTCGAATTTCAAGATCTTTGCAAGGAGAAGAATATTATACTTCTTTATATACCTGCGCACTCATCTCACTTGCTATAGCCTCTTAATATGGCCTGCTTCTCGCCATTAAAGCGCAAGTATGGTGATGCTATTTTAGGCTTGGCACGCAACCGCACCAGCTATATCAGCAAAGAGACCTTCTTACCAGCCTTTAAGACTGCTTTTGAGCAGTCTATTACTAAGAAGAATATCCAAGCTAGCTTTAGAGGCGCTAGGCTAGTCCCACATGACCTATAGGCTGTACTATCTAAGCTAGATGTAGTGGTGCAGACACTAAAACAATCACCACAACGGGCAGCCGCCTAGGAGGCGCAGACACCAAGCAACGCGCGCGAAGTCGAGGCTCAAATTGGTCTTATTCAAGAGAGCGTGAGAAAGCGCCGTGGGTCTTCTACCAACTCACTTACTGAGCAGATCGCGCAGTTAAGTAAGGGGGCTCAACAAATAGCACATAAGATAACGCTTATAATAGAGGAAATGAGTACTCTTCGAGCGGCTCTAGACGAATCAAATAAGCGTAAGAGCCGCAAGCGACGATACGTACGGATAGATGAGACTCTTACTACTAGTAAAGTACAAGAAATATTAGCTGAACGGGCGGGTAGTAGTCGTGGCGATGGTGAGAGCGCGTCGAAGAGGGTGCGAGGGGAGAGGCGGTGCGGGCGTTGTAAGGAGACTGGACACAACGCTCGTACTTGCGCAGTTAAGATAGATAGTGCTAGTGATAGTGATGGCTCTAACGAGTAATTTAGTATACTATAATATATTATTAACCGTGATAAAAGTCTGTGATATTGTCTTGAAGTTTGCGCGCTGGTGTAAAGTGGCCGACTCGCTTGGGTGGCCGACTCGCTTGTGAAACACGTTAGTGAATTGGGCGGGTAAGTGCTTCTGCCAAGGAGAACAGAACATTTGTCACACCCTGCTTGCCACAGCGAAGTGGTACTTGTACGTCTGAGGCGAAGAGGCTGACGGTTGCTATGCAGCGGTCATGCGGAGTGAGTACAGCTCTGGGTTCAGCAAGAACGGAGTTTGTTACGCAGAAGTATCAGTAGCTTGAAGCCGATCATGCTATGCGCTTGTCACGTTGAAGGCCGTGTGCGGTGCAGGGCTGACTCGTCTTGCACTTCGTGCAAGAGGGAATTCTCCCGCATCTGCAAGCAAAGAGTGGCAGTTGCTGTACCGTGCGATGCGCATCGTTCGTGCACGGATGTATCTTTTGCACGATACAAGTTCGTGTTCGAACAATATTGTGAGCCTCGAACCGTGGTGTACTTCCAGCGGAGGATTTCCCCTTGCACGACTCGCAACAGGCTCACCTTGTCCGATGCGGTATTATTAAAAGCAGTCAAGCTTCCTGCATTGTCTTGAAAGCTACCGTGCTCACCTGCAGAGCCTTGAAAACGCGACATTGCATTGGCCCGTTGTGCCGAGACATGGCTCGGGACATGGCTCTTGCTTAGCTACGGCTGCCCTTCCGCCACTTTCGGGCCGCTTGTCAGCACTATATATCGTACTTTGTATTGCATAGCTAGAAGTGCTGCCGCTATAACAAGAACAAAGAACAGCCATCTTCACGGTGTAACGCACCTTCAAGAGCTCTATAAGAAGCTCCGTTACGCAAGCTATATCGCAACTGCGTTTAGCGTCTTCGAAGCGAGTGAGAAGCTAATCGGAAACAGGCACGACTTACCATGCATGGCGGTGTCCGCAAATCCGGCCTCCAAGTCTGATCACTCTGCTCGGGCTTTCTTCGTTGCTGTTATGGCCGAGTAGCAAGGATGATTGGAGATTATGAGCCCGCAACACTCCCGAAGATTTTAGTGTTTGGCTAAGAATTGAGCTAGCAGGGCCGCCATGCTCATGGCTTCCGTGTCTCACGACAGTAGTCTAAAATAATATAGTAGGCAATGTTACCTTTCTTTCCCACAACGTCTTCCCAGCGTCGTTAGTCCCCTCAAGCATGTCTTGTCGCCGGTTATGCCTAGCAGCCTTAGCGCTGCAGACACTCGTACCCTTTTCATCCGGAGCCTTCTTCGACAATAGCGCTGATGCACTTCGTGAACTCGAAATCCCTGTTGCGAGATCCTTGCTCGCGCTGAAACCGTTTGGCAAACGTCAGTCAAACAACCTCATTGGTAAAGCAGAAAAACGGGTTCAAAGCAGCAAAATGGAGCGCTGACGATGAGGTGCTCGATCAAACAGCGGCTCGATCCGGAAGCAATGGTATCGGTCCCACTCGGACCCTGTTCGACGGGACGGACTATGCCATCGACATTACGCTCGGTGGAAAGACTTATTCTGTTCTTTTCGACACCGCAAGCAGCGCTTTCTGGCTACCGAGAGCCAATTTCACCTGTCTGAACAGTGATAACAAGGTGCAGTATGTATAATGCAAGAGTTCGCTGCCGATACTAGATTGACTTATTACTTCTGTAGACCTCAGTCCGCGTGCGGCTTCGCATCGTACGGCCCCCAAGATTACTCTGGTGGACTAGTGGAAGATCGAAACTTTCAGGTTACATATATCCAGGGTGAATTCGCAACAGGCACTGTAGGTCGCGAAGATGTGACCTTCGCAGGACTGACAGTCCGGAATCAGTATATGTCGCTGGTGGATAGGACGTATTTCACGGATCAAAACGGTTTGACAAGTGGAATTATGGGTAAGTTTTCTCCCTCTTGGTTTTCGAAGTGTCAAAATGCCCAGTAGTCGAATGCGTATGGATCTAACGATGACAGGCTGGGGGCTGGGCAACTACACTGCAATCTATCCTGGAGACGATCCGAAGCTCAACAATAAAACCGATCCAAAACACACCTGGATCCCTACCAAGACCTGGATCCTCAATGCATTCGAACAAGGCTTAGTGGAAAAGCCAATATTTTCAGTGAACATCGGCAACAGAACTGCAAACGCTGCGAATCTGACTACGTCTGGATTCGTGGCTGTAGGAGGTGCCCCGCTTGAGGGACTTCCCTTCACTGGAGTCTGGGCTAATTTTTCAATCTCTCCCGAGACCTACGCGCCTTGGGGTCTGAAGAATAAGTACACTCACTGGAATGTAAGGCCAGATGGATTCCTGATCGACAATACCTTCGTGCCATGGAGACCCGGTAGATTCGCCGACGGCGGCGGTGAGATCTTCACTATCATCGACACTGGAACCCCTTGGAGCTACATCACCAATGAGACTGTGCAAGTCATTGCCAATGCGATGCATCCTCCAGCGACTTGGTCCGCGCCCGACAGTGCATGGGTCACGCAGTGCAATGCCACTGTTCCTCACGTGAGCATTCGCATCGGCGGTACGGATCTACCAATCGGCAAAAGAGAAGTGCTCCTCGATGGTTACCTTGGTCAGGCCAACGATTCGCCTACGCTGTGTTGGCTTGGCTACCAGCCTTCCTTCGAGCCAGCAGCTGGCGGCTCTTCTCCATACCTCCTCGGAGACACTTTCCTCAGGAATGTGCTGGCTGTACATGATGTGGGAAATTTTAGGATGGCGTTGGCTTCGCTCAAATGGTAGTGGTTTAATGGTGATCCAATGCAAGTAGAGAGACGCGCGATTCTGCTCGTTTAGTCTAGAAGTTTAAATAATGGGAATGCTTCAGTCGTCTCAATCGATCTGATGATCTACCTGCATGCCAATTTTTGCTGGTTTGGAAAACAGCGAATAGAATGTGAGCTCGTCGTCATAGTCAGAGGCCCGAGCAGCCAAAACTACATAAATATCAACAGTGATATACAAGGTCGATGTTTAATGGCTGCAGTCTCGGAATGAGTAAGTACATGATACCAGCCAAGGTGTCATACCTGAGCAGGTAACATATAACACATGCTGCGATGATATCAAAACCATGCTCCAATTACGGTGCATATTCCCTAAGGCAGCATGCCCCTCGATGCAGCAGCGGTGATGTCCTTGGCTACCTGGAGGAGGTCGTGTCCCTTGATCCTAGCAATTATGCCAACACGTACGGAAACTTCGTCTAGGGCTACATCAAACTGGTGATTATGTACAAGCTTGTCTGGTAGCACAGCAGCACCGGTTATAAAACTCGGCAGTACTGGTCGGCGTGGGTCTTTCCATGCTACTGTTTTATTCCGCCGACAGGTAGTGGCCAGCAGCGGCTCTTCGACGTTGGTCGCATCCTTAATCTTTCCAAATCGAATGTCATGATAATGATGGCCTTTACTGGACATCATGGGATCAATTCGAGAGGGCTGTCGACTCTACAAGGTCGGTTCGAAGAGCCCGGTAATAGTAAGCTGTCACAGTAATCTGAAAAGTTAGCCCAAACCTCTTTCTACATTAGACCCCACAAGAGCCAGCAAAATTACTGAATATTTCTTTGGACTGAAATCACTATGTACGTGGAAACCAATCTTGAAAGTAGTAGCTGTCTTCAAAAGAGCCCACTCACCACTTTTTTGATACCGAGTATCTATTCTGGCACATTCTCTCTGTTTGCTCAGCGCCTGCTGACTATGTCGTTCATGTTACATTCGTCATTTTGCCGGATTATGTGCAAAGCTGCAGGTGATTGCAAAGTCGTCGAATCTGGTTCGAAAATCATGTAAGAATTGCTATTCCCATGGCATCTTTGAAAAATCGTATTTGTTAAGGCAATACAAACAGTTATCTGATTACGCGTCCATTAGCAGCTTATCGAAGCAAAGAGTCTTATCGGAAGAAGGTTCTAGAATCTGACCGATTAGTTTATGGTTGCCTAGCCCCACCGCCTGGTCCAAGTCGCTTGAAGTGAAAGTTGCTTGAGGTGAAAGTGGGTGGGTACAAATACTGCCTCCCCCCACCACCCCAACTTCTCTACCTCAACAATAACAACTATAACAGCTACTATATGGGGCGGTAGCTCGAAATTCTGCTACCAACAACAGCCGATAGAGTTAAAGAGCTTCTTTAACCAATATAACCGGTATAAATGCCAGTACCGGTAGTATAATGACAAAGGAAAACATCAATATATCGCGCCGGTGACGTCGTCACCGTCGGGCAATACTTCGGCAGCGAGTGGGAGCAACTGATTGTGAGCAACAACATCCAATCCCGCACCCAGCATGCACTAACTATATGTAGACCGATCTTCATGACGTTGAGCCTATGTCAATGCCTCCATCAATGCCTACAAGGCCACATGACTACCAGCTGAAAGGTGCGGCGCAGATCAATCATCTGTGCAAATCGCCCTTCCGTGGCTGCTTAGTCGGCGATCCAATGGGTCTTGGCAAGACCCTTCGGGCCATCCTCAGCATGAAGGCGATTGTGGATGAGCCCGGTGTCATTGCCGTCTTCTGCCCTGCCAGTCTCTACATACAATGGGTCAATGCCATACAAGGGGCATTCGACGGGGTCGGTATTAATCGAAAGGGCTGGTTCTCTTGCATTGTACTAAATCTGTTCTACAGGAAGACGCGATGTCGGCTCTGTTACTCAACAACCCTTCGCTCTCAGCACACGCCATCATGACCGGAGGCTATGACGTCGTTGTATGCTCTTTTGAGTGTTGCTTCTGCAAACTCAAGCAGGAAAGAAAAGTTCGAGATGCAAATCAAGAGAGTAAAGGATGACGCCAGAGCTCTTCGACCCAAGCGACCGACAACAGCATTGGCTTCTGGCCTCTGGTCACTTGCTGAACTCCCTATCAAGCGCGACAATTTGCAAGTCACTTGTTCCATCAATGAAACAGGAATATATTACCATACTATGTCTTTATAGACGTTTGTTCGGGCAAGGCGCTTGTGATGGACATGTATTTGCCCTAACAAACTTTTGTCCTCCTTCTCCGTTAATACACTATCCCCAAATATCTTTTCTTCACACAATGATAGTGTCTGTGTGGCATACACGGATATAAACAAATTATGAATTATGCGTTCCGCCAAAGAAGGATCAATTTGCTAGGGATGCTGAAGGAATCTTTGGAAAGTCTAGAGGTTTAGATAGTATCAAGGAACTATGATTTTTCACTTAGTTGAGAGAGAAGACTTGAAATTGAGTACAATGTAACTAATCTTGGGGGATTGAAGGATGCGAAGGAGTGGTGCACTTTTACCAAAACCCTTGGTTGAGAGTAATGATAAGCGGAAGCAAAGAGACCTTGTTTGCAAGGAGTCACAGGCATACCTACTCCAAAAATTCCACCATATACAGTACTGTACAAAGTTTGTTCGGGCAAATACAGGTCCACCACAAGCGCCTTGCGCGAGCAGACCTTTTGTCAGGTCTCTGTATGTACACACGTCGTTTGATTACACCTTTTTACCCCACATTATTCACAAGCTAGAGTAGGTAGATCGTGCCGACCCCATTCCGAAGTCGCTATGTCGCCCACCCTGCATCCGAGAGCGACCTGCAGTACTATGCTCTGAACTTTCACCAGTTTCCGATCCCATGACATGGCTCCATTTTGAAGCGCATCTCTGTATGTCGAATTAACCAGCTTTGCAACTAGGACGCTGCCAATCCAATGTCTCTATCGTTTGATCTCATGCGTTATCGTTCCATTCTTGACGAGTGTCTGGACAAAAGACTCGATTCTGGAGGCTTCGTGCGCGGTGACCTTGAAGTCACTATGGTAGAAGACACATGCTTTCAGCATGTATCCGACTCCACTGCGAATGGTGGACACAGATGTGGCGCCTCCACCCTTCAGTTTCAAATGACGACTGATGATGGAGAGAAATTATTCGATCTCATGATCAGTGGGGGGTTTTGACTCTGCATCCTTGATTTCAATAGTCATTCTGCGCAACGCGGTAAGACGGCGGTATCATAGCTCAATCTGATACCCGGAAAAAGTACTCCTTGTCAGCTTGAGGCTTTTTGTTGCTCTTTCTGATGAGATGCCGTCTTCAGTGGCATTGGCAAACATTGAATCGATGCCACGCTTTCATGTTCCCAGATACCCGGGGGTGGGAGAAAGGAGTTAGTGGTTAGTAGTACATGTAATGGAAAGAACGTTAGCGATGGGTCTGTTGGATCCACGATGATGGGCATAGCGCCAAATATTCTACTCAATCGGTTGGCGTGGGTATCATTTGACACAGCACTCCTGCTGCTCCGTCGCATTCAACACCATTACATCGAGTTTTCTCCAGGTTGTGGGTCATTCCATCTACAAAAGCAGGCTGTCTGCTTTGTTCTCTATGGCCAGGTCACTTCCGCTATGCCACCGTGCACCAATCTTTCTTTCTCCAGCCCAAGATCGCCACGAAAGCAACTGTACACTTGCGTTGGTCGAAACGGATGCTTCCCATTAAGGTTTCGACACGTCCGCAAGCATGATTGGCACTAAAAATAGTTACTTAAGAACAACACACCCTGTTTGAACAACCACAGCCTAACAGTGAATACTCAAGTTGGCTTACAGCTTGCTGTCACTAAGTGTAAGACAACTAATCGAAGTATGGGGCAACTACAATTTATTCAGTGATAAAAGCTACCCAGACTTTCAATTACGCAACACCTAGGCCAACAAGCACCAAGAGCGCCACATTCATAAATACAATGACACCCCAAATCAGGAACCCAAAAACTGTGAGAACCCAACCATTCTTCATCTGAACATATTGTTCTCCCTCGCCTTCGGCCCCGACTGGCCCACTATCGTTGCGAACAGCCACCCTCATATACTTCCTGTGACATGTAAACCAAATTAAGGGGGCACTGACAAAGGGCAGGATAATGCTCAGCGCCACCTGAGAGCCTTGGAGAGCTTTACCAAGTCCTTCCCGGCCAACCGCCCCAGCGATAATGATGCTGGGAGTTATGCTGATGGAACGGGTCATGAGGCGACGGAGCCATGGTTTCATTGACCAGTTGAGCTGGCCTTCCGAAACCATTTGACCGGAGATTGTGCAAATAATGCCGGCTGAAGTACCAGAGAGAAGCAAGGCCAATGCAAACATGGTACCGGCAACGGGAGCTATGGATCGAGAGAGCAGATCGTGAATTGAGAAGATGTCCGCGTTTGCGGCTTGGGGCAGGCCGTAGAGAGATGCGCCAGCAACGATTAGGATGGCACTGTTGACGAAGAGAGCGAAGGTGAAGAGGGAAAATGCTAGTTCAACAATGCTGTACGACATGCATGATTGAATCGCAGCTAGAGAAGGCCTGTATTTGATTCGGTCGTTGATGGAGTCCGTCTCAAGTACTTCCGTTGTGTTGTTGATCTCATCGAACTCGCGGAGACGCGGTTGGACAATGCCGCTTCCTAAGTAGAGACTGTGAGGCATGACTGTAGCTCCGAGGATGCCACAAGATTGGTAAAGACTAGTTGTTGTCAGTAAACAATTAGTGGGGTCTTTTGATTCCCACTCACGCCTGCGGCTGGACTAGGGTAGAAGAGGGCAGGTAGCCACGGAAGACCTCTCCAACGGAAGCTTTGATTTTGGCAAGTTCGAAGCAGAAACAGATAACGACACCGAGAACAAGGAGTCCTACAAAGAACTCAAACGCCCTGAAAGCACGCATCGTGCCAGAAGGGTGGTAAAAAATTAGAATAATTAGTACGTCGACGATTGATATAGCGCAACCCGCGACAAGAGGAATATGTAGGAGTAGATTAAGAGCAATGGCAGTGCCAATGACCTATTGCAGTCAGAGAGAACGGAGCATATAGGGAAACAGGGATCGTACTTCTGCAATATCAGTCGCAATAATTGCAGACTCTGCAAAGAAATAAAGGACATAATTGAGCCAGGATGGGAGGTGAGCCTTGCAGTTCTCGGCAAGGTTCATTCCCGTGACGGAGCCCAGCTTGATGCATAAGGATTGAAGGAAAATGGCGAAAATGTTTGACATCAACACGATGAACAGAAGCCTGAATCTGAAAGAAGCGCCGGCAGCGACGTCAGTCGCATAATTACCTAGAGCGTGGAATCAGTCATCGCCTCGGAGAAAATCGGAATACGGATGAAGGGTGCAAGAAAACATGCCCACCGGGATCGATATATGCAACAGCGACCATGAAACCAGGTCCAATAAATTTGGCATATTTAAGTAAGACCGCGAAAGCTCGTCTAGCGAACTCGCGAATCGTCGTGCGCCTGGAATTGATCGCTCCACCTTCATTTCCACCTGGGTGGCCGGATGGCGAAGCAGCGACAGCGTCAGCGCTTTTGGCAGCGCCGACTACAGCATGGCCCTCGCAGTCAAATGCCTTCGGCTTAGTTGTACTGTCTGCTCCCTCGGCTATACGATGATCGGTTAGTTCTATTTGGCCTGCGAGGGCGTCTACAGGGTCTATTCTATGATCTCTTTGCAGTCTGGCATTTGCTATGTGATTGAGGTCAGCTCCCGTGGTCGCGTCAGCATTGAGGGCATTCGGGCTCTGGTTCCATCCCTCCGTGTGACTGGGGTCGGTGCGCGAGGGGCAGTTCATGGCAGCGAGAGAGGCTCGGGCCACACTGAATATGGAAATGGGCGAGAGAAGGATGGGGTTGAGGGTCGTTGGTCATTCACAAGCTTGGCATGTCCCCGAAACCGATGCCTTCTCGAATACTTTGTGCACGGGCCTCATGTCTGACCTATGATAAAATATAGTTTAACCTCGGTTCTTCGCCTCAAACCTAATTACTGTTCCAGACTAGGCAAAGCATATGGTGTGTCACCATCTTGACTCCTGGGCTCTGCCAGTCCACATGGTTCGTAGGAGGGTTTTGCGCGACGCTAAATATACTGTACATCACTATACAGTCCGACATTTCATTGACGTCTTCGCATCTTCACGTCTTTGATAAACTCACTGCTTGCGTAATTTTTTTCCTACGAAACTTACTGTAGCCTTTTGGGATCTAGCGTTGTCAAATCCACCCTTTTACGGACAAGCGTGCCGCCTTAGCATGAAGATCAAGCTCTACCTAACAATGCTTACTACTTTGTTCATGCATCTTAATTTTTCCTTGGCATATGCATCTCTAATATTAAATACGTTGCTAGGAATAGCGTATACGAGTCACTTGAGTTCGGTTGATCTAAATATTAGGCTTCATGCTGCTCGCTGCTGCACACAATCTTCTTATTCAAAGCTCTTTGGTTTATGATTGTTTGATTGTCTGCAACCACATCCACAGAAGCATTCAGATATCGAGACTGGTTGCGAAATGTGAACCCGTTTTCAACCAACACTGCAGTGTCGTCACCTACGCTTTGTTTCACCTCCCTTGTCATTCTTCCAGCTTCCGGCGTAATGATGGGTGACAAGCTGCGGCGGTAAAAGTGCTTCTTGTTCAGGTGTATACCTATTCGCACTCGCTGAAAACGAACGGCCTGGCATTATTAAAACATCCCCAACTAAAACTGGTTGCACAATACTATGCACCTCACTCGTGTTGATAGTCTTGTGTTCCTTTTCCAAGCTTCTGAATACGCTGGTCGTTAATCGTCGGGGGCCGGTGAAGTCTACCACGTCTCCCATCATTTCCAGTGTGAGATTCTCAACCGTGACCTCATATTTAGCAGACTTCTGTCGCACTTCTTCAAGAATGTCGTCAATGACCTGCATCATATGGGGTGACTGGGGTCTGGACATTATAGTCCAACTGGCAAACTGGCGAAGAAAAGGCTCTGGCCAGCCTGAATCAAACTCCCATCCCACCACAAGCGAGGCATCCTGATATTCGACCGGCACCCATTCGTCCATAGGTACTCCTTCACAAGACACGTCTAGGTCATACCATATGCCGCCTTGGTCCCAAAGTAACAAATAGCGCAACATATCGGCTTTGTAGATGGGGACGGAGAATGCGAGGTAGGTTTCAACGATATCGGGGCGGAATGCAAAGGTTGTACGGACGTACTCATCTCCGCTCTCATCGGTGATAAATTGTGCTCGATATTCGGGGTTGCTTTTGATACAGCTATCGGTCCAGTGGCGCACCTCATTAGAGATGCCTTTGGGCCCCAGCTTGTACCAGATCAGTCTAGGAATTCCATTTCTGTTGTGGTTGGCGGCTCCGGGGGTTCCAGAGGCTCCAGGGGTTGTCGGTATACGAGCGATATAGTGACTTTGAATAAAAAGAAAATGGTAAACCGATCCAACTACGCACAGAGCAATCAGAGTGTAGTAATTGAGGATTTTGGCCTGCTGTAGTGCTCGTGGCAACATTCTGAACGCTTGAAAGAAATATTGAGAGGGAGAAGGTCTCCACTGGTGTTCTACCCAGGTTGTTTGTTCGCTGATTGCGACATCTAATTATCGACTCCCCTGATGCAACGCTAGGGGACTCTTTAGCACGGCTATTCACTGCTCCTGCTGCGCCGCATGCATGTGCAAGCGTGTTGTGTCACGAATGCGCTCCTACCAGTGGGTCGCCAGCAGCACTCGCAAGGCGGTTTCTATTTGCCGTTTGATAATTATCCAATCATGGCGGTTGAATTCAAGGGCCAATGGCCTTCCCAGCCGCGTAAGCGCCTTCATGCCTTTTCTGTCACGCTTACCCTTTTACGAAAGCTGGGAAGGATCACACTAACAGGGACTCGGGTGAGCCGCACGGGCTCACCCTCCCGTGAGAAACGGGAATACTTAAAATCGATAGTTAACCAATAGCAAGATTACGAGACAACTATGTCGAGGGATTGCGAACGAGGCGAATAGGCGCTTCATGTTTCAAACAGTACTCAACCGTCACGGCCCCAATTGACGAACGTTAACCTTCCAAATTGAATTGCGATATGAATAGGAAGGATCCATGCCCATGTAAGCGCTGCATGGCAAAGCGCTGCTGTGCCTCCCCCTACGCCTTACGGTTACAGCAAGCAAATCGCGTGAGTAGACAGCGAAATTCACGATTATACACTGCCTTCGTCGTACAACCTTTCTGGTTAGTTTTTGTTCTTTCTTTTCCTTCAGTTCTGTTTTCCCTTCTCATCTCATCATATTTTTTGCATCGTCAAACCCACATTTGTTTGGCCTTTGAATCGGATCCCCTTTGCTATGCCTCACCCGGCCACATGGCTTTTGCAACTGTTCTGACCAGACATGTATCTGTCTCATGGAGTTTATCGATCCACCACCGTTTGGAGTCACTAGAGACTTGAGCAACAGCACAACATCAGAGGACGCCTTGGATACGAGATGCTCTTGGCTATTCTGAATTAGAAAGCACCTTACACTATCGAATCTCTTCTATCTTAGCGTAATCAAAGGCCTCTCTGGTTCAAACAGCCACTACTCCTACATCGCAGGAAAGGACCTTGAGAAAACTTCGTCGTCAATCATTCGTATATCGGCATCTCAAAACGCATCACATTACGCGTCAAGTTTATCTCCGAAAAGCTCAAGCATGCAAAACGCCGTAACAAGCACAGAACTAGTGCGTCATCCAACTAGTGACAGCACAAATGCACAGCATTCCACGGTGACACGGTGAGATCGCCTTAATCAGCTTCTAATAATGGAGAAGGAAATTTAATGCACATGAATGCAATACGAATCTCTAGATCCTGTCTTATATCGGATTCTCATGCATGTTAAAGCTCTTCAGCTTTTCCAAGTTCCTCATTGCCTCTTTATTGAAGATTTACCAGCCCCACCATCACTTCATCTATAACAGGCATTCGATCAAATTTTGGATTGGCAAAGCTGTGAGTGGGGACTGTAGCTCAAGCGTTGATGCTACTGCATAAATTTATTGCATACACGGAGTGGGTGTCACTAGCGCACATGGATTTTGCAGAACTGCAGGTCTTCAAGCTGCATCTCATTAGACACACTCTATTAGCTATAACAACAACCCTGCAATACAGACTGTGACACATGCATTACGAATACGCACGCATTATTTCTGCCCTTGCGCGCGCGGCTTGATACTTGGATGGATTTTACAATTGGCAGATCGATCGAAGAAGCTAGCCCTACTATAGAAGCCCTATACTACTAGTCTCGGCCGAGGCACCATCCACGTACTACTGTTTCGTATAGGTGACTTCCGTGCCAATGATCATCGGTATAGTTTCCTGATAGTTATAGGGTAAATACAGACTAGTCCCACTGTTCGGTTATTGGCTGATTGCAAGCGTGTCACGTACTTTCTGACTCTTTTACAATGACTCTCTTACAACAACTATAGTGTATCTCTAGTAGTACCTCAGTATTCGGCTATTCGATTCAAAATGATAAATTCAACCGTTTTTCCACCCCTTTTCGTCACTCAGATCACATTCAGCTCTTCAGAACCGCCATCTACTTATATGAGACATGAAAACTTTAGCGACTGTCCTGCCGGCCGACTTGCGGTCTCTCGATCACTATGCTCTTGCCAAGTGGTTTATGCTCTTTATTAGCAGCGTAAGTTCAGCTATTGTTACATTCTAGCAGCCCCTCGACTGTCTATAGAACAACCCCTCCACAAAACATCCTAAGAGAAACTGGCACACGTAAAGAGATGAATCGATAGACCTCATGTTTCTTCCCTAAACTGATATCCTCTAGGTTGCTATTTACTATACCTACGTGGTTATCTACAACATCTTTTTCCATCCAGCCAAGCACATTCCCGGACCATTGTTCGCCCGCATGAGTCCAATTCCATACATATACCACGTTCGTGCCGGATCAATTGTCTCTTGGCTTGCAGCATCACACAAAAAGTACGGCAAAGCAGTAAGACTTGCTCCGAATGAGGTGTCGTTTAGCTCCGGCGACACAGCATGGCCCGACATTTATGGATTTCGCACGGGCAAGCATAGGGATGCTGGTGTGTATACCAAGGACGCCAGCTGGTTGCTGAAACCAATGAATGGAGTTGCGCATATCATCAACGCCGACGAGGCCGATCATGCCCGTATGCGCCGTTCCCTAGCCCACGCCTTTAGCGACAAATCACTGCGCGAACAGGAACCACTATTGCAGGAGTATGTTGATCTGCTCGTGCAAAAACTGGGCCAGTGTGCGGCCGAGAGCAGGAGCACAGACATTGTGCGCTGGTACAACTGCTTCACCTTTGATGTCATTTCCGACTTGGCATTCAGCGAACCCTTGTACTGCCTTCGCGACAGTAAGCAGCATGTTTGGATTGACCTGATTCTTGCCTCCATCAAAGCCTCTAGTCTCGGCGCCCTGCGACAGAAGTACACCCTCATTGGGTGGTACGAAAAGTTTATGAATATTTTCAAGGACAACCAAGCAATAATTCGGCAGCGCATTGAGTTTAACGTCAAATGCAGCGCTAAGGTTGAGAAGCGATTGAATACCGAGACCTCTAAGCCGGATTTCTTTAGCTTCATTCTCAAGCACAACGGGGTCGAGGGCAAGGGGTTATCCAGAGATGAAATGGACTCCAATTCACTCATTCTTCTAATTGCAGGTTCGGAAACCACCGCTACTACACTTTCTACTACCACCTATTTTGTTCTGCGCCACCGAGAAGTCTACGCTAAAGTTGTAGACGAGATACGGTCTGCATTTTCTTCTTATGAGGACATCAACTTGGAAGCAGTCAACAATCTTCCGTACATGATTGCATGTCTCAACGAAGCTTTACGTGTTCATCCTCCTACACCAACTGGTTTTCCACGCGTCGCACCACCAAATGGTGGGACTGTGTCTGGAATTTATGTACCTGGAGGCACGACCGTCTATGTTTCGCAGCACGCGGTATCTCATTCGGAGAGTAACTTCAAAGACTGCGACAAGTTTGTGCCTGAGAGGTGGTTGGGTGACACAAATTACAAAGACGACAAGAGAGAGGCGATGCAGCCGTTTAGCTTTGGGCCACGAAGCTGTTTAGGGAGAAAGTAAGTTGCTCGTCATATGAAGGAGGCCTTTATTCGGAAGTGAGAATGCTAACAAAGTAACTGTTGCAGTCTTGCATACGCAGAAATGCGCCTTGCCTTCGCCAAGATTCTATTCAAGTTTGACCTTGAACTTGTGGATCAAGACATGGAATGGATAGATCAAAAGGTCTTTACGCTATGGGATAAACCGGAGCTTATGATTCGTGTTACTCCCGCGGAGCGCTGAGGCTTTCTCAGGTACTCTATGCAGGGTTGGAGACGATAGTACAAGTATCTGGTATAAGGAGTTCGAGTTTTAAGTAAAATGCCATGTTGGAAATGTACTTAGAGGCTGTTTTTCTTTGACAAGACACGTAGAGTCGGTAAAAATCAAGCTTTTTAGCACATTAGCTCACGATCGTGTCAAAAAGCGAGAACTCGCACAATATCACGAAACATGGCGTGACATTTTGTCAGCTCGCCAAATATTATAGGGGTGTCGCTGCTGTCAGTACACGTCATTCTTTGGAAGACTAAAGCATCTTTTGTGTATATTGAACAACTGAGAAAAGCTATGCTCAGTGTCAAATCGAATTCCCTAGAGGCACCATATCTTGGACCCACTTTCCCAAGTATCGCGCTCCACTCTGCTTATCTGCTGTACATCTATAGAGAACCATGTGCCCGCAGGCTAGATACATCCATGGTCATTGCTTCATATGCTGGTACATCAACGCAGCTGCAATACCAACCATTCATGAAAAGTCATTTGGCCAGCACTTCTCCTTGGGCCACAAATTCGAATCGTGGCTGGCAGCGTGAGCCTCGAGCTGTGCCTTGTTGGTGTTCACAATTTCGCGACGGCAGTTCTGGCACTGTGTTTTTGGCGGTCATGCCGTTAGCTGTGCGCGAGGATGCTATGCAATACTGTGCGAAAGCATCAATCTAGAGGCATGTGAATGCCTACAATGGATGTCGGCTTTGGGGGCTTGACAGGCAATCCGTTGGCCTTGACGGGGGCGCGGGTGCCGGCTTTCTCAGCCTTTCGGTGCTCGCGCTGAATCTGTATGTGCGTTTTAACGAAGTTGTTCCACCACGGAAAAAAGATGGCGTACCCGATCCTTCTTGGAAATTGGCATTGTTGCTGTTTGTGTAGGTCGTTATCGCGCTGGAGAAAAAATGTCTCGTAGGGTGTGTGGAGAACGAGCGGGTAGATTGAGAAACCAGGGACTCGCTAAGCTAGTGACTAGGTACATAAGTGAAAAAAAATCTATCTACTGATTAGCAGCCCCATGCGTGATCCACAGTACAGAAGCCAATTGCGAAGATGGTCTCAAAATGAAATAATCGGCTTATACCAGCGAAAGTTGAGGATTTTAATTCCCGAAAGACCATTGTTTCATACAAGGCCCCAGGAGCCTGAATATCTGAAATCTGTGCTACTCTCATAGATACCAATTCATAATGACAAAAAGATTATAGAGACATTGAAAACATTCGTATAATACAGACTACTAAGAGCAAGATTGACTCGTATCGCGTTACAGGCATGACCTACCGTACTTCACCCATCCCGTCGTCCCATTTCTCCATAGTTTCATGTTCCTCTCTCAACTCTTCTGCATCATACGTCTCAAAGGCAAAGTTCCACGTCTTCCCCTTAATAATTGGTCCGTCGTCCCCCATCTTACTGCTTGTTTTGCCGACGTGCTGAAACAGGCTTGGTGTGATGGCATACCTCAACTCGCCTCTGGCGTCCGCATAGCGCTCCGTCAGAACATCGACGTATCCAGTTTTCATTTCTGTAAAATACGACACCAGATCCAGGGCCTTTTGCCTAGGGAAGACAAAAGCTTGGCTACAGCAGCCGAATCGAGGCATTTCATGGACTCCAGTGGGAAGAGGTAGTACAGTCATGCGTCCGAGTGCAAAGAAGAGCAATATCAGCGCTGCCATGAGGGTGTAAAATATGACGATTAGGCGACGGTAGTTGTATACGCTACGCGTCTCTGCTGGCCATGTGTATGTGTTCAGCAGCCGTGGAAACTTTGGCGTAAGTTTTGTAGTGCGCAAGAAGGAAACGACAGCTGCCGGCATGGCGGCGAAACAGAGTGAGTAAAACAGGTATGTTTTCCAGTCCTCCGAGTTCCAGCCCAGAAAAGCCTCAGTATAGAACAGGCGAAGGTACAAGAACTGCTTCCTGTGTTTCTGTGCCGACTGGTCCTCGGCATCCCGCAATGCGTTGATTGCACGATGATACCATCCGTCCATGGCGAGGACATCATCTTCAAGAACGGCGATATATGGTGTATTGAGTTCGGCGCACTTCGATATCAGATACGAGTAATCGTATAATCCTTTTTCTTGAAACATGCCTCCTTCGGTCTCCATTGTACGAATGTGGTCCTTCTCTTCCGCATCAAGCTCTTCGTATGTGAGAACACGGTCCGCTAGCTTGGGTAGCCATGTTTGGTTGTAAGCCGGGTGAGTTGCAGGATCTGAGTGAGGTATGAAAATCACTAGGTACATCTCTGCCCTCTCTTTCACAGTCAAACCATCCAGTAAAGACCCAACGGCGCCAGGCAGGTATTGTGGGCCATGGCGTGCGATCGAGGGTATGCCAATACACAGCTTCTTGGTGGAATCCTTTGATGTCACAAAGCCAGTAGATTGTGTAGAGTTGTAAGCGGAGATGTAGGTTGTGGCCTGCTGGTAGCGGAGAGCGGAGTATCGGGGTGTATAGGCGTTGCTCGCGTCGAAGAAGACGGATGTGGGGTCGTGGGAAGACTGTGAACATATGACGTAGACAAGAGTGAAACTTAGGACGATGCTGGTGACAATGGCCAGATGGAGAGAAGGCATGTCGAACGAAGGACCGGACAAACCTATGGGAGCATATGGAGCGAGTGAGGTTGGATGGAACCGTCAACAGCAAACAACGAATCCGTATTACCTACTCGGGGAGGGGCACCCGTTACAGGGCCCGCTCGTGTTTACAACACATCACAGCAAGAGGAATCAATGGGGCGCAGGCCGCTGACGCCAGCATCATGCGAACGTCTAAACTGCTACACCGAGTACAAGCACCCGAGGTGGACAGGGTTAGTAATCCGCTAAACCCAGCGAACTGCTATATGTAGATGTGTGGTGGATACAGGATCAACACGCGTGACGGCCTTGATACGAGGGCGTACCCGCGAGGATGCTTTGTCAGCTCCGATTGATATTGTGATTGTCATGTACATATTGTGAGGAGCCGCGCATGATGACAACAAGCATGCTCACGACGCGTGTCACCGTGAGTTGCGACCAGGAATACGGAGACAACGACGAGATGAGAAACGATAGTGGGTTGTACAGAAGGGGAGTGCCAAAGGCATGCAATGCCTGTCAGTTGGGTGTTGCAAAGACGGCACAAGCTTTGAGGCCATGCCCGAGGAATAAGGATAGAGTGGAGAACGGGACGTCATGCCGAGTGAGTCACGTGACGTTGGGCCCACACGTGCGACAGCAGCGACAGAGCAAGACAGCGACAAAGACAGTGCCTTGGGCCTTTTCGACCGCGTGCGAAAGACGATCAAACATTGACAGACTTGAAATGGAATGTGACCTCTGCTGATTCCCAACCTCTCAGTATACTCGGAACGAGTTTTCCAGATCGGGCGCCCAGCCATGGGCCTGAATCTCTTCTACGCGCAGCGCGAAAACAGGCTCATTCATGGGAGAACTAGGAGCCTGCCGTTACGTAGTATTTGTGAAGCTGGCGGTGATGAAGAGAAAGAGAAAACCAGGCCGAGGACGAGAAAATCAAAGGTTTTGAAGGCGGCCGCCGCGCGCTAGGCCCAAGTAGGCGCGCTAGGGCAAGAACATCTGGCCGCATCGTCAACGCCGGTACCCACGCATAGCTTGTCCGCAGGAGCTCCTCGAGTTGAGACGTTGCAATATCCGGCACCTTGGCCGTCCTCAGGGAGTAGTGCCTGTCTTGCGTCTGCCTCTGCCTCTACCTCTCGTTCCCTCCATCGACTCCGCCTCACGCTCACAGAGGGCCCGTTTCCCACTGCCCCACCACCCAGTCTATCGCCCTCCACCACCAACCCTTGCACCACAACAATCCTACCCGCTAGCTCTCGACACTACGCATACCGCCCGGCCTCGCAATCGCCCAGCATGGCTGACTTCGAGGCGCTCAAGGACCAGTGGAGCGAGATCGAGGACAGAGATGGCCTCCGCCTCAGTTGGAACACGTTTCCCAGCTCGCGCATGGTATGCTGACCGCTGCCTCCACCATGTCGCAATGCGGCCAGTCGAGCATGCTGACCCTCCGTGCAGGAAGCCTCTCGCCTGGTCGTTCCCATTGGCGCTCTCTACACTCCGCTGAAGGAGAAGACCGATACTCCGCTGCTTCAATATCAGCCAGTTGTCTGCAGGGCTCCCTGCAAGGCCGTCCTCAACCCCTTCTGGTATGGCAAGACTCAATCTTTCAATACGCACTATGGCTGATGCTCGAGTAGCCAGATTGACATGCGCGCCCGTGTCTGGATATGTCCCTTCTGTCTCAACCGCAACTCTCTCCCACCGCACTACAAGGACATTTCCGAGCAGCAAATACCCCCAGAGCTGCACGCAGCCAGCACCACCATCGAGTATCGCCTCCCCCAGCCCGTAGATACGCCGCCCATTTTCCTCTTCGTTGTCGACACATGCCAGGAGGAGGACAGCCTGAAGGCCCTCAAGGACTCAATCATCATGAGCTTGAGTTTGCTACCCGCATACGCTCTGGTCGGACTTATCACATACGGCACCATGGTGAGTCGGCAGTGCATACATTCCTGGAACTAGCTAACAGCTGCAGGCCCAAGTTCACGAGCTGGGCTACACCGAGTGTGCCAAGTCGTATGTTTTCCGCGGTAGCAAGGACTATTCTTCCAAGCAAGTTCACGAGATGCTCGGCCTTAGCCAGATGGCTCCGCGACCCGGCATTCCACAGCAGCCTGGTCGACCTCCGATGGCGCCTCCAGCGGGAGCCAGCGCGCGCTTCATCCTCCCTGTCTCTCAGTGCGAGTTCCAACTCACCAATGCCCTCGAGGCACTTCAGCGAGATCCTTGGCCGGTCGCAAACGACAAGCGCCCCCTGAGATGTACTGGTGTAGCGCTTAGCGTCGCTGCTGGACTTTTGGAGACACAGTTCGTAAACAAGGGTGCCCGTATCATGCTGTTTAGCGGTGGCCCAGCAACCGAGGGACCTGGTATGGTTGTCGGCCCCGAGCTGCGTGAGCCTATCCGATCGCACCACGACATTGACCGCGACAACATCAAGTACTACAAGAAGGCTCTCAAGTTCTACGAGAACCTCGCCAAGCGCGTCTCTCACAATGGCCACATTGTCGATATCTTTGCTGGATGTCTGGACCAGGTTGGTCTGCTTGAGATGCGGGGCCTCGCAAACTCGACGGGTGGACACATGATCTTGACGGATAGTTTCACATCCTCCATGTACAAGCAATCCTTTGCGCGAGTTTTCAACAAGGATGCCGATGACAACCTGCTCATGGCTTTCAACGCCAACCTCGAGGTCCTCACGACCAAGGAGTTGAAGCTTACCGGTCTCATTGGCCATGCTGTATCTCTTAACAAGAAGTCGGTGGCTGTTGGTGAGACCGAGTGTGGTATTGGCAATACTTGCGCGTGGAAGATGTGCGGTATTGATCCCGAGTCCTCATATGGTATCTACTTTGAGATTGCTAGCCAGGGAGGACCAAGCCAGATGCAGTCAGGACAGCAACAGGCCCTCATCCAGTTCCTCACACACTACCAGCACTCCTCTGGCCAGTACCACCTAAGGGGTATGTTAAAACGTTATTCTGATTTCAATTATGGGTGCTAACATTTTGCAGTCACCACTGTCGCGCGGCCGCTGAGTGGTCCCTCTGGCGACCCTGCTATCGCCCAATCATTCGATCAGGAAGCTGCCGCAGTACTCATGTCTAGGATAGCAGTCTTCAAGGCTGAGGTCGATGATGGCCCAGACGTTTTGCGATGGGTTGATCGGATGCTCATCCGACTATGCGCTCGCTTCGCTGAGTACAGGAAGGACGATCCTTCGTCATTCAGGTATGTATACATATGTCTTTGCCTTTGAAGAATGGGGCTGTGTAGAACTATCCAAGCGCACTGCTAACTCCATGTCCAGGCTGGAAAAGAATTTTACGCTATACCCACAGTTCATGTTCCATCTCCGCCGCTCACAGTTCTTGCAAGTATTCAACAACTCTCCTGACGAAACCGCCTTCTACCGTCATGTCCTGAACCGCGAAGATGTCAGCAATTCGCTCATCATGATTCAACCAACGTTGGACAGCTACGGCTTCGATCACGAAGGTGGTCAGCCTGTACTCCTGGACTCCAGCTCGATTCAATCCGAAACCATCCTGTTGCTTGATACTTTCTTCCACATTCTTATCTTCCACGGCGAGACTATGGCAGAATGGAGAAAGGCCGGCTACCATGAGCAAGAGGGTTACGAAAACTTCAGAGCACTCTTGGAGGCGCCAAAGGAGGATGCCAAGGAGCTCATTCAGGATCGCTTCCCGCTTCCTCGTTTTATCGTGTGTGACGCTGGTGGTTCGCAAGCTCGTTTCTTGCTCAGCAAGCTCAACCCATCGACGACGCACACTACTGGAAGCTACGGCGGCATTGCACAAAGCGCACAGACAATTTTCACTGACGATGTCAGCTTGCAAACATTCATGGACCATCTGATGAAGCTTGCAGTATCAGGAACTGGTTAAGATGGCAAAGATTCTCAGGACTATCCTGGGTGCGAGTTGAACCAGACGTGTAGTTTTATATCATGTCAGCGAGAAATGAAACCGTTAAATTTCCATCTGTCGAGACATTTTGTTGCATGCCATGTTGGCTGTTGCTGTTGAACTAGGCTAGGACTATACAGTTCACAGCCGACTCACATCCCACTCCTTTGCCTCACTTCCTGGCACATGCACCTCCTCCAGCATCTTGTCCGTGCCTGGAATTTTGAATGGCTCGCAGGGCAGCGTGATTGCGATGAAGCGTGTTGGCTCAGTGTCAGAGCCGTTGAGCCATTTATGCATCGTGCCGCGCTGAACGACATGGTCCTAACAAATTGAATGTCAACTCGAGTCCGTTGCACAAGAAGATGAAGAAAAGTAAGTAGGTACCCACCCCCGGTCTCAAATCAATCATCTGCCCTGAGCCAGTCTCCATACGCAAATGTCCATGCGTACACACTACGTAGTCAATCGACACCGTCTGATGCATCATACTTGCCTGGCCCGGCGCCAAATCGCACACGATGAGGTGCGAGCCGGATCCGTTGGCTACAATGTCTCTTCCAGTGAAACTCTCTTCTCCCTCGCTGGCCACATACGCATCAATGTCCTTTTCGGCCTCGAGCGTCGCGGGGATGGATTTAGTAGCGTCTGCATATTTTCAAATAGAGGTTAGGTTCTAATATACTCTCGTAATTTTTATTTTTATTTTTGTTGTTTGAGTGAAGAAAACAAGTGTGAGGATCTGGGTATTAAACATTGATAATGGGGCATGTGAATATGTTTGTGAGAGAGAGAGAAAGAGAAGAAGAAAAAGAAAAAAACTTACACGATCGGCTAGTGCCGCCTACACCGGGGTAACCGTAGTATTTCAGTGCTGGGGAGGAGTGGACTATACTTTTGCCGGACTCGTTGTGCGAGGTAATGTAGCGGGTCGACGGGGGCAGCGAAACAACGGATTCGTGCATTTGGGATGCGGACAGACGGGGGTCGGCGTTTGCCATGATGACAGTAGATATCAGAATTGCGATAGGTAGCAAAGACGGAAAGAATAGAAGTGAGGTGAAAACGGCGAAACAAAGGTCAAATTTAAATCAGTCGATCCTACCGGTAGGATAGGCTAACGGTATGCGGTTGCAAATCCGGGGCGCCAGTGCTATGAATCCTTTCTAGGCGTGAACATCATGACTATAGAGCAATAAAACGCAAGATGAGAATTCATATAAGCCTTAGTACTAATTGGGACTACATTTGATTGGTATATCCTATCCTAACCCGTTGCTTTTCGTAGTGTGCGCCTGATTTGTTGAGATGAAATCAAAGAAGAATCGTCAAACGCTAAAAGACACAAGCAATCCCCGCAGTAAATGATGTTTATGATAGGTGAAGCTGCCCAAGTGTACATGCAGCATGATCAACTTGACGCAGTAGCAAGACAATCAATGTACCGTGCTGACAGGCAAGAATGCTCAAGCCTTGGCCTTCTTGGCCTTCTTAGGCTTCGCAGCGCCCTTCTTTTCCTCGACTTCCTCGACAATAGTTTCGGGCTTGCTCTCCTTCTCCTTCTTGGCCCTCTTGTTCTTGACTGGCGTCTCAGCAGCTGTCTCTTCAGTGGCGGTGGTAGTCTCGAGCGCAACATCCGGCTTGCGCTTCTTGTCCTTTTTAGTCTTCTTATCAGCAACAGGTTCTGCGACCGCTGACGCCTCTTCGGCTACACCATTGGACTCCTCAGGAGCGGTCGCCTTTGCAGCCTTCTTGCCCTTTTTCGCCTGCGCGGGTGAGGCAACCTTGGCTGCCTCGATCGCCTCTACTGGTTGAGTCTCAGCCTGAGCCTTTGTTCCTTTCTTGCCTTTCTTGCCTTTTGGCTGTTCGTCAGCGGCGACGTCCTCAGCAGGAGCGTTGGTGAGAAGCTTCTTGGATTCAGCAGGCTTTAGCTTTGTTATGGTAGTGTGCGTAGGGATGCTGTCGACAGTCTTGAGTGCTGGTGTCTCAAACTCGTAATCGAAAAGCTCCTTGAGCTGCTTGGCCTTGGAAGCTCTCCGCTTGTTCTCGTTCTCGACACGCTTCTCCCACTGCGAGCGCTCGGCACCGCGCTCCATCTCGAGGCCAGCCTTCTTGTTGCGAGGGTCGACCTTAAACCGCTGGTTAGCACCCTTGAAGAGGTCAGGGTGTACTTGGTCATTCGGAATAAGGTGGACCTTGAGAATGTGACCGAAAAGTAGGTAGTTGTTCATGGTTCGCGCAACAATATCGGCTACTTCTTGGGATTGGAATTCGACGAAAGCATAGTGCTTAGAAGCACCAGTCTTCTTGTTCCGCGACAAACGTAGTTGGGTGACCTTTCCGAACTGAGAAAAGTACTTCTTCATTTGGGGCTCGAAGAAACCGCGCGGCACGCGACTGGTTCTGGAGTTAGCAGCATACCAAGAAGTGGAGCGGGGTATGGTATTCGTACCCAACATAGATAACGCCAGGCTGGTCGGACTTGGGAGCGTCCTCAGCCTGCTTGATGGCTTTCCGCTGCTTTGCGCTGAGTTTGGGAATCTTCTCGTCCTCGTTGAAGTTGACGTCCTCGTCAGCGTCATCCGAGTCGTCCTCGTCGCTGAAGCCAGCAAGCAAGGCCGCGGTCTGGTCGTCTTCAGCAACGTCGTCGTCGTCTGAGGCGGCCGCTACTTCGGTGGCATCGACCTCTGGCTCAGGCGCTTCCTGCTTCTTGCTCGCCTTTGTCTTCTTGGGCTTTGTGACTACGGTTGTCTCTTCCACAACGGCTGGGGCATCCGCAACCACCTTGGTCTTCTTGGTCTTCTTTGTTGTCTCCTTGGGTGTCTCTGTGACAACAGTCTCCTCTGTAACGGCGGTCTTTGCCTTCTTTGCCTGCTTCTTGGTCTTTTCCTGGGCCTCGGTGGCCTCTGCCACTTCTTTGACAGGCTCAGCTACCTTGGCGGCGGCGGCTTTGCCCTGCTTGCCCTTCTTCGGCTTAACGGCCTCAACAGTGGCAGGCGCAACCTCCTTTTCTTCGTCAAGATCCATAAAGTCGGCGGCCTGCTTGCGCGCGGATTTCCGTGTTGGCTTGGGCTCGCTGGCGGCAACATCGTCGGCCTTTTTGGCCTTCTTTGCTGTGGGCGCCGTCTCCGGTGCGCCTGTGGAACGTTAGCAAACATAACCAAAGAGTGATATGTTTATTTTTTCTGGTGTCGCGGCCGCTTACTCTTGCGCTTCTTTCCTTTGGTGTCGTCGGCGGCCATGTTGATCAGCTGCAATGGTATGGGACAATATGTGGTCGCGACAATGTACGCGCAAAAGTTCGGAGAGCTCGGGCGCGGTAACTTTTTTCGAGGCGGGCACGCTAAGTCAACTAGTAGACCCTCGCCAAGCTAGTCGATCAGGTCACCATCTCACCGTCCATTCTTCACCCACCTAAGAGAAGTGCTCAATCAGTAAACTTTGAACGATCAGTCTTATCGGTCAAATACTTCGCGTCTCTTAGTTTAACCAACATCGGCTTTGCATGGTAATCTGACTGTGTCAACAAACTCAAACCCAGCACTACACCAGCATGGCGCCAATCGTTGATATGAGTGACAAGCATGCTTGGGACGACTCTCTATTGATCAGCTCCTGGGAAGATGCTCTCAACGAGTACAAGGTGAGAAGTCGTCTCTGATGTCAGGCTGTACCGAAAACAGTCAACTAACCCGCACGCGCAGAAATATCATAGTATCCACCAATCTGGCAAGAGATTGGAAGACGTATTGACCGAAGAGGAGCTAAAGGAACTGCGAGAGTGAGTACTTCCCGAGTTCTTCCCTCGAAACCTAGTAAGGCCAAATCGAGTAACACCAGCAGGGACTATGGCGACCTGATGGAGGAAACAGAGGCAGCATCAGTAGCAGAGACCAATGGCGTTGCGGATCACGACAATGCCAACACGTCAAATGCAGAGGTGGCTTGCGTCACCCAGTCCGAACATGCCAGCCTTGTGCAGCAGGTACGTGTGCATGTCGCAAATGAAACACTCGAGTGCTGAACCCTGTCTAATGGGAATCAGGAACCAGATCGCTCCGAGCAGCAAAACGTTCTCCAAGTCCAATCGCCAAATGCTGAGGCTGCGACGGCCCCAGTCGCTGCCGCGCCTCTCGCAGATCCCATGCCCCAGGCCATTCTCGGAACAGGTATGCACTGATCTTTTGACAGCCGTTGTTCCGGGGGAATGACGGACAACGGACCGCATGCTGACGCTCTACAGTCAAGGACGAAAATCTCAAAAACATCATGATGTCGTGGTATTACGCCGGTTACTATACGGGTTTGCACGCAGGACAGCAGCAAGCGGCCCCGAATTCTTCCGCAGAACAATAGTCACAGGGAGTGACTTGGTTTCTTCTCACCAACGACAGTGTACATGAAATGCGTGGCTACCCGCTGCGTCGCAAGACCTTAGAGCCTGAACTACCAGCTTGCTGAGCCAATAGGGGGCAAGGCTTCTATTTGCCATGACCCTGGCCGGGACTCACCACCAACAATTCGTGCCTCACAACATTCGGGAAAACAGGCTGCCAGATGTTAGCTCGCACCGCCTCTCATGCGGCTAGCTGTTTCCCAGCGCCATCGCCCAGGCATCATGAGTAGTTGCGTTGTTGGGCCTATAGCCTCGTGGTTCTTAGATTGCCAAATATGTACTACGCGGCGAGAAGCGAGACAGATCTGCGACACCACCGCGACACGCTCCAGCCTACATCCAACGGTTCGAGCATCACACTAACCCCGCGTCCACGCCCAACTGAGTGCGCATCGCCAAAATCTCGCCATTTTCCACAATAACTCGCCCTACTCGGATTGCCATGCCGAGCACAAGGGGGGTGGTGTTTCGCCCGGCATGCGACCGGCACGCAAACCCTTATCAATCAACAATTTCATGCATAGATTTAAGGAATACACGTTCCCAGGCAGACAGATAGTCTCCTTACATCAACGCGCGTTTGCCTCATAATACTGGTTCTCCACTTTCTCTTTCTCTTCCTTTTATCTGCTTCTTACTGTTCGAGCCGGCCCTCGTAGTGCCCTTCCAATCCTTCGCCTTTCTTCTACCGTACATTCTAGTGCTTGCAGCGCAGGCTTCCGTTCACTTTTCACGACTTTTTTAAACGATACTCAATCTAGTCATAATGAAGTACTTTACAGCACTACCTTTGGCGGCTGCCTTGGCTTCCGCCGAGATGTTGGTCATGGATGTTGCTGCTGCCCCTCCCCCTCCCGCAGGCGGCCAGACAACCCACACTGTAAGCGCGTCCAGATGGTTCGAGCCCAAACTTGCACTAACCCATGATAGGTCACTGTTGGTGGAATGCAGCCTGTTTCGACGGGTATGGCACCCAAGCTGGAGTACACACCCGATACCATCACGGCCGCCGTCGGTGATATGGTCATCTTCGAGTTCATGCAAAAGAACCACACCGTCACGCAATCGACTTTCGCAGACCCTTGCAGCAAGATGGAGGGAGGAATGGACTCTGGCTTCATGCCCAACCCCGATGGCAAGGCTGGAGTTACGTGGAACATGACCGTTGCGACGACGGAGCCGCTCTGTAAGCCGCCCGGACTAGTGCAATGATACGGACTGTGGCTAACATCAGAAAGGGTTTTACTGCAAGCAAAAGAACGGACTTCATTGTGGAAAGGGCATGGTCTTTTCTATCAATCCTTCCCAAACCGGCAACAAGACAATGGCCGACTTCAAGACACTGGCCATCAAGACGAACGGTACTTCGCTCGTCGAAGGAGGCCTTCAACAAGTTAACCCCAACGCTGCTGCCGCCCCTACAACTATCAAGGTTGAGGCTGGAGGAGGCGCGGCCGCCTCTACCGGAGCTCCTGCTGCTGCTTCTCCTCCTCCAGGCCAAGTTGTTCAAGGCTCGGGTATGGATGGTCAGGGTCTGGCTTGCTCATGCCAGTGCCTGTGCGGTGCGGCTTCGTTCCCTCAAAATGCCGCTATCAACAACTTTGGCGGCTTCGCGGGCATGATTGCATAGATGGTCAGGATGAGGTTTAATTGGTTGGTAGTGGTAGTCTGGAGAGGGAGATATATTCTTATGACGAATTCGGCGAAGCTTCTTGGTTAAGCATTTCCCCCCGAACTCTTTATACCATTTGTCATTTGCTAGGGCGTTCGCATTATACCAGTAATCCACATGCTGCGATGTGTTGCCGCGCTGTGGTGCCTGCTGGAGTACGAGGCAGGAATTTTGTTTATGTTGTTAAATTGTAAAACTTATAAATTACTAGAGCTGGATCCAAGAGATCGCTACGATATACCTCTCAGTCCTTACTGCAGCTGTCGTTGTGAAGTTTGCTGTGCACGTTTGTTTCCATCTTGCTGATTCGGTTGTCATTCATAGTAAGCATGGTGAGCAGAGGGCTGACTTCACGGTCTTCTAGTGGCGTGTGGTATAGGCGCAGTGGGTACATCACAGCATTCCAAGATCAAAATCAGTGTATTTGGTATCCAAGTAATCAAGAACACCGTAGCTCATGACTGCCAACTCCCTTTCCGTAAACTCCGCTGCTCAATAATTGGGGTTGTCTAAGTTGCTGCTATGATGGTTGCCGCTGGTCAGCTGCTCATTTCTTGGCGGCTTCCTCAGCCTTCCTTGCCTCAGCTACACAAGAACGTCAGTATTGCATGTTATCAACGCCACGCCTCGCTCTGCAAGTTGCAAAAATACAGAAAAGACACAGGAACAAGAGCCATGACTTACCGGCAGCCTGCTTGGCGCGCATAATCGCTGCGACGTTCTCCTTGGTGCGAGCGAACTCGGTACCGGATTGCTACAGCGCCTTCGTTAGCCACCTTCTTTTCAGGGGACATCTTCAGCTTCATCAAGATGTACACACCGTGTTCTTGGATTTCTGGTCACATGTCAGTACTTTGCGATACCACGGTGATGGTTTTCAGCAGCGGCAGCGTAGACTCACCTTTTGCGCCTGTTCCTTGAGGTTCTTCTCCCTTGCCTTGTCACGCTGGTTGCCACGCGCCATTTTCTCGGCTACTTCCAATAACAAAAAATCCTGTTTGGCAGAAGAAGGAAAAGCCGCTACCAGGCTAGTACCGCAGCGTGCGAACTTGGTGTCGTAGAGGGGCGTCAAAGGTGAAACAAAGGGAAATGGAAGGCCAAGTGCAGTCAGCAGCGTCGGAGTGCTCATAAAATACCGCCGGTGTTTGCAGCACGCGCCAATCAGCGGCTGGGGAAAGCGGCGGGGCTAGATCGTGCTGGTTCAAGCGCCGATCTGGAGCTCCTCAACACGTGGATCGACCTTCACCATGTTCATCTCCCGCGATAGTGTACCTGATACGGTTAATTTTTGTTGTCGGATGGGTCTGCTGAGTTGACTAGGAGGATATTCTTCTACTATCGTTATTACTGGCCGGGGCCCACGACGCTTGAATGCAAACATCTACACCCAAAGGCTTGCATCCGAAAACACCTCGTTGGATGCATTCAACATGGTGCTTTTAGATGCAAGCTTACTGCTGTGTCACTGGTGATCTCAGCTCTCCAGATTTATGATGCATCGCTTTCTTCGATGCTGATAGTCATCTATACCGTTCTCCTCACCCACTCACGCACACGACAAAAGGCTCGAGTTTTTATTAGGCACGAGTTCATGTTTCGCAGTTTGGTTATTTGGCCTATTCAACTCTGTCTAACGAGTACCAGGAATTCTAGTAGAGTCACGAAGTATATTGCAGCAATGTGCCGTACTGTCATAGGTGCCTCCAAGAGCAACACAACGCCCGCGGAACGCCTTGTGCTCCCAAAAGCACACCGCAGGAGTCCTTCAAAACAAATTGCCATACCCAACATACTTTTCGCATGCTACGTTGCCGGGCATGAATCCGATCTTCCCGCCTGATAGTTAGATCTGCAAATATATGTGGATATCCTGCAGGCCAGTAATAAATTAACAATATGGGACTGAATGGGTATATTGCTTCGCATTGCACTAGCCTCATCCTCCACAATCACATTATCCAAACGTTATGGCATTCATTATAAATCCTGTCATCGGGATTCTCAGTTCTATATCATCGTGCTCCTTCTCTCGAATCTGGTGCTACTTGTCATCATCGCCATGGCTCCTACTTACGCTCTTCTGCTGTCGCTCCTTGCAGGCCAGACATGCGCTCACACATTCATCTGGGTACACCATCCTGCCTCTAAAATTGCAGGAACCACTCAAATAACAAACCCAGGGTGTCTTTGTTAACGGCGTAGATCAAGGCACATTCAAAGGCGTCCGCATCCCCGCCTACAATGGTCAAAACGGAAAAGGTGGCTACAACAACTCGCCCGTCAAGGACCTCGACTCCATCGACATGCGCTGCAACGTAATGGGCGATGTACAAGCTCACGACACCATCAAAGTAGCACCAGGAGACAACCTTACCCTCGACTGGCACCACGAGCTTCGCAACGACACCGACGAGATCATTGCCAGTTCGCACCACGGGCCTTCACTCATTTACATATCGCCCGACCCACCAACCGAAAACTCTTTTGTCAAGCTCTGGCACTCTGGCAAGTACCAAAACAACCCATTCCCCCAGCCCGGAAAGTGGAGCACCACGAGCGACATTGCGAAGCACTTTGGCCACATGAACGTACGGGTGCCACAAGACCTCAAAGCCGGAAACTACCTGATCCGCGCTGAAATGGTAGGTCTGCATGAGGCCGATGTGAGCTACTTGCAGAACCCGCGGCGCGGAGCGCAATTCTATCCCGACTGCGTGCAGATCGAGGTGACAGGTGACGGCGAGGTCGAGCTGCCACAAGGCGTTGGTTTCCCAGGTGCTTATTCTTATGACGACCCTGGCGTTGTGCACAACGTGAGTTTCTTCTCCGTCTTTTTCTTCAGTGGTATTATACCCATTGCATGCTCACACACGCTATAGATCTACTGCTCGACCGAAACCAGGAAACCAGCAACCTCTACCACTCCCTGTGTCACGGACTACATTATCCCAGGCCCTACTGTGTGGTCGGGCGCGTGGCCAGAGACAACTGCCGTTTCTGTTGGTCCGGTCAAGGGCGTTACGACGGCGACGCCGTGGAGCACGTGGATTGATGCGAACAGTATGGTCACCAGCGTGACGTATGCGGATCCAAGGATTCAGACAGTTGTTGGTAGTTCAAAGTACACTGCTACTTGGAGTGAGACGTATGCTTCACCTACTGCGACGGCACCGCGATGGTAGATGTCGTGATAAGATTTTGGATGGAAAGGGAGTCATATCGATAGAAATAGCCTCCTGGATAATTGCTCCCATGATCAGGCTTCGTTTGTTTCATGAGATTGGAAAATATATGTTTGAACTACTGCACTATCTTCAGATATCCACGAATGCAGCGTCTGGGTGTCTTCTATGAGAACTTCTAATGTTAATACTATTGTAAAACAACTTCATGTCAATCACGGCCAAGTGAAATGGGTCGACGGAGAGAATCAGGCGGGCCAAAAACTGGATCCAAGTACAATATTGTAGAGACTGTATGAAAAATATCTTGATGTTTATTGGATCTTTCGCCTAACTAAGAAGAGGCACGACAAATCTCCCACTTGCTTAACCATTTCTTGGTTCGAATAGAAGTGAAAGCTACCCTGCATGCCCAAACACGCATTTCCAAGAAGTACTTTTCTGGCTGTAAACGTTTTGCTGCACCTGAATAATGTGGTGTGCATTTAGTCGATATATGCATATGTTCATCAAATCATGTTTGCAAAGAGGCAACCTAGTAAATATTGCATATCCAGGCATCGACGTAAAATCATGGCTGATTTTGGTTTCCGTCGCACACTAGTTCTCGCGTGTGAACCTCAGTGGCGACAGCGAGTACAAGGAAGTTGGAGATTGACAGAACCGCTTCAGTCAATCATGATAATCTCTGTGTCGACTCGTGCGCGCTTACAGGGGCGTGACTCGGTTACGGTAACCTCGTCGTCATCGCTCGCAGTCTTCTCATGCTTGGTATGGGACTCAGCTTTTATTTCCCGTTTGATGACGTTGCTCTCCGATTCCCGCTATCAAATCAGGTCAGTAAACTCAATGGCAAGGGTTTCGTCGTACGTACCTGTTTGAGACGGCGTACCAGTTCCCTTAACTCCTCTGGATTAAGCTCTTCTTCTGGTCTCTCCTCCAGCGGAAGTGACGTAACCTCATTGGGCTTAATAATCCGAAGGGCTTGCAAGCTTGCTTTGACAGTGCTTTAGTATGTGCAGCAATTGTGCTGGTATCGTTACTTACCATGAGAACGGTAATTGAAACAGAAGATTGCAAATGGGTTTTCGTCTACACAGCTGAACAATGGTCCTGTCCGTTTTGTTATCCAACTTAGGATCGGTCTATACGGGAGCTCGCATCTCTGTGGTTCGGTCAAGCTTTCTTTCCGATTAGCTTCAACAATCAGCGTTATTGGAGTTGGTGTACACACGTTGCCTGGTGTGAGAGTGCGTTGCCTTTGAGCACCTTCTCAGGAACCTTCTCGAACGCGGTGAGCTGAAGAGGCCTTTGCGTTTTCTCTCGCTTGTCCATATAAACGCGATCTCCAGTTTCTTCAACAAACCAAAGCTTCAGGGTTATGCATCCTTTACTGACAATATCACGCTTCAAGGCTGCAATGTCTATATGTGGCTCACAGGCCTCTTCCACTACAAATGTGTGTGAGCAGGAAATGACACGAAAGCCACTATTGTGATAATTACCAATATCCAATTCAGAGAAGCAGAATTTCTGTCGTACCCGTTCGCCATCCCGGTTCCAGCAAGTATCATCCCATGTACGTACATGCCTATAGAGCTCATCATGTCGGTAGGTACGGTCGCGAATAGTTTCCCTATCAATAGAAAGAACCACTCTAACTCCATAAGTGGTGGAGAATGGAGGCTTGAAGCCAAATGTTACGCCAAATCGGGCGCCAGCTTTCGCTTCGACGTATTTGGTTACGGTGTCAAGCTGAGGAATATCTTCGCTGTCATCATCGTACTCCTGCAATGGCTGTCCGTCAACCGTAATGGTAGCCTCTAGACCAGGATACTTGGACAGGACAGCCATTATGGCTTTTGGTGCGGGGCTGATGCAAGTGTAGTTGATACTTCCCTTGAATGTGCAGTTATTGGGCGTGGTGGTTGACTCGGCGATTGCTGGGTAGTCGCAAAGCTGTAAGTAGTGGAATGGAAATTTTAGAAGTCTTTCAGGTAGTAGGTTTAAGAGTATGTGTACAGCTTCGGAACAAGAAGCGGTGAGATAGCGACGGTCTCAAGTGAAGGCCAAGCCACACACATTGGCTGTTGATATGTGAAGGTACATCCAAGTTAGCGCACTCTAAACAGGCAATCACGCTAAGAGGAGAGGTTGTCTCACCTTCACCTATGTTTCTCAGCATTTAGCTTGAGTATAGTCGCCTCATCTGGATATTAGAAGTAAAAGCACTGCGCTTACCCTGGAAGAGCAAAGCTCTTTACTGCCGATAAAAGCTGGAAAGGTTTATTGCATGAATGAGTGAATTGCTTTTAGTTGCAAACCGATCTCGCGACAAAATTGGAGCATTTACTAGAGCGCTGGCTTTGGCTTTCACCAACCCGGAGATTGTGCAGTCTATCAACGAGTCTTCTAAGAGCAGAGACAACTATTATGGAACTGGAGTAGCGTTATGCTGGCATGTCTAAGACGTCTACTCGCCAGACTCGAGGCCAGACGCATGCGCTGGATATGAAGACAGGCTCACAATCGTTAAAGTCCAGCTTACGCTTGTACCTTGATACTAGACTGGTCTTTAGCATTGCAGGACACAGCCTCTATTACTGCCTGTAATATTCCCTGCATTGCTATATGCTATGAACTCTTCAAACTCCCGCACTTGAACCATTTGGCAGCCAAAGGCCTAGCTCCAAATGTCCAACTCGGTCTCATGTTGAGAAAATTCTTAAATATGTGTCTTGAGATGCATATTCAGTCACTAAACAACATTAGACACAGCATCTAGAGAAAACTTCTTTGCACAAAGCGAAAGAATGCCATTGCTCCACAATCATCCCACGATGTCCAGTAGGACAAACTTGTATCATTCACTCAACATGAAGCATATTTGAAGAAAGCTACACTTTCAACACCACTAACCAAACATGAGGAAGTACTCCCGCTCGGAACCACGCGCAAGCACCCGCCCAACTGTCCCACCACCCGCAGCCGCTTCGGCACGAATCCCTCACGCAGCCGCACAAGACGCACAACGAGTCATTGCACCCGCAAAACCCTCCGTCGACGCAGACATGCCCGAACGATATTCGGCCGAACCAGTCAGATTACCTGACCCGTCTCACTCCGACTCGTAACGAAGCCCAGACCGGAAATAAAAAAAAGGTTTCCCCCGCGCCGCGGAAGAAGGCGCTAGCTCGCAAAAACGACGTAGCTTGGGGCATGGGTATGCGTCACCGACAACGTCTTACATACTTACCAAGGCATCGGTTGTGCAATCAAGTCAAAGGCTTCGATGCAGGGCAGCATGATCTTGGTGTGATGAGATTAGACTGCGCTTAGGTGCGTCGAATCCTGCACACGCGGTGTGGACGCAGGTGGAGGAACTAGACCGTTGATCGTTTTTTCTCTTTCCTAGGAACTAAGTCATTGGGGTGAAGAAGAAAGGGTAAAAAAGAAAGCCACTGATGCCTATCCCTCCACGTTCTAACAGGCCGAGTGACGCGTATGAAGCCCCTTGGCCAACGTATGCAAAATGCTCGTGTGGGTAAAAAGACTACGACAGTGCCAATGCTTTCCCTGCAGCCACGTACCCTTTTCAGGGAACAATGACACGAACCCATCCATTCTCCGAAACACACCTATGCAAACTACAGTACTTTTTTGCGCGGACGGGCCTAGTGAACCCTCGTCCGCCCTCTTCATGCCTCACTTTGCACTGCATAAAGTTTGCTCTAAGAAAACCAGCATTGCTCACTACTAAGCTAGCACGCAGACTAGGACAAGGGCGCCCCGTAAGAGCAGCCGTTACTATCGATAACAACCTTGCTTACCCATCAAGAAGCCCTTGGACCATCCACCTCTCTCTTTTTTCAGCCTTACATGACGCCCGCTTAGCCCAGGCAGCGGGCATGCGGTGTCCACGCAGATCATTCTCCAATCAGCACGCAGATCAAGCCTCCCCCTCTCTCCGAGCCACCTCCCCGATTCGTCCATGATATCCCTCCCCCTACCCCCCCTCTTCTCGTCGAAACCGCCCCGAGATCCGATATCTATCGGGTGATGCGCCAGTCTCAGCTCGCGCAGCCATACGCAACGCCGCATATTACATACACACCTACAAGGAAGGTTTGCGCGCGCTCGGCGCCATGTCGGCCAAATGCCTCGCGAATAACCGCAAAGAGAAGAAGAAGAAAAATAGGAAACAAACCCCAAGACGTTTACGCAAACGGTGAGCAAAGACAAAAAAGTCGTCAAGGAAGGGTTACTGTTGCAGTGGGGGTGGACACATAGTGGGGCAACATCTATGTGGAGCTTCTTCCCCCCCAAACCAAGCCTACACTACATGAGTGTAAAAGCCTTTTTCAGCCTTTCTATGATGTCGATACTACACGTGTAGGGGAGATGTGTAATCAAACCATCGGCTACTTGGCTAACTTTTTTTTTGTTTGTAATACCGACGTACGTAAACACCATACTATATAGCTGTATATATTACGTGACATTATATTTTTTTTCTTGTTCTTCCTCGGCGCGTGTCTAGGGCTATTACCGTTTCGGATGAAAGAAAAAAAGTACGCGGCCCTCCGCTCGGCACGAATGGGCGATGACAGAAACTTTACTGTACGGTTAATAGAGCATGGTTATTGACTGGGGTTTGTACAAAACGAGTAGGTAGAAAGAGATAGGAGAAGAAGAAGAAAAGAAAAGAAAAGAAAAGAAAAATTTCTTTGCACAGGGTTCAGATTCCATACGTGCATTCAGACGCCTTCTAGAACGCTGAGCTTACCCTGGCCTGTGCTGTGCTGTGCAGTGCAGAAAGTGTGTGTGGGTGCGCGCACATGTAAAGCCTAGAAGTTGTTCTGCAGGGAAGAAAGAAAAGGTGTGTGAGACACACACATACAGTGTGGCTAACACTCTCCACTAGCGTTGCTTGGTTTGCAGCTGCGCAGCCGTCGGCACCAGTACCCGGCACTCGAGGGTCCAGATCATTCGTTTCATCTTCTCATTTTTTTCCTACCCTGTGCAGTGTTTTTCAGCTCACATGGTTCCCAAGTTCATGGTAAGACAGATGTAGAGTTCTGAGGCGTTGATAGGATCCGACATGGGTTCTGTTAGCGCTGTTGGTCCTGCAAGTTGTTTTCTTCTTCTTTGCTTTTTCGCGCTGGCCTTGTTCCGCGGAAATAGGTGTCACGCACATGGTGAAGAGGCTGAATCTGGAATTTATTGCGTCAAACGATGCTGCATTTTCAGCTTGGATGGTTCATGCATGCTAACTTAGTTCGTGTAGTTGCTGCGTAGGTCGAGACAATGTTCTCTGGTTCAGTTCGGCGCCGCCGGATGCTCCAAAGCTACTGCATCATTTTGTCGTGGTACAATGACACATGCAGCCTTTGGACTACATCACGGCTCATTGCATAAGACAGAGGAGTGATTCTGGAAACCATATTGATTTGGGGTATCTCTGCTAGTTTCGGTGCCTATACTACAGTGACTAGTCTGCCCGGGCAGTGTTGATACAGTACTGTGAACAAAACGACGGGTTCGAAACAATTTGAAGGCTTGAGAAATGTTGTACATATTAAAGTGCCCGTCAGAGAGCCGACAGGCAAAAAGAAGAGAAAAAAAGAAATCTAAACCCAGGTGACCAGCAACTCAATGAAGCACGCGACGTAGTCTACAAACTCATCCCTTTTTTGTTGTCGCATACGAAACTCATGTCTTTTTGTCGTGTCATAATCCCATGCGCCCGCTTGTTGGTCGCTTGTCATCCTCATACCTATAACTTTCAAAATCAAAATACAGAGAAGTCACCAAGGAAATAGTGTACAGGTGAATGAATTTTCAAAAGCTGCGTCGCCCAAGGGCTCAGTTCCGTCCAGCGACAACTGAAAGCGATGCAACGTCGCAGTCTGGTCGTGCCCAGCCCCGGCCAGTCCCAGAGCATGACAGAAATAGACGCATAGCCCTGTGCGCCTCCATGGACATGGTTGGAGATTGCGTGCGTCCCGTTGGCCCGTTGGGTGGGAATGATGCATGCAGTCGAACAGTCCGGGCGCTTCTGGAATGCGCCGACGACCTGTTACTGCTGCAGGAAGCACGGACTCTGCGGCGTGCGGTCGGCTCCGGGCGCTTCGTCATCGTCGTCAAGGACTTTGAATACACTCGACGTATGCTATGCGTTCAAGGCATTCAGTCATGGTTACCTCCACGTCTGCGGTGCTTGCCAGGGAAATCAACCTCGGGATGCACCACACGCATGTGGCGTGTCAGTGCGTCGTTGCGCGAAAACGTCTTCTCCTCAACGCAGAGAGCGCATCGCACCTTTTGCTTGCGGGCATTGTGGATCGTGTCCTCGTGACGGGTCAGGTCGTAGGGCCGCGAGAAGACGGTGTTGCAGGGCTTGCCCGTGGTTGGGTTGATGCGCTCACACTTGTGGGGGCCCGCCTGCGAGTTGCGCTCTAGGATAGCCGCCGACGTCATAGCCGTGCTGAGATTTGCGCTGCGATGACCCTCGCGCTTGTGCTTTTGCAACTTTTGCGGCGTCTCGAAGCGCTGTGAGCAGCCGTGATACGTGCACGAGTATGTGCCAGACTCAGCAGTCGTCGATGCAGGCTTGGACATGTATCGGTCCGACACAACGCTGCTCTGGCTTCCGTTGGGAGGCTCGGCTTCGCTCGCACTCGACTCCATTGATGTCATGTGGGCCGGGAACTCGGGCGTATGGTCAACTGCCGACGACATGTTGCCGGACGTCGACCGATATTGTGATGTCGGGTTCATTGAGAGGCCCTGCATGTTGCTCTGCAGTGCAGGTGTGGCAAAGTTGAAGTTGGCCGATGGCTGTAGTGACGAAGCAGTCGATGTCGAAAAGTTGGGCGAGAACTGAGGAGTGTTCCAGCTGTCGCGTCGATACGAGTGTGCTGATGTATCAAAGCTGGACTGGGTGGCGTTCTTGTACTGTTCGCCACCGTTGTATTGACTAGCATACTCGCTAGCACCAGTGTCAGGGAACAAGGGTACCTTTGAGTCTTCCTCAGACTCGCGGTAGTCCAGGAGGGCATCCTTGGGCGAGATAGTCTTGGGCTCCGCGTCCTCGTTGACTGTCATGTGAGACTTCATTGCGTAAGCCGCATCAGCCTGGCGGTTTTGCTCACGCACTGCCATGGCAGTGCTCATGGGCGAGTTGAACGTGTTGCTAGGCTGGCGATACGGCGAGCCTCTGCGGAAGGGTGAGTCACCTCTTGAGGCAGTGCTGCTGGGCGACTGCGAGCGGGCAAATTGTGCTGCTTGCAGGGCGCGCTGCACATTGTCGTTGGTATTGCTGCGGTAAGGCGATAGCAACGAGGGCTGTGCTGGCTTGGTCTGCGGTACTGATGTGCTGGCAGCGCTGGGCTCATAGAAGCCAGTGTCAGCAGCAATGTCGGTGTAGGTTCTTTCAAACTTGGGTACAGGGCGCATGTCTGGCTCGTTGTAAGTACAGAACTCGTCGAAAAGCCAGGCGTCTACGCGGCTGCTGAGATTCTCACCATTTGCGGGCATCTTGATCTCCATTTCGTCTTGGGTGGTGTGTGGTGTCGCTGGAGAGTCGTGGCCGTAACTCGAGACGGACTGGCCAGCTGAGTGGGCAAAGTCTGGGACGTCTTCGCCAGTGTGCTCCATGAGTGCCTGCTTCATCGACATGTGTGCCGACATGGTGTGGTCCATGTTGACTTGGTTGTGTGAGTAGTTGTTGAAGCTGTTGCCGTTCATGAAGGAGTCCTGGGTAGGTGTCTGTGTGGGTGTTGGGAGATGATTCTGGAGTGACCTTGAGCGTGGGTTAGCGTGGTGCGTGTGAAAGGGGCAATTCTCGGGACAAGCAACGTACTGGTAAGCTGCGGCGTGGCCGACGGGCTGATACTGCGAGGCACTGGAGCCTATTGAAGAAGAGGAAGAGGCGCGCTGGTGGCCACGGTTCTGTCGCTGTGAGGGTGTCTGCAGGGACTGTGGCTGCGCGTTGGCATAACCGTTCCAGGACTCAAACCCGGTGCTGGCGTTGCTGGCTGACAGCATCGACGGTTGCGCGAAGCCCTGTGCGAGCTGAGATGTAGGTGTAGGGGTAGAGTGCTGGACGCGGATAGCTGGGTTGGCAAAGTCGGTGGTGTATGCGCCCGGCATGTACGAGGTGGCGTGAGGGTACTGCTGCGACTCGAGGTAGTCGAAGAGGATTTTCTGATCGAAGATGGGTTGAGAGGCGAATGTCTGGGGTAGGTGTTGTTGATAGGGATGTTGAGAGGCAGCTGGTGACGGTATGGTTGGCAGGTGCTGACGTCGTGTGGGCAGCGCTAACATAATAGTCGTCGGAAGGGAAAAAAGTAAGGGACCAGTGCGGGTGGCGAGTTGCTTTAATACTAGTGGGCGGCTGGCCGATGACTCGGAATGGCTCGCCGATTCGAGAGCAGGACGATTTGATGAGGTGATCTAGGGGTCGCCAGCCGTGGAAGAGGGTGGAAGCGTGTGTGCTTGGGTCTGGGCCGGCGATGCTCGGAATGCCGGATTTAAGAGAGGTGTGGACAAGTGTCCGTCAGTGATTGTTAATGCTTGCTGAGAGATGTTCGGAAGCGACTTGAACTCGACGACCGGAGCGGAGACGACTATTCATACTTGATCCTATGACGCAAGGTAGCAGCTAACATTCGGCCGTGGCAGGGATGTGTGCACTAGTCAACGCCAAGCTGCGATCGACGCACCCACACTAGCAACCCTGCATACATACCACCGGCGGGGCCCTGTCTGGCCGAAAGGCTGTTGCACAGCCCCGGAGAGTCGACCCTCAACGATTTTCAAATTTTTAGTGCTAGCCTGGCCTCGGGTCGCATCCGAGACGTCTTGGGTCGACCACTGCAGGCGGCTCCCACAATACCGAAGATTCGCCTACCACAGCACGCCGTGCTTGTGCCTGTGCCTGGGCCTAAGCTCAGCCCATGGCTGCAGATGGAACCATCGCGCTGACCGTCGCCTTGGTAAGCGCGCGCGGGTGTGGTGCCTACATACTCTATAGCGAGCATTGTGCGACACCCGACGGCCAGGCCCAACGAGTCCAGCAACAGCCATCTGTCTGTCTGCATGTCCTCCTCGTGACCGACAACTCCGGCTGGCCTCGGTCGGGCTGCGCAGCCTCGTCCTCATGCGTGCAGTATACGCGCCAATAGTGCAACGTGGAATCAACCTTTGACCAAGACGACTGATCCAGTACTGTACGCGAGTGCTTCAGCCACAGTACGATCCCCCACTGGGTGTCGACAACGGCAGATCACATGCACGAACAGGTGACTCACAGCGGCCGTTTGGACGGTTCGAGTGGATTGTCACGGCGTGGTCAGCTCATCATGTCCCAGGCCGCGCAAGACGACAAAGGCCACGTGGTATCATACAGACACAGAGATATATCCGCGAATAGCCTACCCCATACTTTGCCAGGTACTACCGATAGCTGGATCTGGTGGTGGCCAAACGGCTCCCGCACCACAGCGCTGGCAACCAGAGCTGCACATTACCCGAATGCGATGCTGAGGCTGGAGACGACGCCACAGCCAAGGAACTGGGTTGTGTTTGACCGTGCTAGCACTGATAGGTTTACAGGTACAAGATCAGCTAGATACCTCAGCCAACCCGCTCGTGGAACGTGTGCTCCCGCTTCGGCTCTGGCAGTACCCTTGATCTACCACTACGGAGCCGCCGGTGTGCGACAACCCATGAGCAACACAACACACAAGGAAAACTCTTCACCGAGAAACATCCCCTGGACCTTGTGGGCTGAAGAAGCGCATCTGCAGGGCACTGCAAGCATCCGCTCGAGTAGCATCGCAGTGCTCGAGCCGACGTGGCATCGCTTTCGCATAGACGGACCAGGACGGACCAGATCGATTGACATATGCAGGGTCCATTACACATCCCATGTGGCAGTGCAGCCCTATCGTATGCACGGATGCGCAACGTTACTGCAACCCCGGCCTCCCCGAGATTCTGGGCCGTCGATTCGCCCGTGGAAGCTACCAGCCACAGCTGCACCGCCTCGGCTCACTGGGACCGAAGGTGCTAGTACCAGAGCGGTAATACTTTTGCTTTCCATGCATTTCTACATTCTTTACATTACTACACGCTGTACCGCACAACCATCGTACCACAGCTGTGTGTCTTTGTGTGCTTTCGTATCGCTTCCACAGGTGGTTTCCTTGGTCGCACGCCAGGACCTTAGCGCTCGCTTGCAGCCAGCCATGACGTCACATCCGAGTTTTCTTCTCCAATTCCGACAAAGATCCGCACCCGCAATCTGAGCCTTTCTGCTCTGCTATGCGCCAACTGCCGCACGCTGCTTTTGCTTCACTCTTTTGTTCTTACTATACATAGTCAATCCAATATCAGCCCGCGGAAAATCCCTTCCTTCTTTGCTGCACCACATACGAACCTGGCTGCCCCCGACTGGCTACCAGCGTGTCCCTCACCTGTCGGTGCACACCCCCCCCACAACGCAGTTATCCATCCGCCAACGGCTGGGCGGGCGCCATACCCCTTAGCTCACCGTCCCGCCAATCCGCGGCTGTGGGATGATGAGACCCTGCGTCAACTTGATTTTGTCCAAGTTTCTGCCGCTCAACATGTGCTCTGTACGGCGACCCGTCCGCCGATCATGACGCCGAATCGCGTGTTGCTGACTCTTCCTCCACTCACGTCGCTGCTGTGACTGCTACCCTGACAACTTATGCGTTACCACGGCCTTTGCATTTTCGGAAACAGAGCGCCTTTCTATTTCTGCCGTCTTATCAATCATACATACTGTAGGTCTCCTTTTACTGGCAGCCTTCTGGGCGAACACGCTCAGGTCCACGTCAACCCAGGGTCTCTGCAACCCAACACGACTGCGATTGGGCATTCAAGCACTTCATGAATGCAACATAAATGCAACACTATTACACCTAATAATTACGTCTGCAGCCCAAGCCCGTTTGGTACGCTATAGCATTGCTGAATTCCATTGCAGCGTCATACCTACTCTACGCGACACATGATGCCCAGCAATAGGGGCCGTCGCACAATGACTGGGCTTCCTTTCTTTTGCTGCCATACGGCTCAACTCAATTCAGTGGGTATCTGCGACACCATTGATGAGACGCGGAGGGGCCTTCCGGACTTCCCCGTTAAGCCTAGTGGGGGGATGAGATCAGACGACAGTGATCACGACGTCAGCACCGGATGCTTTCTGCGCATTTCTCGGTTTTTTACCATTGCAAAGCAATACTTTTTGATTGTGCCGTTTCTTGGGCCGGCCGACATCCCTATTCGGCCGTATCTGAAGCGATATTGCGCCGTATGCACCCTGCCAAGCACCTTTCGGCCTGACGCCGTTAAGTCCGCCCGGCAACATGCATCCATTGCTGATGTGAACATTACTCAGACTTTACAAAGGCGTTCGGTCTCGCGGCAACAATCGCCCGTCGGACGCGGCAACGCATGCGCTCGCATATGTAGGTGTAGATGTATGTGTAGGTGTCGTAAGCTTTCGCGTATAAAAATATAACCTGCTCGGAAATCGGTATGCCGATTAGCGGTTCAGAGTGGATCAAGGGTGCGTTGCAGGGTGGTAGCGTAATGGGATGAGCAAACAGAAGTTCTGATGTCGCATGGCTGCGGGTAGACTGGTAAACGTGCACGTACATCCCATGCCCGTTTTGCGCATTGTCCCTTCAGCCTCCAGATCTCGCCTCCTCGCTAATCGACGACCAGTCCCTTCGACTCCACGTGGTGAGCATGTCAGCTCAGCTCTAAGATTTGCTACCGAGATTCGGCCCCCAGTGTCAGATAGGCTAGGAGCGTGTAATGCTCGCACTGGTTTTCTCTGGAACCGCCAATGACCAATGAACAATACGACTTTTCCAAGCCTTGGTATACCGTCTTGTCGTCTTGGTATTGCGCGATGTCTGCACACATGGGCTGTTCGCACCTCATTTCAGGCATGAGTTTGTTTTGCGAAGGAAGACTCGTCTGATTTTCAGCTGGCATGATACGAAGCACAAAGAGCTTGCCCGTGAATCGGACCAGAATTCATCGTCGCTCACCAAGGCTTGGAATGACACCATATGTTTTCCTCAATCCACCAATACATTGACTTCTGGCAATCAACCCAAGACATCGTCGGTTTCGCTAGAGATAGCTTCAGCCGCACGTGCCCCGTTTGCCACCATCTAACATGCCCTTTGTATGGGCTTTTCCCGTCGCCAATTCAGAACCGAAGTATGCTCTGTTAGATCCCGCTGTGGCTGCTTCTGACTCGTACGAGTCCACTAAATCTTGGTAGCTTTGGCAACCTCAACCCTGTTTGACTGATTTCACGCTTTCCTCCTTTAGAGGACAATGCACTTGTTGCTCGCCAGTACCCAAAGTTGAACATTGTGATCTATTTTCAGCAAAGTGTCAGGGGTGTCATGGTTCGACTCGAGTTACCATTCATCAGGCGGGCCGTGTGTTGTTTGGGCAGCAGGTATATCCCCCAGCATGTTCAGGATCTAGGACCCAGTGAGTGCTACAGGTCCCCTCATTTTGTTGAGCAAATATTTAAAACGCTCCGTCTTAGCCATCGATCGCACGTCCTTTTCACTTTGCTACAATTCTACTTCTTCCCTTTCACTTCTCATTTTCATGAAAGACATCGAGTAACGAGTAGCTAATACTTTAGACCTCTACGTCCATCTAGCCAAGATATTAACTCTTTTACGACGTGCTTCTTCACGCATTGTACCCAACAGCTACACGATCTTTACGGAATGAGGTTGCCAGAAAACCTCCGTCGCGCTCCTCTCTCTTCGAGTTGCTATTAGCACTTCTCACGTCCCTCTTATACCAATGTCTCATTTGAGCTCCAATATGCTCTCTTTGTACTTTCTTTATCTCAAAGTCATGGTCACCAACACATCTTTTGAAATATGCCCTCATTAATAGAGATAGGAAGAAAGGATACGGTCCAAAACGAAGCCAGAATCTTAGCTTCTAGCTCTCTTAGGATGTCACAAAGTCTAGCAAGCATTGGCATGTCGACTAGTCCAGTAGTTGAGTCCTGTCGACGATCTCGGATAGAAAGAAAAAGAGCAAGAATAACAGCAATGATAACAACGAAAGGAAGAGAAGGAGAAGAAAAAACCCTCTATAAAAAGACACGATAAGCTGATGACAACTAGAATCCCTAGATCGTATTTAGCAAGGACCGTAAAATCTCCCCATATAGTGACTCTAGCAGTGACACTTATATGATCATACAATACACCATCCCAGGTTTATCCTCTTCCCAAAAAGCAGAAATTACTATATCATCTCCCCTATCACTCCATCTATTCTTTCACAACGATACGGTGACTTGGAGAAAGGCATGTACAGAAGAAGATAGAAGGAGCGAGAACGATGCAGAAAGCCATGCACAGCTTACCCAAGCAGACAGCTTCTTCATAACTATCTTGGCCTTTCTTTGTCAATGTCCTGTTCAATCTCACAAAATGGGTCCCTTTAAGTACCCGCCTTGAGACTAGTGTTGGCAATTCAGGGGGTTGACATCTTGTCCTTAGGAAAGTTCGAGCGATGCTTAGAACTCGTCTTCTACAAAGTCTTGTTTGGACTGCTCTTGCATCACCGTTTGTTTTCTAAAACGATGGCATGTCGAGTACGCTCCTCCCTGAGTAAGCTGTTCTTGATACCTCTCCAATTGTCTAGCATACCAATTGATCCCTCTTACAAAGGAAGCAGAAGCTACATCTCATACTTGCAGGTGACGCAAATTTACAACATGGGGGAGCATGTACTCTGGCTCGTGCAATACTGCAATGCCATACTTTATTCGAATATCCAACGCTTAACCCCCCAGCAATCCAATGGTTTCAACGCCGTGTGTTCCCGCCGTACAATACAATCGTGTCTACCGACTTGGTGTTCGCATGAATTTTGTCCTTGCTGTATCCCTGCGCCAACCCCCCGCCCTATTTCCGCTTGCGTGCATACAAAGTCACATGTCTTGGAAAGAGCCTAAGTAAGCTTCTGTTTGATGAAGAAGGAGCGTAGATGCGACAACTGCCACACGCAGGTAACACCGAGGACGACGAGTTGGATAAGAGTCCAGCGAACGACGCGGGAATTTGTGTGTTCGGACTGGTCACGGAATTCGGCCTCGCGCTCCTGTAAACTTGTTAGTCTTGCTTTCCCCCTTGCAGCCAAGGCAACATGGTAATCAAACATACTCTCTGGAAGACCTGTTCTCTCCTAATATCATGCAGCCGTGCGTTCAAGTCCTGAATCTTCTGCACCAGCGTCTGGACCTTGTCCTTGTCCGTGCTCTCGATCCTGCTAGTCTCTCCAATTGCCATGTCCAAGGTAAACTTGACGGTGCCATGAACACCAGAGTCCAGCCAGTTGCCGCTGCTGTGGACATTCTGAGGAATGACGCAGATCCTGTGCTGCCCGCTGTCGGCAGCGCTGAAAGTGAAACGGCCCTCGGCAGATCCTCTTTGGGCGACAATGCGGTGGTTGTTGTCAAACGTCTCTTCGACAGTCACGAAGACGCCGACCTCGGACTTGGGCAGGAAGGACTTGGTCGCGTCGTCCCAGGGTTCGGCATGGTAGTGGCCTGGGATTGTTAGTTCATGGCTCTTGTGCTCCTTTTTGAGGGTTTGTAGTCCAAAAACACCACAGAGTAAGGGCAGGCCGTACCGACAACCAGTGTATCCTTTGGCAATTCCTCGTAGAAGCACTTCTGGACTGCGCCCTCTAGGAAGAAGTGAAGCGCTTGTGATGGGACCGCCAGCGCGGCAGCGAGCAGTACTGTTGGTTTCCACATTCTGGCAGTTTGAGAGTCGCCCCGCGAAAAAGGATCGATCGTAGCGCGGAGTCCGGGTGTTGGTGAGCTTGTACAGTAACACTTGGGAATCCTGGAGCTCGATGTGTCGAGTTCCAGAAACTCCAGGTGTACGTTCCGAAAGCGGTTAGTCCTCCGACACGTGCGCCGCTCCCTTGTTTGGCGTTGAACCCCCACCACCTGTAGTCTACTTCTTGAGTACAGAGTGTACATGTGCACTCTGCTGGTCTTGGTCACGAAAAGACTGAAGCTAATAATGAATTGTTGGAAATATGCTTCAGCACTGTCATCACCAGAGCTGTAGTTGACCGAACTGACCCTCCACGACGAAGCACCATTTCTGCCTTCAACTAATCATCACTTACTGTTCAAATACTGATCACAAACGATGCAATTGGCACTCTGCACTGCGGATCAATTAACCGGCAACTCTCCCAGGTTCAGCCTTTGCAAAGGACACTCCCGAAGCCAACCCCGCAACCGCGTCTTTTAACCTAGGTAAACGGACCATCAGTGAGCTCCAGGCTTATAACAGCCGGGTAAGACAAACACGCACCTCAGCTCAACATGTAGATCTCAACATACGGTCTCTCTTTCTTCATCCATCTTTCTGCACATCTCATTTTTACATTTACGATTTTGGAACTGCACAAAGTACACAAGGAACCTTCTTATTACAACGACAACCATGGCTCTCTTCCAACCCTCCATCTCCGCCCTCACATCCCTCAAATCGAACCCAAAAACAATACTCATAACAGGAGGCTCATCTGGCATCGGCCTGGCAACCGCCAAGCTCCTCTCTTCTCTAAACCCCAAACACAACCTCATCTTGCTCGGTCTCCAACCTCCACCTGCATCCTTCACGCATTCGCCTGAGCACCTGCTCGTGCACACATGCAACGTCACATCCTGGGCCTCACAACGCGCCAGCTTTGCCGCCGGGCATGCCAAATTCGGGCGTATAGACGCTGTCTTTGTCAACGCCGGCATCTCGGAACACGGCGACCAATTCTTCACCGACACCTTGGATTCCTCCGGCCAACTCGCAGAGCCAGACCGCAGAGTCCTCAGTCTAGACTTGGACGCTGCGGCCGACACCACCAAGTTAGCCATACATTACCTGCGCAAGAACGGCACACAAAAGGACGGCGGCGGTAGCATCGTCCTCACAGCCAGTCTCGCCGGGTACCTCGCGTCGGCCGGCGCACCGCTCTACTCAGCTGCCAAACACGGCGTCGTGGGCCTGATGCGTGCTCTCAAGCAGGAATGCGCCAAACTCTCCATCTCCATCTCTGTCGTCGCGCCTGCCATCACAGTCACCCCGATTCTCACGGCCAACAACCCCAGCTTGGGCGCTGTACCGCCCGAAACGTATGCGAGAGACATGGCCAGGGCGGGCGTGCCGATTAACAAGCCCGAATCCATTGCGCTGGCCGTGTGCTGGCTGTTGAACGAGGGCATGCAAGCGAATGGTGCAGGCATCTTTGTGCAAGCAGACAAGTTTGCGGATTTGGAGCGGGGATTGGCTAAGAGCAGGGAGGCGTGGATGGGCAAAGAGATGCTGGATTTGTTCAGGGGAGGAAGAACAGCGCCTTTGTTTGCGAGACTGGACCACCAGCAAGGCGATCAGGCCAAGGCCAAGATTTGAAGGCTTGTCACTGTAAAGAGAATTGTTTTAAGGAGACGAAGAAGAGGTGTGGTAAAAGGGGATTCAACAAATTGTAATTAGAAGCCCTTTGTTTAGGTATACACATATCTAGATATGTGTGTGTGCGTCAGAAAGACGCAGCTGTTTATACATTCAAAAAACCCCAGTTTAGTCTTCCCATAGACGCATGATGTGAGACCCCCCCATTCTTTCCTTGATAGCCCAGTTCACCCATCACTCCCAAAAAAAAATAACGCCAACGCTATGCAAATGTCAAATACACAAAAGGAGACAAAACAACAACGAACGAACGACGATGACGATGGAAAAAACATCGACTTCTTACTTCCTCGCCCGCTTGCTGCTCATCTCACTCCCTTGTGAAAAGACACTTGCACTTCTCTTGTGCCCTTGACCCGACGCGCTTTGACTCGTCGCTCTCGACTGTTGTTTGCTGCTCTCGTCTTCGCCTTCTGCATCTACGTCCCCGTCGTCGCCATTAAAACCACTCTCATCTTCTTCGCCTTCTGCGTCGTCCTCGGCATTATTGGCGTCATCGCCTTCTTCATTGTCGTCGGCGTCTCCGTCGGCATGGTCGCCGTAGTTCTTGTTGACATCGTCTTCGTCGTCATTATCCCCATCAGCATCGGCATCGCCGCCGGGCGTTTCTTGCGAATCAGGCACTTCTTGTTTTTGCTTGCTTTCTCCGTCTCCTTCTCCACTACCATTGCCCTGCCGTCGTTCTTTCATGGCAAGTAATACCTTGCATTCGCCCTCTTCCTTCTCGCGTACTTTCCGCACGTCGAGTAGCTTGCTGACCTTTGTGACTAGGACTTCAAAGACTTCGCCTACTTTGGTAGTGGGTATGCTGATGATGTCACTCACACCCAGCGCAGCAAGCATCTGGCTAATCTTCTGTGTCTGAACGTTGCTCTTGGCTTGTCGCATCTTGAGCAGCTTGTCTGAACCAAAGGTAACACCTGATGTCAGACGGTCGTGTGTTGATACGTTGAAGCGGTGTTCTTGGTGTGGCGAGAGATGCTTGACGGGCGTTTGGGCAGGTGTTTGCTGGTTTTGTGCCATACTTTGCCGGCGATTCGCAGCAGATAGTTGTTGTTGTGCTGAGCCGGGGGTGTGTACCATGTCGTTGGCGGAGAGGCTGAGCCGACCAGGCCCTGAGCCGCCGCCTGCTGCGCGCTTCTTGCTGCGATCTTGTTGGAATAGCTGTTGGAAGAGGGCTTGCAATGCTTGTGATGATGTAAAGGCCTGTAGGCCTGCTGAAGCTTGTGGGTTCTGTGGTGGTGCGTCGAGTCGCGCCCTAAGTTCTTCGCGTTCGGCATCGAGACGATTGGCAGCCATGTTGATGCGCTGGAGCTCAGTGAGCAGGAATTCTTCCTCCTTGACTTCGTCCATTGTCCGGTTGATAAGCGCTGTAGCGAGCATCTTTCGGTTCCTTTCCATGACGGGGTCGAACTTGGTGAGCATTTCGTACAGGCTGTATTGGTCGGCGTCCATGGAGACTTCAGGTATGCGCTGCTTCATAAGCTTGGCAGAGATATCGTAGAAGCGTGCCTTGAGGTCTTCGAGTGAGCGCTTCTTTGATGGCGCAAACGGCATCGTCGCAAGTGCTTGATCGCCACCGTCGGCGGATTCTGGCATGTGTTGTCGCGCCGGCTGGTAATCGTAGCGATCCCATATTACAGGCCATCGATACGAGTAGTCTCTCACGACCTCGAATAGGTAGTCGGTCTCTTCGCGACTCCAGTCGTCGCTGCGCAGGAATTGATCATACTCCTCGTCGGTGAAGCTGGGCATGTCGACCTTGATATCGTACTTTGCGTAGTCGGAGCATGATTCGACATAGGCATCCGATGTGTCGGCGGCGTCGCCGCCGCCGCTCTCGTGCATCGTCGCGTCATCGGCCTCCTGTACGGGTGGCGCGGTCGTGGGCTTGCGTCGCCAGTGCCTAAGGACGAGGCCGTCGGAACGCGCTGGATTGGTAAAGGGTTGTTGTATCCTGCGCAAACGTGATTAGCCCGTCCTCTTACCGTGTCGTTAACAAATAACATACCATTTCTTTGCCGGCCCTGTGCTCTGTCTCTTCGCCCTGTACGCCTTCTTCTCCTCGTAGACGGCGACGGGCGGCGGCCGTTCGCCATACAGCGCAGCAACCTCGCGCGCAACGCCCTCTGGTCGAATGAGAGTCAGTCTCGACCTTTTGACGATTTCCCAAGGAAAGACGTAAGAGTTGCCAAACGTACGTATCTTCCTGCTCCCTCCCGCAGGCTTTGACCGCTTCTGTGTCTGCGCCGCCAGTGCTGCTGAACCTACTGTCTTTGGCGCATCACCGCCGGCAGCAGGCAGCCCGAGCATATCGCGCACATCGCGTCCCGACGCCATCGCAACTATCGCAAGGCGCCGTCCGTCGATGAGCCGGTGAAAGGAGAGGGTGCGGGTGATGGAATCACAGAGGCCCCAGGCTGAGCTTAATTTCGTTGTTGGGAGGTCGCGTTGGACCCTGCGGCGGCGGGTACCCTCACGTGTGAGAAATTCAGTAATGGGCGGAAAATCGGGTTTGGGTGGGCAGAAAAAAACCCAAAGGGCGCGGCGCAAAAAGTCGTCAAAGGGGAATAAAATAAAGGACAAAGGCAAAAAACGCCGACCTTGCCGCAGTCCAGATTACTCTGCTTGCGCTACAGGCTGGTACAGCTATGGAGTCATGGATTGCCGCTGTTAAGGCACCTTCCAATCACACACGCAAAGAGGCCATAGCTCCAGGCCATCTGATCACGAACCCCTCTTAGCTCCCTTCAGAACCGCATCAAGGCATCTTGATCGCAGCTCCAGCCGCTCCGCCGCCAAAGGCACCATCACAGTGCACCCGCTTGGTGTAGTGAGTTGGTCTATTTGCGTCTCAACTACTCTACCTGAACTAAAGCGCGATCCAGTCTCGGTCTCTTTTACGTCTCTGATTCTGCTCTCGCGCTCTGTACAAAGAATACAGTACTGCCGTCGGACTGGAAAAGAGACTCCTTTACATGCTATATTTTCCTCGTACCAAAAAAAAAAGAGAAGAAAGAGAAAGAAATATAAATAGGTAAAATGGATAACGCAACTGAGATGCCACAAGTGCAAGTCCTCGCCAAGCACACCGCAACGCCGTAAGCGCCAAATGGAAAGCACTCTCACACGCATTGCTAGGTCATGTGGTCTTGCAACACGGGAGCGTGGACATGAAGACAAAAAAAGAGTGGGATAGCAGTGATGTTTTTTTCGGCGCTGATGAGGGATCCGGGCTGGTGGTGGAGAAGGCAGTTCGGTCGATCGGTCGTCGTAAGTATTACCGTGGAAGGAGATTTTCGATCCCGTCTATCAATCATTACAAGATACCTATACAGGAAGAAAACGTGACCAAGGGAATACTATCGCTCAAAGAACGGACTCCAGGATGCAACGCAAAGGGAATAAAACTAAGCTTCTGGGGACGAGAGCCATGCCCTGACTACTTTGTGCCGCCGCAGCAAAGAACGCCAGCCAGTTTTTGCATGAAGCTGGGCTTCTCGGGCGACTGCTGCCTTTGTTGGGGAGTTGGGCTGCTGGCGGGAGCGGCGCGGTTCTGTGACAGGTTTTGCTGGCTATGCTGAAACTGCGCTTGTGTCGACGCGCCCTCAGGAGGTGCAAGCTCACCCATGCTCTTTCTCTTGACCTGCGAATCACGGTTCATGTTCTCCCTTGGGCTTCTTCCGGGCTGAGCGCGTGTCGCTCCAGGCTTGGGCAGCGGCTCGTTTAAGCGGTGGTGGTCGACAGGGAGGTGAGTCTTCTGTTGCCTGTGCTGCTGGCCCTGGAGGTTGACCGCCATGGACGAGTTTGGGTTGACATTGGAGTGGTGCATTGCCTGCGCAGCCGACGGGTGCGACTTCATTGCCTCCCAGCCCTTGCCGTTGTTCAGCTTCATCCAGTCGTACTCGCCATCCTCGACCTCTCCAGTGCTCTTCAGGGCCTGGGTGAACAGCTCGCGGAGGTAGTCGTAGTCGGGTGTGTCCTCGAAGCCCAGGTTACGGACATAGCTGAGGTACTTGTTGAATTCCTCTATTGCACATTGTTAGTAAGAGGGAGAAAAGGCTAGTCCCGGCGGCTTGAAACGTACCAGGGAAGCCATCACACAAGTCCTTGATGGGGGTAGTCTGCTTCTTCTCGCCAATCTTCTCGTACTTCTGCTTGTTGGTAGCAGCCTTGAGGCCTTGCCATGGCAGTCCTCCGCGGAGGAAGTACATGAAGACGTGTCCGAGCGCCTCAAGATCATCGCGACGCGACTGCTCGCGTCCAAGATGTGTGTTGATACTCATGTATCGAGCAGTACCGGACAGCGACTTGCGCTCTCGGTACGGGATATGCTGCTTGGTCTTGGGGTCGCGGTACTGCTTGGCCATACCAAAGTCGACAACATGGATGACATTGGCGCTCTTGGAGCCCGGACGACCAATGAGGAAGTTGTCGGGCTTGATGTCACGGTAGATGAGATTCTTCTCGTGGATGGTTTGGACGCGTGAAAGCTGGGACGGGTAAGCACCTGACAGGAATGTCAACTCGGTGGGATACATACCATCTGCTTAGCTACCATGACAACCGTCTTGATGGAGAACTTTCGGTTGCAGTGGTCGAACAGATCCTCCAAGCTGGGGCCGAGGAGGTCAATGACCAGAATGTTGTGAAGGCCCTCTTGGCCAAAGTAATAGACATTAGGGATCCCGGCTACAGCAAGGTTAGCTTTGGTGCTGAATGCGGACGCTAGTAGCAAGCAAAACAATGGCACCCAGGTGACGGATGCATCGACAGCGGCGATGACAGGCAGACGTGACAGGCTGCCGTCAAGCACAGGCAAACATGTTTGGAATGGGGGTCAGAGAGCATGTGTTTCCCTTACAGAAACACGTGCTGGAGGGGGAAGCAAGGCTACGGTACAATAGGCGGTAAAGGGGTGAAGGAAAGTCAAAACTCACGGCAGCCCACGAGGATCTTGTAGGTGCGGTATTCATCACGCAGCTGGGGAGCGTCGCTCTTCCTCGGCTCGAACTTGATGGCCACCTGCTGCTGGTTAAGCAGGTTGGTGCCCTCGAAGATGACGCCGAAGCTGCCTTCGCCGATCTTCTTGCCGACGCGGTAGTGCACGCCGACGACGTTGGAACTCGTGCTGCCGCTGGCCATGGTGTCGGAGTGGTGATGGAGGCAGTAGTGGTGGTGGTGAGGAGGGCGAGATGGGCGCAGAGACAGGAGTCGGCGTGATGCGAAGGGAGGCTTAGATGGTGGTTGTGGCGGCAGCGAGGCAGGGCCGTTCTCCGGGAGTGAGGCTTGGGGCTATGCAGCCTGTGGACGCGACTTGGCGCTGGTCGCGGGAGGGGACGAGAGGGAGAGGGGAGTCCGTCGGTCGTGTCGAGAGCGACGAGGCTGCTGGCGGCAGCGTACGAGGGGACGGGGGGAGGTCAGAAGAAACGACGTGGGACGGACGGGGTGGGTAGTGAAGAAGAGAGCCGACTCGAAGGGTGGAAAAGACGCGGAGAAGGGGCTGCGCTGCTGGGAGCGACGCCGGGGAGGGCCGTGCGCAGAGCTGGTTAGCCTGCATCCGGCTGGCTTCACTAGACCAGCCCAGCATAGCACAGAGAGCACGGGACTGCGACCTCTGGCCGTGGCCATCTCCCGAGGCTGTTGGCTATCCCATCGCCTTCCGCGCTTCTCAGCGTCAGCGTTGGGCGTGTGGGCCGCTGCCATGCCATGCCGTGTCATGTGCGTGCGCTGTGCTGCGCTGTGCTGCGCTGTGCTGTGCTGCGCCTGTGTGCGGTTCTGCTCGCATGCCGTACACACACACGCACACATACAATAGTACGTCGACACACAGCCAGGCCCGGCCAGGTACCTGCAGAACAGCCCTCGTCCCAAACCAGCATGCCTCCGAGAAAAAGCAGCCCCCGGAGATTCGACGCGCCCGCGCCCAAGCGGAAAGGCGCCCGACCCAGCGCACACGTCGCAATCGCCGCCGTGGCCCAGCATCGCACAACAGATGGGCATTGTCGATAGACTGGCGAGCCGACTATCCACTCGCGCGCGATGATCTTTGTGCCTACCAGGCGCACACCGCTGCCGTGTGCCCCTACGCCCACAAACTAGCCCATCGGTTCGCCGTAGCGGCTTCACTTCGCGACGCTGGCTAACCGTCCACCTGAGCGCCACATGCCGACTACGCGACCTGGCGCCTCCCGGTGCTTTTGATTATCTGCTGTCGTGGATGACAGGCTGCATCCAACGGCCTCGGCCTCGCGTCCTCATTGGCGCGCATCGCCTTCCGCACCCTCTCGCTCGCGCCACAGTCCGCCCTTGCCAAGCTGCAGACCCACCGTCAAATGAACGCTCAGGCCCACAGAACACAGTCGAGACCCTTGCCGATACACGGTTGTGCATGTCACTACTCGTGTGTGCTCGCACCCCGTTCATGCATTACCCGAATGGTCAAATCTTATACAATGCCATCGCCAGCCAATCCCCCGCCCTCTAGTCATGGGCCTCATGCCTCGTGCATGCCAGCCCTGCTGCTACAAATACATACACCCAGCAAGAGTCAGGCCATGAAACCAAACCGATAAGAAAAAGTAAACAAAACAGCCCGACGCCGTCTGCGCGTCCGTCACCACGCATTGCGCCGTCTTGGATGCTTCATGCCTGCCTGTCTGCTTCCCCCACGCCCCCGATGAAAACCCGAATACGAACTCAATAACTAGCCCCAGCTGTTCACGACTCCAGCATCTCAACATCCTGCTCGTGGTCCAGCGCACTCTCGTCATCCCCGTCAAACGTATCAGACCCAGCGGCCTCCTGGTCAGCCTCCGTCTCAGCCTCCACTGGCACTCCATTGCTCGCCATTGGCGCCGCTACAGGCGTTGTTTGTGCCTTGCCTTCCAAGGCCAGCTCCTGCTCGTACATGGCCCGGCCTGCTTTCCATGCTTCCTTGAACCAGTCGCTGAGCCGGTTCTTCTCCAGGTGCTCCTGAAGAATGTCATCGTCCAGCAAGTTGTCCCGGATGATGGGCTCGCGAAGATCTTCGGCCGCAAAGCGCACGCAGAGCTCGCCGTGCGTTCCTCCAGCTCCCAAAAGATCTCGTAGGCTCTTGGGCCACACGATTCTCGCAAATGGGTTCTCGGCTTTAGAAAAGTTAGTGAGCGAGCAGCCTAGAGTGACCAATGCCAACTTACCACACATCCGGAACAGGGCCCGGAAAGTCCATGATACCGCTGTATCCTGGAGCACATCGTTGATCTTGCTGTCTGTGATATCCCTTGTGTTGTTGATTGTTGCCCAGTCGTCTTTGATCGCCAGTCGCTTCCACACAAGCTTCAACAAGCCTTCGCGTGTCGTTCGGTGAATATTTTGCCAGCTCACAACGAGCACTCTAAACGCATAGATGAATTCATCCCCTCCCAGTAGCGTGGTGCCGTCCTCGCTATCGTCCGCATTCATCAGTGTGAGAATGTCAATCATGAGAGCCGGGTCGATGACCTTGTGCTGCACAAGGTTCTCGAACCCTTCCTTCAGGATCGCCTGATGCGCCGATCGGTCTTTCAGACGGCCCTGCCCAAACTCGTTCATCAGCAGTTCGACGGCTGAGTCTTCGTCTAGAGCACCTGTGATGATGGGCAGCAATCGCTCGTAGACCTCCTCCTGGATCTTGGTGTACTCGAGTTGCTGTTCAATGCTCTGGAACATGGCTTCCCGCATCTTCAGCGCCTTTGGCTTTTCCCGGCGTGTATCAACTGGCGGCTGCCCGTCGTCACCGTGTTTCGCCTCCTTCTTGCACAAGAGAGCAAGCTTGGCCATGGAAAGCTCGACACGCTGGCACCACGAGTTGGTCTCTTGTTTTGAACCAGCCTCGTACAGAGCCTCGGCCGCCGCCTCATAATCCTTCTCGCCGCACACATCGTTGATCCAAGCAAGCCGAACACGCGAAGGCTCTGACCGCAAGAACTTGGTAAGCGCTGGTTGGTTCAGGTAGTCCTTCATGAACAGCTGCCCTGCTTGATTCTCCGTAATGTACTTGTTGTAGAAGGCTCCAGCCCATTCGTCGCCGTAGATGGCAAAGTACCGCGCGATACGCTCTTTGATCCGGTTGAGCTTGACAGTGCTTTCTGCCTGCTCCATCTTGCTGCGCGTGCTCGCCTTTTCCGATTCCAGCCAGTTTGTCTCTTCCCAGATGAGGCTCACCAGGGTAGGCATGTCCCGATATTGTTCGGCGAGCTTCATTCCTTCGGTTGCCAGCCCAATCTCCATCAGTCCCATGATATGCGACGGCCGGACATTGTTGTTCCACTCGTCTTTGAGACTACGGCCCATGGCTCGTGTCTTTTCGTCACTCTGCGCGAGAGCCCATTGGAAGCGTTCGATATGTGTCTGGCATCCCAGCTTCACCAGGCGAGGATTGTCTTTGCCGATCTTTTGTGCTAGGATTTCCTGATAGCCCTCCTCATAGTTCTCCACCGCAAGGTTGCGGCCAACATCGATGAGGCTGCGAATTGAACTGACGATATTGTGGGATGACGTCCAGAATTGCGGAAGCATGTCGTAGCCATCTTCTGGTCGGAGAATACCGTCTTCAAGGCAATCAGCATCGAGTCCGTATAGTTCAATGTTGGCTTGCCGGAATTCGAACGCGGACTCCAAAGCCACAAGCATGACTTCGGTGCCCTCACTGAGCCTTTGCATGACTGAGCGCTGCTCCTTTGCGCCCTCCTTCATATAGAAAGTTCGCAGGTAGAACCAACCCCATGGAATCAAGACGCCGAGCGAGTCAACGTCTTTGAGGAAAAAATTCCTGATGGTATCAGTCTCGCCAAGCTCTTGATTGATGGGTGTCTTGTAGCGCTCGTTCAGAGCCCGGACGATATCGCTCATCAAGATCTTCTCTGGGTAAGCGTCTGGGTGAGCCTGTTGATCCTGCAGCTTATCCTGGTACCAGTTCCACAGCTTGTGTGCAGCCGTCAGCTTTTCCGCATGCCATAGCAGTCGCCACTTTGTCTCGAAAGACAGGGGCGGGTAGTCGTTCTGCAAATGTGTGACAAGGGTCTGGAGGGCGCTGGTACGTTGCTGAAACTGTTCGTCCATATTTGAGATTGTCTTGTCCAGATAGTCATATGACGAGTTCAAGATGCCGGCACTAATGGTGAGCGCTGCCTCCGCAGTCTCATCTTCGGAGAAAGAAAAACGTGACTTGACAGAAAAGTCGATGATGTTGCCGGGAATGGTGCTGAAGAATGTCGCTTGCTCCAGCTTGCTTCGTGCCGTAACCTTCGTTCGCTCCTTGTCCTGTTCGTCCGTTGTAGGAGCCAGCGCGCTGATCTGCACGAGTCCAAACTGCTGTACAAAGATAAGTGCGTTTGCCCGCCTGTCTTTCCGTAGTGCTATCTCAAGGGCATTGCCAGAGATGGTTACGTCTGGACGGAGGTATATCGTGTCTTGGAAAGGCAGACTTGGTCGCCCAGCATCGGCAAGCAGCTGTGCTTCAGGGCTCTCTTCCGGCTGCACGAGGGAGGTGACACAGACTGCGCCTGGGAACAAAACATATGCGGTGTGTCCGGGCTGTGGAACCAAAAGGGTTCCGGTAGGCTCTTTTGGCAGCTGGGGTTGGTGAAAATTGCGAAGCGGGATTGCCCTGTTGACTGTGCCTCCAGCACCCGACAGGACGAGTTCGAGGAGAAAGTAATCCATTGACTCGCGACCGGACAACGCCACCAGTGCCAGAAGCTCAACGGTGTCCTGTCTCTGCTGCTCTTCCACTATGGCAAAGTCCAACACATGCACATCCTGTTGACTGCGTATCTCCGGTGCTGTGTCTATCTGGAGTGTCGACAAAACCACATCGTGTACGTCCACATCCCGGTGGTGACTGTGTTGTCCTGACCAGCTCAGATCCCAGAGTTGGAAGAGGCCGTTCTTTGTTGCGGAGATGACGTCCATGTGACCCTTGGACTGCGACGTGCGGGCCTTGACCGAGGCAATCGTCTTGCGAATCGATCCTCCAAGCAGGCCCTTGAAGCTGAAAAAGCTACCCCCCGAGCTGTTGGGCGTGCTCAACACGGTAGCCACGATATTCGGTCTGCCTTGCGAGTCGCGCAGGGTCAGTTGCGCCAGCCTGCCACTGCTGAAGACTAGCACGTAGCCCGCATGCTCAACATCTACCAGATCGGTTATGGTTTCTCCAGAATATAGTTTGACGAAGCCCTCCACTCCTTGCTGGCGCTGAGGATAGAGGCTTCGGGTATCTGCGCTGTCGATGCTCTCCCAGAAGTTGATCTTGCCTGTCGAGGGTGCAAGTGCGACGACACCAAAGTCGTTTGTGGGACCGTTGCGCACAATGGCACCTAGTGGTAGAGGATCGGATGGTCTTAGGCCGAAGCCCAGGTTCAGGGAGACGACCTTTGTTGGTCCATTCGGGGCGCTGTAGTCCCAAACGAGGGCGCGATCTGAGGTCAGGGCAAGCGCGAGACCGGCTGAGGGGAGGGCGGTCGCATATATGGGGGCTGGGTAATGTCAGTTAGCAAGCGCGTGTCGAACTGGACGAGGTTGCGGCCTACTGGAAGGGCGGAGGAGCGCTGACGGGAAGCCGGGGAGTTTCTTTACGCTGTAGTTTGAGTTTTTTGTCTAAATCATACTTCATTAGCGGTAAACAGCTTCTAAACAGGCGTGTAGACGCACAAGGTACGAGCCAGTCTCTTCTTTAGGCGCGCGCTGCTTGGGTGCTGTCTTCTTCTCGCGGACGGGCATGTCCACGAGAATGACGGAGTTTTCCACACTCTGAACGGCATGGCCGTTCATCTGAACACTTCCATTCCCGTTGATGTGCGCGCCATTCGGATCTTTGAAGGTCTCGTCGCTGAGCTTACTGCGCTTCCGGCTTCGTTGCTGCTGGGGGCCATCCGAGTCCTTGCGCTGGCGTCGTCGGGGATTGCGCAGGGAGCTGCGCGCGCTCTGGATGGAAGCCTCTGGCGAAAACATACTGGGCCGTGTTCGGGGAGGTGATTTGGAACGCGAAAGAGCGCGCCGGTGATGGTGTTGGCTCTTCGCTGGTTGTTGGTGATTGACAACTAAGAATGCGTCTGTTTTGGAAGCTTTGGTGACAGGGATTCGACTGACGCTAGGACACGGAGTTAACCAACGTGCTCTGCAAGGAGACCTCGTGCCTTCACGACATGCACGCATCCAAATCGAGCAATGTAGGCTTCTGCGCGCGTGCTATTTCACTCTCAGATGATTATGCATTCATCTTGCCACTGGTGAGGCGCTATGTGGCATCGCAGATAATACGCGTCTACTGTAAGGGTAGGCTGAAAGGGATCGCTACAAGACTCAGAATCCATGGCACTTGTGGCGTGTCTTGCCAACGCCATCGTGTCTCTTCACGAAGAATCAAGGATCAATACATGCTTGTACGGCCGCTATTGCTCGATCACAACAACACATAGGACTTTGTGTTTATAGACTCATTTCTCGTTTCTCATAAAGTTACTAATTACAATTTATGTCAGGTACATCGAGTGAAGGCTTTCCATCGCGGTTGTGGAAGTGGTAAAACGAAATGAGATGCCCGACACTGTACAAATAGTTTGAAAGAGCCGACGGTAGTTACCAGGTAACGGCTTCCCACGAATCAACTAGCCAGTCAACCCGCAGCCATGTACCGATACCGCCAGCATCATCAGTGCTTGCTGTGCCTAAAACTTTTTGGCATGGTCCTCCTCAGCAATGCTGTTCTCAGTAGAGGTGGTGCTCTGCTTCTCAAGCTCCTCGCCCATTGGGCCGTGGATCGATTCCTCGAAGACAGGCTCAGTCTCGATGGTCTCGAACTTGGTCTTGAAGTCCTTCAAGTTGTGGGTTGATGAGTTACTTCGACGACGGGCATTGGCCATGTTGGGCCTGATGTCTTCGACTTCGTCGCCGACGGCACCCCTCCGTATACTGTCAGCTCCTGTTCTAGAGATGAAAAGGGGATACGAAATGGACAGCAGGTGAGGCGGCGACGGATACGTCGGGCTGCTCGGAACACGTGCCGGTGATGAACAAAGGGATGCTAGACTTACCAGTTGCCCTTGCCACTGCCGCCCTTCTTCGTCTTGGTCGGGTCAGTGTCGGCATGACCAGATTTGCCAAAGTACTTGGGAAGACGGGCTTCACGCTCGGCAGTGCCATCGGCAATGCCGGCGTGGTCGCGGTCAGTGTACTTGTGGGAGCGAGTCACTGAGTTGGACAGTCAGCGTCTGGCATACAGTTGTATCGACAGGAATCTCGACGGCATCGAGGCAGCATTGGACAGCCACGGATGACGTTATAGGCTCGAGTGAAGACCAGCAGGGCCGACAGAGCAACATAACCAAGGGATGTACTGTACTTACTTGTTGGTGTATGGTTAGCTGCGCAGAGGGCGAGTGTGATGAGAGGAGGTTGATGCGAGGGTGGTGTCGAGCTGAAGTAGTCAGGAACGGAGGTCGGAGTTTCTACGGGCGTGCTTGGAAGTACTCTGGAGCGGGTCAGTAATGGTCTCGTGATGGGGAGCTTTGGCCCGATGGCGTCTTCTTGCGTAAAGCAGCATGGTCGCTTGCGTACCTTGCAGATCTGGATGGGGGTGGGTTGAGTCACAGCAACGGTGAGCACAAGAGGGATGCTTCGAGTTGAGGGGAAGGGAAGGGAAGGGGGTTGGTCTGATCAGCGCTCGGGATATGTAGGCGAAATGCACCTCAGGCGTATGTGTTTGTCTCAAAGCGGGGAAGCTGGCTGGAGCTTCCACTGCCACTGCTACTGCTCCCTTTTATACCACGGCTGCAATGGGACCAGTTGATGCCATTGTCTAGAAGCTTCGCCAGCAGGGGCCCGGCTCTGGCCATTGCAGTTTGCAGCAGCGTGCGATGGGCCCGGTGCGATTGTCACTTTGCCTACCAGATGCTCGGTGCCTGAGCTGCGAGAGGAAGAGACGAGCGAGGGGGGAGGGGAGCTGGTACGTCACTGGTACCTGGCGCTGCATGCCTGTCGCGTGCTCGGAACAAAAGGCGAGACGAGTCAGCCAACACGACCGGTCAGACTGCCTCGATTCTCTAGACACACTGCCCTTCTGTGCTCCGCCGCACACAGTGCACAGCTAGAGCGAATCTGGCGCTGCGTGACCTCTGTAGGTGGCTTCATGGCCCGATGGCCTCGTCTGTTACCCCGGATTCCACATGTATCCCTTGGACGCTAATGCCGACGCCCCACTTGGATCATGCCCGATCACCTGTTGGTCAGCTCGCTCAAGCTCGCCATCGGCTCTGGGTCGTATGACCAATCACCACGCCTGGGTTGCTTGCATCAGCAACGGCCCTTTCTCCGCCTCCGAGCCCGCAGCCTGTTGAGAAAAGTTTCCCGGACGCGCCTCCAGTCCTCAATCACTGCTTTTTCCCATAATTCGTTTTGCCTCCTTCGCACCACGTCTGGCACCGACTCTTGGTACTGCGACATCGATTTGCCCCTCCATCTGCACCCACGCCGCCGCCGTACCCCGCCATGGCCCCACGATGCCTTCTTATCGGCACGCCTTCCATTGCGGCGCACCCTGAGCAATTGGACAAGGTCTACGAGATTCATGACCGCAACTCGACAGACTTGCAGATGCTCGATCGCATTGCTGCCGGCCTGGTCAATCTCCCCGCCTCCACATACGATGTCATCCTCCTCCTTGCCGACGCCGACGGCACAACCCGCGAAAGCCACAAACTGCTAGCACGCGATGTCATGAACAAAGTAGTCGGCGCACTGAAAGTCGGCGGTGTGCTCAAGAGCCAGGCTGGCCCTCTTCAAGGCACAGAGAAAACAGAGGCTATCCTCGCAGGACTCACGGAAACGGCAGACGGCATGACAAAGCCAGAGCAGGAGGAGGCTGTATCAATACCGCTCAAGTTTGGCAAGAAGAAGACCGGCGCTGCGAATGGAGTCAATGGTGCAAACACTACGGTCAATCCAGACGGCTCTGTCCCGCTCAACCTCAATGGCAAGCGCAACCAGTCCGAGCCCGTCAAGCCAAACGGCGTAGGCTTCGTAGACTTTAGTGATGACCTTGACGACCCCATCATTACGGGCGAGGACGACGATCTCATTGACGAAGACGAATTCATCACCGAAGCAGACATGGCGCGGCCCATCGTCCAGCGTACGTCTCCCACCTCTCTTCTAGTCATGTTCTTTCACACTAACAAATTGTAGCCCCCGAGTGCCAGCCCAAGCCCGGCAAGCGACGTCGTGCCTGCAAGGATTGTACCTGCGGCATGAAGGAAAGGCTCGAAGCCGAAGACGCCGCCAAACGTGCCTCCGCCGACAAGGCCTTGAACGCGCTGAAGCTCGATGCCGATGATCTCGCCGAGGTGGACTTTACGGTACAAGGCAAGGTTGGAAGCTGTGGAAACTGTGCACTAGGCGATGCCTTTAGGTGTGATGGGTGTCCGTACATTGGATTGCCAGCCTTCAAGCCTGGCGAGGAGGTACGGTTGTTGAACAATGATATCCAATTGTAGGCGTCTGCTTGGACAGTGTTGCATTATATATGGCGTACCGGTTGGCGAACAGGGCGATATAGAATAGATATAGGGCTACTTGACTAGTTTGCGGGGCCTGTAGTGCGCTCAGAATGACTAGACGATGAATCAGGCAAGATGATGATCCGTCGAAAGCCTGTTCGTGAATACGGTGTGATGGCTCTTTACATCTTTCATAATGCCGTGACCGACAAGAATAAAACTGACTTGAGTCGTGCAAAAGAAGCGCCAGGGTTCCAGACAAGACATACGCTCACACTCCAACCGACAGTTCCAGTTTCAAGGCCGTACGCCCGGGACCATAGTAATCAGGTCGGCGCTCAGATTGCTGGAAGCCGCACGATGCATACAACGCTTTGGCTGGCTGCCGACTCTCGTCGACCCATAGAAACACCGTATCACATCCTCCTTTTTCCATTCTTTGGCGGAACGATTGGATAAGTGCCTTGCCTATGCCCTTCTGCCTCTCTTGCTCGACAACACAAAGCTTGTGCAGCCATGCAAGCCTCTTCATCCGCTGATACACAAGGTACGCAACCAATTTTTCGCCATCATCTTCCCTGAAAACTAACAGTAGTCCTGTGTTTTTCTTCTTCAACTCCACGTCATAGTTGAAATGCTCAATAGCCGGGAAGATCTTCTTTTCTAGTTTGGCCACCTTGTCGGCGATAGCAGGACGAACTTTCGGCTGGAAGGACGAAAAGTCTCTAATATCAAAGCCAGCTGGAACTTCAACTGTGTGTTTTGCTCTGGCCATGATGTATTTTGATTGATTCCCTCGAAGCAAATATTGATCAGTTGGGTCCAAAATTCGGATTTGGACACGGTTAACCTGGACTTGAAGAGTTCCTCGCAGTCTCTTATATATCCATTGTTGAGCAGATTCTTTGTGCCACACGTCGTATCTTGTCTTATGATTGTCGAATGTGTTGGTAGTGGACTACAAATGCTTTCGAGTTAAGGGCAAAGTGGGACGCACGTGCTAGCGCGTCACACTTTTGGCTCCGACGCGTCCACCAACTAGCACGGCATGGCACTTTCTCTTGACTTTCATCACATCACCCAACATGCAACTCTGTCCGTTGCTCAAACCACCGCTATTTCGCACAGTATTTCGGTGACCCAAAGTACTTTTCCATCGAAAATTTCACAGACGAAATCGTGAGATAGTACTCGGCTCAGTGGCGAGATCATGCCTGGCCCCAGGAAACGTCCGTATTCAAACATTGACTTTACGCTGAAAAAAGTCTTCAAGAAAGCTGCATTCAGGTGAGTAACCTGATCTGATCTCATCTCGGACAACTCTGCTAAATCTTTACCTAGACCACCACAACGTGAGGTCGTCCTGGCTACGTTGGATGGCCAAGATGTCTTCGTCCAGGCAGCCACTTCGTTCGGAAAGAGCCTGTGTTATCAACTCCCAGCAGTTGTTGACTTTGGCAGTATGTATGAATTCCATCTAACCAAACTTATCTACTAATTCTCCAAGTCACCATTGTCATCTCTCCACTTCTAGCACTTATGGTACACTACCTCACATGCGCCTGTATGACACCATCTCACTGGAAAGTAGAACAACCAAGTAGCTTCCTTGCGTAACGCCAATATCCGTGTCGAAACAATCAACAGCACAACGCCTCCTGCAGACAGGAACAGGATCCTCGCAGACCTTCAATGCGGTCATCCCCTCACTCGTCTCCTCTACGTCACTCCAGAATTTTGTCAGGGTGACCACTTTCGAAGAATTCTGCGAGTCATCCATTCCCAGCGCGAACTAGCCCGTATCGCAGTCGATGAAGCCCATTGTGTCAGTGAATGGGGACACGATTTCCGTCCTTCCTTTCAGCAACTTTCATTCTTCAAGACAGAATTCCCCGATGTTCCAGTCATTTGCTTGACTGCCACGGCCACAGCACGCGTAAGAGACGACATCATCCACACGCTGGCGCTGGACCCGAAGAAACTGGCCATGTTCCGCATGAGCAGCAGCCGACCCAATTTGCATTACGAAGTACGCTTCAAATCCGACGAAGAAGACCACTATGATGACTTTGTCTCGCTGCTAAGAGGCATCTACGCCCGACGCTCCGAGAGACCTGAGCGCGTGTCTCAGCTCGCCTCGCAGAATCAGCGCACAGATAACGTTCCAGGCATCATCTACACACTGTTTCGCAAAGACTGCGAGTCTCTCGCCGCACGCCTCCGTTCTGATGGCATTGGCGCTAAACCGTACCACGCCGGCCTCTCTGTCTCTGAGCGTGCAGACGCCTTGTCCGGCTGGATTGCCAACAAACCCGGCTACGACATTATTGTCGCTACCACTGCGTTTGGAATGGGCATCGACAAGGAAAACGTCCGTTTCGTAGTTCACTGGCAGATTCCCAAGTCCTTTGAAGGCTTCTACCAAGAAGCAGGTCGAGCTGGGCGAGATGGAAAAGCATCACTCTGCATCCTGTACTATGGCCGTGAAGACCGTGACCGTGCGGCCAGCATGATGTCGAGAGATGCCATGCGGCAGCCTTCAAAGGGCGCCGGAGCAGAAGCTCAGCAACAACAGCTTATGAATCGCGCAAAAAGCTTGCAGGCGCTGGTGGGCTACTGCGAGGCCACGGACAAGTGTCGGCATAAGCTGATTGCAAAGTACTTTGCAGACGAGGCGCCGGCGCCGTGTGACTTTGCGTGTGACTGGTGCAAGGACGCCGAGGCGTTGGTGAAGAGGAAGGAGCGTGGTTTGGCAAGCGAGGAGTGGTGCAGTACGCAGAGGGCCGAGGGGAGATATGATATCGACGAGTATGAATGATGGATGAGACTGGAAACGTGAATAGTATTTTTCAAAGAGCTTAGCTACGCATGGGAGGCATTCATGGGCGTTACACAATGCATAGCCAGTTGTGTGCTGGCTACGTAGATGGTATTTAACAATATTGAACATGTTCTCATCATTCATAATTCATCAATATTTTACGGCCGCTAGTATGGCTGCCTCCAACTACATGATACATCTCTCTTGCGGAAATCTACCCCTCATAGGCCAACCCTCTAACTCAGTGTCAAAGAAACACACGATGACCCTTTTGACAATCACCAAAACTTAACCAACAATCAAGGCTGCGCTGGGCACCATGCCAGCCTCCTTGAGCGTCATGCCAAAGTCGGTCTTGTCATATGTCTTTTTGGGAAAGTTGGTGGTAAAGGTGTTGACACTCATACCCTCCTGTTCCAGCGCGTGTGCTACCTCGAAGAGCGTCGTCTCTACGGGAAACGTCTTCATGACCCTTCCGCTCGGCGTCTGTAGCGCCAGTCGAGCCTCTGTGTACGCACTCGCGGGCTTGCTCGTTGAGGGGCCAGAAGACGTAGCAAGAGGAGCCTGTGCAGGCGCAGGAGGGGGAGCTTGGCCCGCACGCTTTGCCTTCTCCTCCTCGGCTTTCCGCTTGCGTTCTTGTTTGTCGGCCTCGAGTTTGGCCAGCACGCGCTTCCTTGCTTCTTCATCTGCCTTCTTCTCTGCACGCTTGGCCGCAGCCTCCTTCAGGCGCTCCTTCTTCTGTAGCTCCTCTCTGATATCCTGCGACTCCTTGGTGGCCTTCATGCGAATCTGCTCATTCCGCCTCTGGTCCTCCTTGTCCTGCTCTGACTGTTTTGCGCGCTTGGCTGCCAGCTTCTCTCGCAGCTCCTGCAACCGCTGCTTCTTCTCTTCTTCTGTGAGGGGTGCGATCTCTTCGGTCGACTCACTGAATTGCTCGTGACCTGTCTTTTCGCCATGGAATTGGGCTTGGTTGACAGATCGGAACTTCTTGCCACACTCATCGCAGACGAGCGACTTTGCTTCTTCTCCGGGCTGGAGAGCTGGAGGCTCTGCCGAGGCGTCATCGGCGGAGCTTGCTTGCGCTTGCTTGATCTCGTCGAGGGATTTGTCCTGGTTGGCCTCGAGCCAGTCGATTGCGGGCTGGAGGCCGCCAGAGGCTTTGATGGCGAGCTCGGCGCGTTCGCGATCAAAGCCCATGTCGACGAGAGTATCTAGATCGGAGGGCGCCATCTTGGTCGTGGTGCTGTGATGGAGTCAGGTGGACGAGGCGTCTTAGATGATTGCTACTCAGAAGAGTACGCGGGTACTTGAGCTTGAGCTTGGCTGGTTGGTTGGTGCGGGGGCACAGGGACTGCTGAAAGTGTAGTAATGGTAATAGAGGGCTCCACTGGGGCGGTCTTATATGCGATGTGGTGCAGGCGGTAGCGGGGAATGGAACGGAAGCTTAGAGAATGTGGACCGTGGATCTGCTTCTGCTTCTGCTTCTGCTAGACAGGTGCCTTGAACGAATGCTACTTGCTGCAGCCTAGACTTTGCGAGTCGTGGTCGTTGTAGAGTAGCCGTCCAGGCCACTAAGACGCTTTGTGAGCCAAAAGCGTCACTGGCGCGACTGCTTCCACGGCAGTGCTGAAGCAACGTCATCGTCTCCTTCTTCCTATCCTCACTCTGCCACTCGCGACCACCTACACCCACGCCCTGCAGACATTTTGTGCCCACGCATCGGTCTGTGGATAGAACACATTCTCAATCACACCAACACCCCGCTAGCTCATCATTCCCGAGGTTGACCGCGACTGGGCACCTGTTACTGCCACGGCAGACCCGTACCCGATTACAAACACCACGCAACCACCCGCCATATCCTCACCACTCGCGTGCCCCCCGCCATGTCTGTCGAGCTCGATCCCGTAGAGCTTGGTTTCAAGCGTAAGCTTCCATCAGTGGCATTGGACGCATGCAGCAATACTAAGCTGGCCAGGACCCTTCCAGCATGAGGTGTCGCAGACCCTCCGCCTGAAGAACCCGCACTCTGACCCTGTTGCCTTCAAGGTGAGCAATCTTGCCAGTTTGCTGCTACCCAGCAGTTGCACAGCAGGCGTCCAGCTAACACGTCAAAGGTCAAAACCACGGCTCCCAAGCAGTACGGCGCCCGCGGCCCCTTCTCTGCCTACATCCGCTGACGAGGGAACATAGATATTGTGTCAGGCCAAACAGCGGACGTATCGAGCCCGGAAAGGAGGTCGAAGTCCAAAGTATGTATACGTTGACATGCGCACCCAACAGGCACCTTTCAAGAGGCTGACACGTGCGCCCAGTTCTCCTGCAGGCGATGAAGGAAGACCCACCGCCAGATGCGAAGTGCCGCGACAAGTTTCTCGTACAGTCTGTGCTCATCACCGCCGACAAAGAATTTGCCAATGTCGGATCCTTGGTACGCATACAATACTTGGGTTTTATGATGCACCTGGCTAACTGCTGGGCGTAGTGGTCGCATATCGAACAGACCTCAAAGTCTTCTATCCAAGAGAAGAAGATCAGGGTACTTTTCCTTGCCCCCGATGACGCTGGCCTGAGTGCAACACCTGCGAAGGCCAACTCTACTAGCCGCGATTCCCTGGCTCCATCACCCTCGCCATCCCAGGACGCCTGGACCCCTCAGCGTGGTGCATCCGACGCTTCTGGACCAGTTTCTGTCCCGCAAGACCGCCCCGCCGGAAGTAAGAATCTGGGCGAAATCAGGAATGAAACATACAACCCCGCGACTGGTGGTGCTCAAGGTGCCATCAGCTCAGCCGCTGCAAGTGTTTCCAACGCTATGCCTTCTTCTGCAGAGCTAGAGGCTCAGCTTGCTGAAGCCAAGGCGCAAATTGCACGGTTGACACAGCAAGTTAGCGAGGCCACTGGGCTCCGCCAACGCAAGACAGGATCCGTGCAAGACTCCAAGTCACAATCATCAACTGCCACCGAAATGCGACAAGCTCCTGCTGGTGGTGTTCCTGTTCAAATTACCGCGCTCCTTTGCCTTATCAGCTTCCTTTTGGCTTATTTTCTTTTCTAAGCGCCTTGCCTGCAGTACCTGTGCAGTCAGTAAGATAATTCGCGTTCGGCCGACATTGTGCGGTGTTCAACAGTAACTTTCCGTGTGTAGAAGAAGTAGGGTGGCGGTGGCATGGGATGGCGCTGTAAGAGAGGAGGGCTCATTACTTTGTTTTCTCTGGGGGTACCTTTTTGCTTGGACCTAGGCCTCTTGTTGGTTACGCATGCAGGGTGGCAGCTTCTAGGGACGCATGAACATGTCCGCGTGGAAAGCATTCATGTATCAACAAGTAGACTATTCGGAGTTGCAGCGCGCGTAAAATTGTTTGACACCTCTTAATGTCTATGTACTTTTTTTACACCCGCATCCTATGAACACTCTGCATGACCGAGGTTATAGAAGACGCTTGACCGGACAGGCAAGAAACTTTATCTCATAGCGGTAGTGCGACATGTGGACAATTGTTCATAGTGGTGAGGCCACGGGACATGGACCAATAGACGGGGATTGCGCTTGTCGAGTGTGGGGTGGCGTAGGCACGTCATGCAAGTCCCATTCTGGAGCGAGAAATATCACACTCCACTGGTTTGCCGCGGTATCGTCAGACGGTATACCCTTGTACGCCTCCGATAGATAGTGGACACCGCCATGGCGCGACAGACGCGTAGTGAGCGTGGGTTGGTGGTTATGGTGGGGCTCCGTCCGCCGGAGGGCTAATATGACTCCAGTGGTTTGACAATAGCTTTTCGACGGCGATAAAGCGCTTCTTTTCTTCACTTCTGACTCCCACTCCTTCTTTCTCTCCTCACAGTTGCAAACATGTGTGGTATTTTCGCCTGCTACAGGTACGCCAGATTCACTCTGCGCCCAACGCTTGCTTTCCTCCCCGCCATGTGCTCTGAATGAGTTGCTAACACTTTCCTCAAAGACACCCCGATGTCCAAAAGTTTAAGCCGACCGCCCTGAAAATGGGCAAGGCGTAAGTTTGAACCTGAAAACGTTTGGGCGACTTGGGAATTGACTGGTTGCGCGCAGTGTCCGACATCGGGGCCCGGATTGGAGTCAGTGACCACGTCTCTCTGTATGCGCCGAGGAACACAATGACTGAAACTTTGCAGGTGGAAACTGGATCGCGAACGATACCAGTAAGTATGACGGAGCGGCTAAATCATGGAAATTTTCTAACCATTGGGCAGTCTTGGTTCACGAGCGTTTGAGTATTGTTGGCGTTGGTATGCGGTCACACACAATGAATACGGCTGTGGTCTAGGCTTACATGGATAGACTCTGGTGCTCAGCCGCTTGTCAACGACGAGGGAACTGTCTCTCTGGCTGTCAATGGCGAGATTTACAACCACCGCATTCTCCGCAAATCCCTGAAGAAGCCATACAACTTCAAGACACACTCGGATTGCGAAGTCATCATTCCTCTGGTAGGACCCGGAGACGCCACCGACAGTGATAAGAGAGGCGCTGACGTTTAGCCAGTATCTCGAGCATGACATTGATGCGCCCCGAAAGCTGGACGGCATGTTCTCGTGGGTTCTCCACGACAAGACCCAAGATCGTGTAATTGCAGCCCGAGACCCTATTGGTGTTACTACCTTCTACATGGGCCGGTCGAGCACAACACCTGGTGCGGTCTTCTTTGCCTCTGAGCTAAAGTGCCTGCATCCTGTGTGCGACAACATCATCTCCTTCCCTCCTGGCCACGTCTACGACTCCAAGACGGACTCGCTCACGCGCTACCACGACCCCAAGTGGCTCGTCGAGCCCGAGAACATTCCTACCACACCCGTAGACTATAAGGAGCTGAGGCAATCGTTTGAGCGGGCCGTGCGGAAACGCATGATGGCAGAAGTGCCATTTGGCGTGCTCCTGTCTGGTGGTCTTGACTCGAGTCTTGTGGCCTCGATAGCGCAGCGCGAAACTCTGCGGTTGAACGAGGCGATAAGACAGAAGAAGGCTGCTGCGTCGAGCGGAAACGCAGGTGACGAGCAGAACCAACTCGTAGGAATCGACGACTCCAACGAGCTGCAGACGGACCTTCTCCTGGGCCAGCTCAACTCGTTTTCGATTGGTCTGCCCAACGCTCCCGATGCCATTGCGGCGCAAGAAGTGGCCAACTTCTTGGGAACAAAACACCACACCTTTACCTTTACCATTGAGGATGGTCTCAACGCACTCACAGACGTCATCTACCACCTTGAGACATTTGACGTGACAACCATCCGTGCCTCGACACCCATGTTCCTGCTGAGCCGAAAGATCAAGGCCATGGGCGTCAAGATGGTGCTTTCAGGCGAGGGCAGCGACGAGATCTTTGGCGGATACCTGTACTTCCACAACGCCCCCGACAAGGCGGCATTCCACCAGGAATGCGTGCGCCGCGTCAAGAACCTGCACCTTGCCGACTGCCTGCGTGCCAACAAGTCGACATCGGCCTGGGGCGTGGAAGCCCGTGTTCCCTTCCTGGACAAGGACTTCCTCAACACAGCCATGAACATTGATCCAGCGGACAAGATGATTGACCGCAAGGCCGGCCGCATTGAAAAGTACATTCTGCGCAAGGCCTTTGACACGAGCGACGAGCCCGAGACGGCGCCATACCTGCCCGACAAGATTCTGTGGCGCCAAAAGGAGCAGTTCTCCGACGGCGTGGGCTACGGCTGGATTGACGCGCTCAAGGACAACGCCGAGCTGCACGTCACCGACGAGATGATGAAGAACCCCAAGCCGGAGTGGGGCAACGATATCCCTGACAGCAAGGAGGCTTACTGGTACCGCTGCATGTTTGACGAGCACTTCCCTAGCTACTGTGCCGATACCGTCATGCGCTGGACGCCAACGTGGAGTAACCAGACGGATCCTTCTGGACGGTAAGGACGACCCCCTCCCTCTTGTGCATTATCTTTTTCTTTGTGACATTGAACTGACATGGTTACAGTGCTATTGGTGTGCATGAGCAAAAGTATGCTGATGCCCAGTAGAGAGAGGAAAAGTTTGTTAGAATGTAGATGATATCTTGTTCATTTCGTGTCTCTTTTTCGGATGGGAAGGGGAAACGGAGGTTTCTGGGACTGTGTAGACTAAAGGGTAAAATTTATGTCAATATACACGACCAACTGTGCACACACATACATCTTCTCTGGTTCTCTGACAGTGCTTGTAAAAGAGTCATGTTGGAACTTTTTTTTGTCGTCTTCCAAGGTGATGTTTACTCTTGATTATCTTTCTTGGTCTTCTCTACTATGTGACTGATACATTCCACCAATTTTTATATTCCCCTACTATTTACAACAACAGCAACACCCTATGCGCCTATAACGTCTGTGGTAAGAATTTTCTAATCCTCTCTTACTCCCCCTTTCCCCTTCTTTTGTTCATCTCGATTGGGTATCTACCAAAAGACACACACATACACCTAAATGGACGATGCTGCTACTGAAAGCGTGATGCAAATGCACAAAAAACTTTTTTTCCCCCCGAGAACAATACAGAAAACAAAGATAGTGATAACTTTTAGATCTGGAGAGGCAAGCGTTTGTTTCTTTCTTTTTTCAAGCATCGAGCGCAGAGGAAGCGTTGCCGTCTCCAAAGACGCGGAATTGGATGAAGATGGTGACGTCTTCGGCCATTGTGCCGAGGGAGCCGATGAGCCAGGGCAGGTTGGTCATGATGTACTGTCTTTCCTGCGAATGGAAGATGATCTGTGAAAGGGAAAGTGTTAGTTATGGAGGCGACTAATTGAAAATAGAAGAACAAGGCAAAACTCACTCCTGCACCGTAGGTAGCATTGCCCAGCAAGCTCAGCATGAAGAAGAGCAGCGACAGGCCCTCACAAGACTTTTCGCGCTGATTCTTGATAATCTGGGGGATACGGGCACCCAGGTAACAGACTGCGCTGGCGTAGCCCAGGACTTGGGCGCCAAAGGGACTGTCAGAGGAGCCGGTACCGTCGTCGTGCGTGGGCTGGGGCACCCAGACGCCCGTCCGCCAGGCAATGGCCCAGCCGGCGGCACCGACGGCGCAGACACCGAAGATGCTCAGCGCGTTCTTGATCCACTCGGTCGAGGAAGCGTCGTTGACGTCCGGGATGGTGGGCAGCGAGCTGGCGCGGCGTCTGCGGCTGGCGGCCGAGTCGCGCCTGTGGCTGCCGGGGAGGCCAATGTTGCTGCTGTCGCGGCGGCCGAGCAGCGGGGCCTGGACGCTGTCGGTGGAGCGGGTGGAGGACTTGCGCTCGCGGCGGGCGTTCTTCATGTTGTAGTAGAGGCATTGGGCAATGAGGACGAGGTCGGCGAAGCAGAAGTAGACGGCGAGGGCGATGACGGTGGGCACGAGGCCGGCCCAGAGGGCGCCTGCAAGGTTGGTCACATCGCCAATGAACCAGACAATGAGGAAGGCGAGCGAGATGCCGTCTGCGGAGCCGGACTTGTAGTTCTCGATGAGCTGGGGGACCTGCGTGGTGGCGGGCGTGTCAGTGTGTGGACAGTACGTGGTCGCGTGGGCGGGTGCTATTCATAGCAAAGTGGATATGCAACGCAGGCAGTCGCGGCAGTCGCGGGGGAGGCCGGCCGCAGGCGCAGACGCAGGCGCAGGCACAGTCGCCAAACGACCAAATCACCAAAGCACGTCGAGTCGAGGGGGTACGTACCAGCAGGAAGATCCACGACGCCAGCGAGATGGAGCCGAAGACGCCCGAGAGGGCCTCGTGCGGCGTCAGCGACAGGCTGTGAAGCATCGTGGCAGCAGGCGAGTCGTCGTGAGGGCGGTGTCCGGTTGGGCGACCACGACGGACGGAGTGACGGGCGAGACGAGAGTTAATGGCAGCAGAACTGGAGACGTTCAGGCCTGCAACCAGGGCGTGCTTGGTTGCAGAAAAGCCCCAGCCCCGGCACGATGACGCACGACCAGACAGACGGACTCTCGGCCTACTATTACAACCAGGGCTCTCTGACGGGCGGGCCAATGGGCGGCGGCGGAATGCAGGGAAACGAAGAAACTGGCCGCGGCTGGGGGGCGCGTGAGAGCGAGAAGGAGAGAGGAGAGAGGGGAGCGAAGTGTGCCTCCTGGGCGGCGCGGATGCTTTTTCCTCTTGTCTTTGTACTTTTCTCTTTTGCGTCCTTATCTCTGCGTCTGCTAGGGGCCGGCAAATTTTCAGTGAGGCGTCTTGTTGCCCATGCCTACGCAGGGTCTGGGGGCGGCGGAGGCTAAAATTGGCTGCCCTGCAGTCGAGACCCGCCCGAATCCTCGCACACCACCCACACACCACCACACGCACCCATCCCATCTTCATCCCCGTACCCGTCATCCGCACCCGTCATCCGCACGCGACGCTCGCTCATCTCCTATTCTTGTGCTTCACTTCCCTCGTTCATCCCTGAAGCTTCTCTACTTCACCACCACCACACCACTCGTTGCTCCCACACAAGCCTCCCCTTAATACCGCCGCCCAAACGCCATTTGTAAGACGCGTCAGCCGCCACCCTTCAAAGCTGCCGTTTCTCCATCTGCAAATCCGCCAAACATGCTACCCAAAACGTGGTTCTCCGGCACCCTTCTCGCCTTCGCTGCCGTCTCCTCGGCCTTTACCTTTGAAGACCTACACATGGACGGCGTGAACCAGTACCTGCGCCACGGCAAGAGGCAGGTCGCCGAAGGCACCGGCGCCGCCTCATCGTCACCAGCGCCGGCTACCTCGTCAGCTCCCGCACCGACTTCAGAAGCTCCCGCATCCTCGGCTGCTGCAACCTCGTCCCCAGCACCTCAGTCCAACCCAACCACCAACAACGACCAGCCCACATCGCAAGCAGTCACGTCCAACGCCCCCGCAACCACTCCCACAGCGACCCCCACCACAGCAAACAACAACGACAACAATGCCTCTACCTCGCAACAACGCACAACGGCAAATGCGCCCAAGACCACCTCCGCCCCGACTTCGGTCAGGACGGCGCCCATCACAAGGACCTCGGACCTGCTGTCTACCACCCTGCGCGAGTTCACCACCACCATTGTCACCATGAGCGGTGACCAGCAAATCACCCAGATCTCGACCGGTACCAGCACCTCGGTCGCCACCACCGGACAGGTTACCTTCACCGAGGCACCCACCGCACAGCAAGGCAACAACGACAACAACGGCGGCCTCACCGACACCAACAAAAAGGTCATTGGAGGCGTTGTTGGAGGCGTCGGAGGTGCCCTGCTGCTCGGTGGTATTGCTCTTGTCTTCTGGCGCATGAAGAAGCGCCAGGCCCGTGTCCAGGCAGACGACGATGACCTCATGGCCGGTACTGGAGCTGCCCTTGGTGACAAGCCCCATAACAGCCCTGGATCCGCCCCTTACCAGTCCAACATGGATTCGTACAGCAGTGCTGGAGGACGTCCTAATGCGGCGGCAAACTTCTAGGCGAAGCGCAGCTCCATCAACGCATACATGGGCCTACCACCACGGTCCCTCACGATACCAACGACTAATTGCGGGGTTGTTCTGAACCGGAAGCCATCACGAGTGCTGAACCAGATTGGACTTGTACATACAATACCATGGCGGCCTTAATACTTTTCTTCTTTCGACATTATGCTGCTAGATACCATATTCCGTCGCTGCGGACCATTCCTTTATTATCATTATTTTCTTCTTAGCCAGACAGGATTTCATGATCACCTCCCGGAGACAGTGCACGATGCCACTAGGGATGGATAGACTATTCAGCCGTAGGGTACATGCTAGCAAACACTGCGCGGAAAGACGTGCTCAAGATCTTAGTCTACTTGCTCAACCTTTCCTGTTCGCATTGTCTGTGTATGCAGTTATGCTTGTTTCATGAAAAGTTTGCAATCTAGTCTGCAAGTTTCTGTACGCCTGTTTATCATCATCATACCCCCACAATAGCAAATCTAATTATACCTATGTTGAACCCGTTTTCCGCTTTCCCCCTGCATCGCCGTCCTCGACCCTGCTAGAATCACGTCACTTTGTTTATGCGTTTTGATTTCGTTTTTACTCCCTTGTCGTACCAATTTCCACAGAATCCCAGCCCAGTGCCTTGATCCGTTCAGGCCAAAACGTCGTGTGTGACGGCGTTTCAGCATCGTCGCAGAGGGCGTTGGCGACGCGCCGTTCCCCACTCTTTCCCTTGCAGTATTGCCACGACATGGCACAAGGCTGAGGCACCCCTGGGAACAGGTGAATAAGTGTCCCTGCTCCCTCTGTGCGCACGCGCTCCGTTGGCGCTTCTTTGTATGTACACCTAGGTACTCCCAGAGAGACAGGTGCATGTCCCCCGTTTTGCAACGACTAGGTCTTGCTGCTATTTGTTTTTGTTTTGTCTTGTATGCTTTCCTTGTTCAATAAGGACTTCCCTTCTTTTTGCCCGACCAAGGAAGTAAAAACTGCTGGACAGTTTTATCGTGTCGCTACCTGGAGTGCTGGACATACCGGAACGACCTTTTTCAAAGCCCACGGCGGAGGCAGAATCTACAACTCTGGCTACGAGCGCGACACTGCAACGACATATACACGACCGCTAATAATCATAATTCCGCCTGCGCAAACTTGGCACTGGGTATTCACGAGTCGACCTCGCTGATTCAATAACCACATCAACATCTTCCACGCTCTACCTATAGATAATCTCCAATACTGGACCGCCCTATTCACACCCACCATGCTTCTTCCTTCGGCCCTCCTCACCCTCCTGTATCTCGCTCTGCCCGCCCTCTCCCATGCCTCACCTCAGCCACCCATCCTTGGCGCTACCGCAGACATGTCTCTGATCCCACACCACATGCTCTTCCTGCGCCAACTCGCCAACCTGCAAACCTTTGAAGGCAAACTCGGCGGCACCCCCGCCCCGCCCATCACCAACTCGGGGAATCAAAAGCGCCCTTTCGAAGTCGACGGCGACACCTTTACCGACTTTGACTCTGCAGCCCAGCGCTCCTGCGACAAGCAGTTTACCGGCTGCAGCGACGCGGCGAACAAGGCCGGAGGCGGTGGGGGCAAAGACGGCGGGCTCAAGGTCAAGGACTGTGATGAGCAAAAGAGTGAGTTTTGCCTTCCCCTTGCCTTCGTTGATTAATAGCAATTCTTTCTAACGCCCTTTTTCTTCGCAACAAAACAGACAAGTGCAACGCGGCTCAAAAAAGTGCAAAGGTCAAGGACTTCAAGACACCCGTGGCAAGTACCAATATCGGGCCGGATCCCAATTTCCCAGACTTTGATCTCATCTGTGAGGGTTAGTGGTGGGGGAGCGTGTGTAATGAGTATAATGAAAGAGATGAATAACCTGTCCCTTTTTTTCCTTTTAATAAAAATGTATCCATGTACGCAAACATATAATCTTCGGTAAAAAGAAACAGAATAGAGTCCATTTAACAAGCATACCCTCTCCCCTCGCAGTACCGCAAACCTCAACCCACTCCCCCTACTTGCGTACCAACCCTACTACCACAGCACATGTGAATAAATGCAAAAAAGCATGCAAAAAGAAACAAAAAGCATCTCGGGCGGGGCTCGAACCCGCAGCCTTTGGATAACCGGGTAGGTTAGTATATAGAAGTCCAACGCGCTACCATTGCGCCACCGAGACTTTTCGACAGAAATGAAGAACTATCTGGCAAATTTTTCAAATCTAACACACTATATTACCAGAGGAAATCTAGGCATGAAAAAGGGCGGCGGTGACGGAGTGCTGGACCATGGTATTGCGGCTGGATTTTGGCGGGGCAGTGCAGAAACTGACACGTCATTTGTGTGGGGACGCGGCGGTAGTGGCAGAGGGGTGGGTTAGTGGGGAAGATTGGGATTTAGTATCAATGGGATTCTAAGTACATACTAGAGACGGCGTTATATCTGTTGTATAAGTTAACAAGTTTTTTTCTTCTCTCTTTCCTTCTCTTTCTCCACAAGTCAAGAAAAGAGGGAGTGGTCTCTAACACTTTGCCAGTAGCTCTGGTACTCGCCAAAAAAAAACCACGCAGCCAGGCACAACTATGTAGAGGCAAAGAAAAAAGGTCTTCTCCCAAACTTTTCCTTACCCTTCTACCTCCCTCAACATTTCCAGCAGAACACTGCTATCTAAATCAGGTAAAGCACCGCCATCTGATGAGCCCGTGCTGTCCTGCTCCACCGCCCTCCTCCAGACATTCCGTAGCTGCACCCGATTCGACTCCCAGCTCACCCACGCTGCGGCCTGGAGAAAGCAATCTGTAACGTCGTCAAGCTTCTTCATCTGTATTGCTGAAACGCCATCTAAAATGCTGTCCGGACTCTCTTCGGCACTACTATTACCAGTCTTCTGCTTCTTGCTGCTGCTAACACGGGTGGGTTTAGAAGGGAAGCACAGCGCCCGATATGTCGACTCTGCCCTGCTGCCGATTTTGAAGGAGATAGTAGGTGTAGATTTGCACGTCGTGGACGCGGTAGAAGCCGGAGATGCGGTAAGCCATGTTCGCAACAAGAAGATTTTTGCCTTCTTCTCTGCTTTGGAGCGACTGAGTTTGGGACTGGGTGTCTCAGCTTCATCTGGTACATCTGCTGTTGCTACTGGTGGTAAAGTATCGTCTGCACCAGTGAGTCGCTGCGCACTTTGTCCGAGCCAGTAGTATCCTACGCGCTTTGGATCCACGCCACAGACGTCGTATAGCCTCTTGTCTTTTTCCTGGTTGAGAACACCGGCCTCTTTCTGTAGCAGGGCCAGACGTTCCGCATACAGCGTCTTCAGAACCGCCCACAGCATGCCTTCGAGCGTGTTGACGCGAAGTGTCCACTGCTGCACTGCGCTACCACCACCTGACCGCCACCTCTGCTTTTCGATCAAGATCACGTCCGGAGCCCCAGATAAGATCGTATCTTTGACAAGCTTGTAGGCAGTGTCCGACAAGACGCCGAGAGAATAAGGATCAAAGTCTTCTTCTACATCTGCGCCTCCCAGTCCAGTTGTCTTTGTTTGGGCAATTTGCGACTCGATATCTCTTGTCGCAGGGGCAAGATCTACTTTTTCCCACCTCACGACCTCCATGGTCGCGTTCAAACTGTCCTTGACCGGATAGAAAACTTCTGCCTCACAAAAAGCCAGGTTCTTGATACCCATGTCGATGCTCATGACACGAATTTTTTCGTCGGTAGGCCGTGATAACTCCCATCCTGGACGACGGGTGAAGAGCCGCGGCTTGATGATATCGCGCCGGAAGCGTTCCTCAAGGCTTGACTTTGTTCCTGATGATGCTGCGCCGATCCGCACAAGAAGAGACTGTAGCGCTTTCGCTGTCACAGCTCGTGTCTTTGGTGCCATTGCACAGGCAGTCCCAAGAAAATACTGGGCGTAGAACTTTGCTCGTCGATGAAGGCCTATCTAACGGATTGCCGGCGGCGCATTGTAGCGGTACTAGTCGAGCTTCTGCGATATTTTGGTTGTAGCCGTAAACATTTTCGTTTCGTCGTCAAAGGTTCTCATCGCGTGCTTTGCGACTGATCTAAAAATGAAAATCCATGGTGAACTCAGTTTAAACTATTACCAGCCCCACGTGACCCCGCCTTATCAGAGAACTTACTACGAGACTTTGGCAGTATATAATCTTGTAGACTTTTTGGCTACACTTACTTTAGTTAAATCTCCCAGAATTTTCTGGACAACGATATTGTAGATCCCATATTGGCTATCCAACGTACGTCTAACTATCGCTGATTGCTGAAATGCCCAGAAATGATATACCCCCAGCGCCATGCGCCCTTCCCTTTTTGTTTGCCATTTTTGTCAGTCTCCATCCTATCGACCAACTTCTAATCAGTCAACTCGGCACTCCTGGTAATCTCCTCCCTCATCTCCCTTCCCTTCCTTGCCAAAAGGTTGAGTGCGCTACCAGCAAGCACAAAGCCACACTGATCTTGCGAAAGCGTGTGCTTGGTCTTGATGACCTTCTCGCTACCGTCCTTCTTCTTGAGCACCAGTTCGACTTCTCCCTTACCACCGCTCCTCAACACGTCCAGCAGCCCCCTTGTTGCAACTTGGTCGCACGCAGCAAAGGAATCGTAGTCGGCCTCATTGGCAAAGGTCAGAGGGACAATGCCTTGCTTCTTGAGATTGGTCTCATGAATTCGGGCAAAAGACTTGGCGAGGATGATGCGTCCTCCCAGATAGCGTGGTTGCAGAGCAGCATGCTCACGGGCAGAGCCTTCACCATAGTTGTGCTCTGCCACGACGAGCCACTCAATCCCTTGATCGCGCCACCTCTTTGCCAACTCAGGAATACCAGACTTTTTGCCATCCATGTCGTAAGCAACATTTACTTCGTCTGTTTCAGCGTTGACTGCACCAATGAGTGTGTTCTCGGAGATGTTGGGCAGATGGCCCTTGTACTTGAGCCATGGGCCAGCGGCAGAGATGGTGTCTGTCGTACACTGTCCCTTGACCTTGTAGAGCACCCGTAGGTCCGTGAATTCCGAGTCGGGAAACGCTGGGAAGGGGTCGAGCAATGCCAGACGGCTAGAGGTAGGTGACACAATAACCTCGACACTGGGATCGGGTACGCCTGGTGTAGGCATGAAGTCCGGGTTACCAGCCGCGAACCCTTCTGAAGGAAGATCAGAGCCCTTGGGTGGTGCAAACTTGAAAGGCTCGCCAGATGGCGTGGGAATGCTGTCAGTCATGGGGTTGAAGGTGGTGGAGCCAGAGTATGTCATAGCGGTGATGAGTTCAGGAGAGGCGAGGAAGTTCATTGTGGCGCGGTTACCATCGTTACGACCCGGGAAGTTGCGGTTGTAGGATGTGAAGATGGCGTTGGATTCGCCCTTTTTGACCTCGTCTGTACGCTTCCACTGACCAATGCAGGGTCATTGAGTATGTCAGTATTGTGAATCCCGCACAGAATGTGTTGAGAAAACTCACCCGCAAGCGTTTGCTAGGACAGTACCTCCAGCTGATGTGAAAGTAGACAGGGTGTTGTCACGATCTAGTGTCGCCCGAATCTGTTCACTGCCTGGTGTGATGAAAAAGTCGGCCTTGGGCTTGAGACCCGCAGCTGATGCTTGCTTCACAATCTCCTCTGACCGGGTCATATCCTGGTAAGAGCTGTTTGTGCAGCTGCCAATGAGGCCTGCACCGAATGTCTTCGGCCATCCTTTTTCTTCTACTACCGATTTGAATTTGGACAGAGGGGTGGACAGATCAGGGGTGAAAGGTCCGTTGATGTGCGGCTCGAGTTCTGAGAGGTTAATCTCAATGACTTTATCGTAGACGGCCTCTGGGTCGGATCGCAAAAGATTTTGCTGCATTGGAGATTGGGAGATCTTGGTGGCTGCTTCGGCAATCGAACCGCGGTGTGTGGCCTGCAGGTATGGGACATGTGCAGGAGAGAAGGGGAAGAGTGATGTAGTCGCACCGACTTCAGCACCCATGTTGCTGCTATTGTTAGTTCTAGTCGCAGATTTTCAGGCAGTTGCATCCTTACCAAATAGTTGCCATACCAGTACAGCTCAAGGACTGCACTCCAGGACCGAAGTATTCAATGATGAAGCCAGTGCCACCCTGTGCGTTCGTTAGCCTAGGCCACTTTGCAACTTCACAAGCCACGTACCCTGACTGTGAGCTGGCCGGCCAAGTTCAGAATCACGTCTTTTGGAGATGCCCATCCGCTGAGCTCTCCAGTGAGCTTGACACCCAGGACCTTAGGTGCCTTGAGCTCCCACGGTGCATCTACCAGAGCGTCCACTGCGTCTGCGCCACCCACACCAATAGTGATAGATCCCAAACCACCAGCATTCGGCGAGTGACTGTCTGTTCCCAGAATCATTACGCCCGGCGCACTGTAGTTTTCCAACACGGTTTGGTGAATGATACCTGCGCCCGGTGGCCAAAACTCGATTCCATATTTTTTCGCCGCTGACTCCAAAAAGTTGAAAATCTCGCTGTTGCCTGCAATGGATTGCGGAAGGTCCGCTTCTGCACCTTTCTCGCCCTATGAATAGTGTGTCAGCTGAAGACGCTCAGCCAATGGCACATGAGACGATAGGGTACTCACGACAATGAGATGGTCACAGTGTATACTCGCTGGGACAGCCGTAGTTGGCAGTCCGCAGCTCATAAACTGCAACAGGGCCATTTGTGCACTAGCATCCTGCATGGCCACGCGGTCGGGCTTCAACTTCAAGTTTGCCTGGCCTCTAATGTCTCGTCCGCCGTTTGTGTTGCTCAGGAGCGACTCTTCCGGGTTCTCAAGATGCGAATACAGGATCTTCTCGGCCAATGTCAATTGGCGCGAGGACCCAAGTACGCGCCGTACTTCCTCAAGGCGGGAGAGCAGCTTAGCATATGGCGGGGTGCGCGAGGTGATATCGACATTGCGAGCCGTGGGTGGGTCGTGAGCCGTGGCTAGACATCTTCGAGATTGCAGGACGGATTGACGGAGCGAAGGTAGTAGGTGAGGCTTCAAGGCTGTCAGCGTTTCGTTCTGTTCATTGACGGGCTCGAATGCAAATGCTCAAGTATGACTGTTCGAATCATGTGTTTGTGCATTTATCGCATTGCACACTCTTCTGGGAAATATTCCACTAACCCTGTATTTGGCTGCTTGGCCAGCACGAATTACTTGCGACCGCATCCTGAAGCTGGTCTGGTGGCGTCAGCACGTTGAAGAATGATAAGTGCGCAGTCGCACAAATTAGTATCTTCAGCGATATCGCTCCGCGGATTCCTTGCGCACCAGGGTTAGGGTCAGGCACGCAAGCAACGCCGCCCGCGTGGAGAAACCCTACAGCTTCTACCCAATCACACAGCTTCTAGACGTCATCACCTAAAAAGATGCACCCATGTTGATACACCCAACCCGGATAGATATGGTTCCTATAATGAACCAAATTGATCAGAATCATTTCTGAGAGGCTCTTGTTTGCAGAAAAGGTTCATTTTGCAGGGCTACATCTCTGACCAAGTCGCTGCTTTATGCATTCTGTCGTCTAAATCGAATCCACACAGCCAATCCGTCTCACGTAGTTTTGTCAAAGCAAAAAAATTGGTATCCTAGTGATGAGAGTACAGAATACAGATGTACAGACTACTGCTACTACACTCTGTCACCAACAGAGACATGGCCCTATGGCGACCGAGCGGTATGGAAACTTTTCTAACGCAACTCGACATGCCACGAGTAAATACAAAAGGGTATGTTCGGACTGTGCTCAATCAATCAAGTCAAGTTGAGAGGCTGTCGTAAGTGTGAGATCATAGTCGTTGCTTGACACTTACAAGCCGGGCGGTGGGGGGACCTAATGACACGTCAGTTTGAACCAAAGCGTGTTCACATGGTATACATACCGCGCCGTAGTTGGAGGGCGACGCAGCAGGCGGTGGCGGCGGCGGAGGAGCACTGTAACCAGACGACGCAGGCTCCGAGGGTGGCGGTGGAGGTGGAGGTGGTGCAGCGGCACCAGCCCCAGGAGCGGGAGATTGTGTCTGTCCATAACCGGCCTGGGCATAGTAAGCGGCATAATGCTGCTGCTGCATTGCAAAATATGCTTGGTAACCACCATATGCAGCATAGGGGTCTTGTTCAGGATGTTGCTGGTAGTATGCAATCCAGGCTTGTGCGGCGTTGGGGTCGTAGGCCTGGTTGTTTGCGTCGGCAGTTGGTGTCGCGGCAGCTGGTGACATGATCGCATCCTGAGCGCCATAGCCGTTGTGGCCTCCTTGCGCGCCATGTCCGCCATAACCGCCATAACCACCAGCGCCTCCGTAACCATAACTTTCGCTTCTACCACGGTCGCCGCGGTCGCCACGGTCGCCGTATCCCGGTCGTCCACCTCCGTAACCGTCGCGATCACCGTATCGACCTGTCGGCGGGCGGTCCTTGTAAGCATGGTAATCCGACTTTACCTTGTCGAGGAGCTCTTCGCAAAGCTGCTTCGCGTGGGCTACGCCTTCGGGGCGGGGTCCGCTGTATCCTGTCAGCATGAAAACAGACAATAGCAAGGCGATACGTACGCAATGTGGAGATACATAGGCTCATCGCTTTCCTGGCCCGAGTTGGGCTCCATGAAACCCGAACCACGGCCTTTAATTTGCACCTTGCAGCCTGTCTCCTGCTGGATGAACTTGACATTGTCGCCACCACGACCGACAACCTGTGCTCGCAAGTTAAAGCCACTGATAGGCTCAAGACCTACGGAGATCTTCTCTTCGGGCCACTTGCGCTGTTGCCATTGTTAGCGACGCGATGGTCAAGGTGGACCAAAAAACATACCCGTCCATATTCGTCACGCTCAAAGTTCTCTGGCTCACGACGGCGGAAGCGACGTTCGTCTACTAGGTTAGGCAGGTCTTCCTTCTTCATCTCCTCAATCATTGCTACAGCCTTTTCCAAGCCTTCCTTGGAGGTACTGGTAATGCGGAGATATAGCGGTGGGTTCTGGGATAGCCGTCAACCTCAACACATACAAGTCCGATTGCAATATACTTACAGCAGCGGTGGCCATGTTCTTGTCAGGGTAATATTCTCCACGAGTGGTGACATCTTGCACGTATAAGCAGGCATTCTAAACATCAACTATTCTTATCGGGAGTGCGTACCGGCGCCAGTTTCGTCTTTGATCTAAATGTCACATGGAGGTTAGCATTTGATAAACGGGGTTGGGGTGCTAGAAGATCAAGTAAGCTCTGACTCCCAATGTAGAGAGATGCGCAAACAGAGTCCGACTCCCACCACACGGCGCCGGCGTCAAAATGCAGCACCGCAGGGCAGAGAGAAGACATGATCCTAGACGATCAGTGAACAGCAAAAACAAGTTATTTACCCTCTTTTGTGTGGCTCCCTTTGTCAGTGTATAACGATTACGGAGATCATTGATTTCAATGTCTTTGATGTAGTCACCATCTTGCTGGTATGTCTCGTTGCTGATGGACGCGGCCGAGTTGGAAGCAGGCGGCTTTGCAACTGGAGGAGTGGGCGCCTGGACATGGTCAGCGGTGCTCGTGGGAGAAGGCTGTGGAGAGGGGCGGCCTACAGAAGAGCGAATGGGCGGCACATCAACGTGCTGGATGCCCTTCTTTGCTTGGATCTGCGCGTTGATCCTCGCAGCCGCAGCCGCCGCTGCTGCCGCCGCCTTGTTCTTGAAGCTGGCCGACGCGGGGCTGTCTGTGCCTTCACGAGAAATGGGGCTGCGAGCGCGATGCGACTCCGACTCTCGTCGCGACGGCGAGCGCGAGCGACGGTCCGTGTCGAAGCGTGAGCGGGCGGGTCGCTCGGGCTCGTCGCTGTCGAAGCGGGATCGCGGGCGGCGTTCTTCAGACATGGTGCGGTGCGCTTTTGTGAATGGGTGGGCGGCGATGCAGCGTTTTGCAGCAAAGATCGAGGTCGCGGTGGTGAGGCATTCAAACGGCACTAGGCTGGGCACGTCGGAGCCGCTCGCTTAAGCTAGCGCGCCGCGGCTGAGGGCAGCCTGGCCTGCCCGTGCCTTCTCCGACCATCGGCCGGGGAAGATAGTATTTCACTTTCTGGGGCTCCATTGCCTCACCCTCCGCCAGCCCCTCACACCCGAGAACTCTACCCACCGCACCATGGCCTCGAGGCGCGCAGTTCTGCCGCTGCGCAGCCTGTTTCATAGGCAATGCGCCGGCGCACTCCGCCCGCAGCAGAGGGCGTCCAGCTCCTCGTCTACCCAGGCTCTGGCCTACAAGGCCCTCCACCGCCGCATCGCACCGCTCCCCACCGAAGACCGACCTCCGGCGTGGTCGGCACCTGCTGCCGTCAGCAACATCCTCTACGAAACTCCATTGCCATCGCAGGCCCCGCCAAAGCGCCATGTTCTCAATTGTCTGGTCCAGAACGAGCCCGGTGTGCTGTCCCGCGTGTCCGGTATCCTGGCCGCCCGTGGCTTCAACATTGACAGTCTGGTCGTCTGCAACACCGAGGTGGATGATCTTTCGCGTATGACCATTGTGCTCCAAGGCCAGGATGGTGTTGTTGAGCAGGCCCGCCGCCAATTGGAGGACTTGGTTCCCGTCTGGGCGGTGCTCGACTACACCCAGTCTCCTCTCGTGCAGCGCGAGTTGCTCCTCGCTAAGGTCTCAATTCTCGGACCAGAATACTTTGAGGAGCTGCTGGCCCACCACCGGGAAATGGCCCAGCCGCCTGAAATGGACGGGCAAGAGAACGAGCACATGTCCGAGGAGGAGCGGAACGCCGCAGCACATGAAGCTGCTCGCGACTCTCTGCGGAAAGACTACCATCCCACAAATCTGCCCGTCAGCCAGGCTCTCCGGCACAAGCACGAGCATCTGCGCGCCATTACATTCATGACTCATCAGTTTGGTGGAAAGGTGCTCGATATCAGCACAAACAACTGCATAGTAGAGGTTTCGGCAAAGCCCGACAGGATTGACTCATTCATGAAGCTGATTGCTCCATTTGGCATCCTCGAGTCGGCAAGGACTGGTACGTCACCTGGCAGCTTACTTGAGACATGTACACTAACATTGAAATAGGTCTAATGGCTCTACCCCGCTCACCTCTCCATAACAGCGTAGAAGTCGAGGAGATGGAGGCACAAGACGTTGTCGACAACAGCTTGCTTCCTCCGGGTTAAGCGTCGGAAGGAAGGGTCAAGTTTGTTCTGTCAACCTATGCGGGCGTTACATGTTACGTGTATAGTATGGCGTTTGTCCAGATGTGAAACTTGGTATGGGAGGTAGGCTGTAGCATTGCTTTACGGTCGAAAATAAAATAAAATGTGTTCTCCTCATGCTGAACGACTAAAAACTTAACTTGTCGCGCGACTATGTTCTTTACTAGTCTCGGTACGTACTGTACGCCTGACGCAGCGCAAGTACCGTAGCTGGAAACATCGGAAGCCCCGCCATGTTCGATCCGTGGAGTCTGTCTCATCCTATCAATTTCACTAAGTGAAACGCTCCGGAACTCGAAAATTAAGGCCAATAGCCGGCGTGTAAGTTAGGTAAGCTGGCTCCTTGTCAGACGGTGAAACTGGAGAATGGCGGCCCTACTACAGCGATGCCAAATCTGTCAAAATCACTACAAGACAACTACATTTACTCAAAGCTAAACTATTGGAATCATCGTATTGCTCGGAGGCTCTACCTCTGTGTACAATGGAAGAGTCATGTAGACTTGCTATAGTCAACCCGTTGTGTTGGTAACAAGTAATTATTTAGTTAGGTGTTCTGTTCTGTTCCCGGTTTACCGTCCGACGGAGTTTCCTACATTAGTTACAAGCACCTCGAAACCGCCCAGCCGGAACATACATGCGCCCCCATCGGCCCGAATTCAGTAAGCTCTAGGCAGGTTGTACATACGTATGTAATACTGCAGCCATCTCTCCAACCACATTCGACTCCTCCAGATCCCTACTTCCCATCAACTTTCCGGACCGTTTGCCCTGGCCCCCCGTCCCCTAACAACTTTCTGGCTCTTCTTGGTATTTCTTTGGTCTTTTTTTTCCTTCAAGGATCACGATATTGTAAAAAAGCACAGCAATAATGGGCTTGGAAATACCCATACCACCGGGCCTCAAGGAAGATTCGTTCGACCATGCGTCTGAGATTATAGCCAAGCAATTTGCAAACGATCCATTCCAGCGGTACGCTGTGCTGGGCGATTTGGAAAAAGCGGGGAAAAAGGAACTAGACTACGAGCTCAACAAGGAGATATTTGACATGGTGATTCCGGGACTGGTCAAGGGTGGTGCCAGATCTTTGACCGTCGAAGGAAGTGGAATTGCGAGTGTGTGGTATGGTATTTTTCTCTTTTGCTCAAATCCATTGTGCTTTTCTCCCTTTCTCCCTCCCCTTGATAGAATATACATGTCTTTCTTTCTCAACATTTTGTAGTGTGTGCATCGCTCCCATCGTTGTTTAGGAGGGAATCTTGTTATATTGAGCCAAAACACCAACTCACCTCTTTCAGGAACTTGGAACCTGTAACAGAAACCTACCGTCCCCTCCCCAACGACCCTCCGGCCGTGAACGAACTCAATGCACTCGCACACGAGGCGTTGAGACCGTATATACCACCCCACTGCAAAGGCGTACTGCATCTCTCTCTTTTAGCCAACGACCGCTCGCATCCGTCACATGATCCGAGCCGTAACGCTACAGTCAGCGATGTCATGAGGCCAGTAATACAAATGGCGCGGGAAAACGCATGGACAATAGTGCTGCAAGCGACTTCAGAAAAGAGCAGAGATGTTTATCAACATCTGGGGTTTAAGATGGTGCAGGAGTTGATAGTTGGGAAAGGCAAGGTGGATAGGCAAGGGAGGGCGAAAGAGGGAGGAGAGGGGTGTCTGCTATGGGCTATGATGACGCCAGTGTAATCCGATTCGCTAGACGTTTTGCATCATAAGCTGCCATATCTGTGGCTGGTGGCTTGCATATTTGTCGCAACTACATGGCCTCGGGTTCCCTTTACCGCCTCTTCTGTATGCATGTTCGTCGAGATTTAACTGGAGGAGAGAGAAAGAGCCGGGAGATAAGACGAACAGTAGAGGCTATTTGTTTTTGGGCCAGATGATGGACCGCGGAGATAGTAGGACACGGCGAGTAGTTGGTAGCTCGGGTTGCACATTACGTGGAATGCATCTGCACGCACACGCAAGTAGAGCTGCAACGGGAACCCATGTTGCTTGCGTGGCCAGTTCGAGGCCAGTTCGTAACTTGGTGTTACCAAGAATTGGAGACTCAATTGCCTCAATTGCCTCAGTAAGTAAACGAACAAAGGAAGTCGCTTCGATGTTCCCTAAAATTGTGGCTCAGCCTCAGAATCGTACGACGGTCGAGTCTCTCGTCTTCCTGTGAGGCTAGTGTAGCGGTCAATCCAAGTGCATCCTTCTGTGTGAAGCGAACCCCACCAACCTCAGCTTTGAGTTGATCGGAACTGCATTCTACATACGCAGTACTGCAGTCATGCAATATGCCGTAATCGCCAGTATTGAAATCAAACACAAGCCATACAAAGCACCCACGTGGGTGACGTTGGCCTGGCCAGTGGAACGTCTTCCGTCCCACCTGTGTGGTCGCGATTGCAGGCGCCATATCATAGGTGCAAGCTGCCAGGGCCCCTTGCACTGTGATCGGTTCGTGCATGTCCCCCTATAGGCAGGTGAGCACGCGACGGGACAACCCAGAGCCTGCATGCATATATCTGCGCCTTATGGACATGTCAGGTAGAGACGGGTAGCGTCGACACCAATGTGGCTGACAAGTGCCGGCAGTCAGTCAGTGGAATTTCGGCTATGCATGTCCATCCATTCTTCGCAGGCTTGTTTGCAAAAAGTATCTTATGCCAATGAAGAACGTCCTGAGCTCAGCAATGAGTGAATATAGTACTTTAGAGTATGTACCATCGCCATACCGAGGCAGGCTGTTGCAAACAGGGAATTCCGGGCGGGGCTCTGCTGGCACATAATCACAAGGTCTAGAGCTCCTGAGTCAAAATTTCTCCATTGCTTCAGACATGCACAGTCGTGTTGCTCCATTCCGCTGTGGGCTCTCGACTCACAGTTGCCGCGGCTCGACGGGCCTATGCAATAATATGGGCGTATAGGCCCACTTCAGCTTTGGATCGAAGACCCTGAGACGGGTGGCCGGTGGCCACCTACGTTTTCGTGGGGATCCGGATAGACCACAGCACTTGTGCGGCACGGTACTTTTCTCCTCGATCTTGCGAGCGCATAATGGTTGTTTCCAGAATTCTTCTCGACAGACCGCTCGCCAGTGAGTTTTGTTTCCCTTTGGATGAGCGATAGTATCGCCCAGAGCGAGGCTGGAGCGGCACGTTGCTTCCGCCTCCGCCCCACTGGAGGCAAGTGGAGATGTTCGTTACGCGCATCACCTATGGTGTATCCTTGTTTGGACGCAAGCTTTTTTGCTCCATCTTTCTCCAGACGTAGCCGCTGTCTAATCAGCAGAGAAGGGTGACATTCCGCTGTCACGCTGCCTCCGACGGTTCATCACGGATGTTTAGAAGTTGAGCTTAATTGCGGTCAGCATCGTGAGAATTACCGCTTACAGTGCTCGCTGTATACGCGGATGGTGAGGCAGACGACATGGCGCGCCTACTCAGCCAATAGGAGTATTGTTTCCATTCGCGGCCAGTCGAACGGCACAGGTGTCTAGGCTGTAACGGCTGAGGCGCTGGGCTGGGCTGGGCTGAGTTGGGTTGGCAGTAAGCGAACTGGGATAGGGTTCCGTCCGCAGATGTTTTTTTTCAATCATTTTTCTTTTTCTTTTGTCAGCGGCACTGCAGTCTGCATTGGGGATCAGGGTTCACGGCGGCGAATACGCGCCTTCGGCTCCTCACAAGCATGAGGATGGCAGTATGGTGTTGAGTGGGGGAGTGGATTTTGGTGGTGGGCGGATGGCGGGCTGGCCGGCGGGCAGTCCGTTTTCAACAGAGATAGTACGTACTTGCACGTGCATCGACCAGGATGCTGGAGGATGAGCAGTAGCGCGAACCAGCGCGCGGCCGATGTCATTTCCTCCCAGGGTTTGGCCATCGCCATGCATGCCATCACTTCAGTTACAGTCCTTACTACTTTTCGCAAGCTCCCTGCTGTGTTCCTCTTTTGCACACGGGTTGGGTAATCATCCGGCCAGTATATAGTCCCAATGCCTCCCTGCACGGCCGCAAAGGACCGACTCAGATCATCGGCACGGCATAGATTTAGTCGTCAGCTCATCGCTATCGCGCTCCAGTTAGGCTGTTCGGTAAGTAGCCCGACGACTGCACGTCCTCGGCCCTTCAGCGGCCCAATACCTGTGTCTTTGCGACACATGCGATGGGAACCCAGCAATGTTCTCGCCGTTACACTATCGTGAGGCCGTTATCTAACGGTTGATAGTTCGCAACACTCGCCTCCTGCGTCGCTGCACCTCCGTCTCACACCATCGCACACCACTGAACGCCACACTGCTTCCGTCTGGACATAGCTTGTGGGAATGAAGTACGGCGACACCCTGCGACAGAGGTCCATACCAGAATGGGGTCATTGTGAGTAGCGACGCCGTATCTACCGACGTGGGCGGTCCTCAGCTAACAACTGCGCGCATCCAGATAACATCGACTACGATTACCTCAAGGAATTAATCAAGCACCAGACCACGCCAGGCACGAACAAGGCCGTGTCCATACCCGGGCAGGGCGAGAGCACAGAGAGGGCCTTTGGCGACGTCTTCTTCAAGGTGCTCGCAGAACAACATGATCGCATCAACTTGTTCATACGAAGCAAGAGCGGTGAGATTGAGCGAAGGCTAGAGCATATCAGCAAGACGCTGCAACAACTGCGCACCAAGCACGATCCCACTAGTGGGCGTATCCCCGCCCGGACAGTCGAAAGATATGCGAAGATTGAAGCAGACGTCATAAGGTACGCAACAACCGCACTTGCGCACGCGTCTTTACTGCCATCCCCGCTGACACACGCGCAGCACCGGCGAGGAGATTAGGTCCCTCTCCCGCTTCCAAGTCACTCAACGAACCGGTTTCATCAAGATCCTCAAGAAGTACAAGCGCTGGACCAAAGATGGAGAGCTTGCCCACGTCTTCAAACAAGAGATCAGCAGCCGACCGGACAGCCTTTTCCAGCTGGACCTTGGCTACCTGCTAGACCAGTTTGTCGAAGCCCTTGACACGCTTCGTGCTGCTTTCGACGTCAATGGCACATCAGCAGCCAACGCTACCACCGTTACTGGTCAGTCGTCGGCTGCGCGCATATCGCGAAGTCTTGAAAAGGGAGACGACTTGGACTTTGACCTAGCGTTGGACACAGTGCCCTTGGGCTCCAAAGGCAGCAGGGCAACGTATTGGATACACCCTGACCACATTGTCGAGGCTCAAGTATTACTACTGCAGCACATGCGACTTTATATCAGCAAGGCAAGGCGTAATTCCTCGACCAGGCCAACACCTCTTCGCCGCCATTCCTCTACAACCAACATTGATCCTTACTTTGGCAACGAAGATACAACTGGGCTGGTTGTGCTTGACCATCCCGAGGCCTTTGCTTTCAGGCAAAATGCAAGCACAATAGGCGCCGCCGAGGAGATGCAAGGCGGTATGGGCGTCAAGGCAGCTGGCCAGGTTCGGTGCTGTGCGTCTGGGCAAGCCGCAGTTGTTGTCTGCACAGAAGCCGATGCACAACCGTCATCACCATGCAACGTCAAGACGGTGAAGATGCAACGGCGATATCTGAAAAGTTTCTTGGATACATCTGTAGATGAAGACAGTGTGAGGCCCTCCTGTAGTCCAAAGGAGAATGTCTCAGATATCCGTCAATGGCTCACAGAACACCCATCAACAAAGCCCATTGCTGGTGCGCTCTTGAAGCGAACAAGGTTCACTGGACTGCACAACAATTCTGCTGGAGGCATTTGGGCGACACTAGATAAGGATATCTGTTTGACAGACAAGCTATTCCAGGATCTGGGGGACGATGACTGGACTTCGGCCATCCAATCAGAGGCAACCAAACGGTTTCCTCATGCCATTCTAGAAATCCGCCGTGAGGGCAACCAGGCCATGTCCCTTATCCAGATGCTCGATCAAAGTCATTTGGTATGTCAACATCCGACAGTGTTTACCTTTCACGTGCTAACGAACGCAGGTCGAGCGTGTCCGAGGCTTCTCTTTGGAAGCGCATGCTGTGTGGACTTGTTGCAAGCCGAGTGCCATGTCTGCGCCTTTTTGGATGTCCATCCTGGACAGAGACATCCGCAAGCTACCAGAGCCTGTACAACGACGCAGCCGTAAAGCGAGGGGTAGCATGAGCGCTTCTGTATCCCAGTTCTCTCCTACGGCTACATCTGCTTCCAACACTTCATACGACGGTCAGTCCAGCCCACTTGCGTCGCGCTATGAAGAGTCTTCTGCAACATCGGTCCACGAGTTTATCGACCCGCCGTCACTACAGGCATTCAGAAAGAAGAGTCGCAAGTCTTATCCCAACTATCCTGCACCGATGATTCAGGCAGCGTCTGAGCCAGAGACACAGCCACGGTACTGGAACGAGTACGATCATCCTGAAGACGAGGAAACAGGGTACTACATCTACGTTGACCCGGATGCGCCAGTTAAATTCCCTGGACAGGATTTCTTTGAGGCGTGCGCGAGGAGAACAAAGAAGCTCTTTGGGATCAAGGAAGAACCTGAAGAGGCATCCCTCTCTGGCACCGAGGACTCGGATGACGATGACACTGTCGACTCATCGCCCATTCTTCATGCCGCAAACTACGGAACAGTCAGTTCCAACAACCAAGCTACAGACGGTAAAGGCTACTTCAGCACGCTTTTTCGGTCGCTGCGTGACCCCAACCGTGACGCGAATATTTTTAACGAGCGACGTGCGCTGTTGGGTCAAGTCGAGAGTCACCAACACGACGTCGAAATGACCAAGATGCGCTTTTACCTGACTTCTCTAGGTGCGGCTGTGGTGCTGGACCTCATCTTAGGTCTCATGATCACGACAAGCCGGAAGAAGGAACGAGGCGTTGTGGATGTCGGGGTTATTATTGGTACCATCTGCACGCTCGTGCTGTGTTTCGTGGCTGTGATCACCATGCAGACACGCAGGGAGCGGTTAGGATGGGTGCATCAGGGAGCGGTGCTGAGCATCGCTGGTGCTGTGGTGGCGTTGAATATTGTGTTTTTGCTGTGGGTAATACGGATTTAAGATAGGGGCGCGGCTAGGTCCGGTCGCTGTTATGTGTTTTGTTGGGTATATTGAAAAGCTTTGGTCTTGGGAGGGTTGGACGGTTTTGTGGGTAATATGGTTGTTTGTGGAAAGGATTGGGCATCGACGAAAACGATCGCCATCGAGATAGTCAACATGAATCAATGTCAGCAGCACCATTTGTGACTCGCCGCACGACTCCACTAGCCATGAGATCATCATGAGGCTCTGCGATCCACTGTGCTTGGCATGTCTCCGTGGGGGTGTGCCGCTTCCGGCTGGGTACTCCACCAAAACCACAATTGGGAGGGGAGTCGGAAGAGCTTCCTAGTCTGGCGGTGCACTCATACTCGCCGCCACCTCGATTTGGCCTGGAGCAGCGCCGCGCTCGCTGAATGGCAGACGACTGCGCGACCATGGCGACCATTGGCGAAACACGGCGAGTCCACGTTTAGGGGCGGACATGACTGCGGCGCTTCAGCGGCAGAAGCTGCACGTGCAGCGCGCAGCGGAGTAGCCAGCGTCTGTGTCGACTGTCCCGCCATTCCCGGGGTGGAGCGCAACTCGACGCGAACCCACGCTTTCGTCATCCCCAAGCGGCGGATGCGCTTCAGACTTTTGAAGCTCCACTGTTCCAAACTGCCACCTTTCCTACACCCCAATTCCTCCCCCGGAAAAATACCACGTCCTCGAGCTTCAATGCTCACCATGCAATTCTAACCGCTTTTCCAAGGTCAGTCCAAAAGCCGATGCCCATCTGCTCCGATTCCGCTGCGCGGCCGCTAACCTGACCCCAGACATGTGAAGGGTTGAGCCTCAGCAGATCTTTGTAGCATATATTTTTGAACGCATACTCTTGTATAATACGCCCACAGCGCCTGGAGCGATTGCCCCTCCAGAGACACTTGGACCCATTTGCACATCGCCATGGCTGCCCGACGAGGAAGCCGCTTCATCAAGCCCTTGCTCTACACAGCAGGCGCTGGCGCAGTAGGTGCGGGAGCACTCTATGTCAGCCTACGACCTCGCGATATTCCTGGCAGCGAAGCCGCCGCAGTACCTCCGCCAACGTATGGTGAAGGAGGCATCTTCCGCCCACCGCAGTTCCCCACTGCCCGAAGCCGCGAGGAACAGATTGCGCAGCTGAAGCGCAGCGCCGGTGTCGTCTCACAAGTTGCTGAGAAGGCAAGGAGATGGATCGGTGGCGGCAACTCAGCATCTGAGAAGGCCGAAGAGGACCCATACGACCTTCTCATCATTGGTGGTGGCGCAACTGGAGCCGGTATTGCCCTCGACGCCGTCACACGAGGTCTCAAGGTTGCGCTCGTTGAGCGCGACGACTTTAGTAGCGGCACCAGCAGTAAGAGTACGAAACTGGTACACGGTGGTGTTCGATACCTCGAAAAGGCTGTGTGGAATCTAGACTACAACCAGTAAGTATACTCGCAATTTCTGCCACTTTATATACTAATCTTGTCCCAGATACTCACTGGTCGTCGAAGCCCTCCGTGAACGTCGCTATTTCTTGGACACCGCACCTCATCTGTCACAATGGCTCCCCATTATGATCCCTATCCAGAAGTGGTGGCAAGCGCCCTACTTCTGGGCTGGTACCAAGTTCTATGATTTCCTGGCTGGATCGGAGAACATTGAATCTTCCTATTACATGACAAAGAGCAAGGCCTTGGACGCATTCCCCATGCTGAAGAAGGAAGGTCTCATCGGAGCTCTGGTCTACTACGGTAAGTTATCCAACTACTTGTTTCCGTGACCATCCCTGACATGAGCAGATGGTGCGCACAACGACTCCCGCATGAATGTCTCACTTGCCATGACCGCTGCGCTGTACGGCGCCACTGTTGTCAACCACGTTGAGGTCACCAGCCTTGAAAAGGATGCCAATGGTCGTCTGTGTGGTGCAAAGGCAAGGGACCTGATTGAAGAGAGCAACGGCAAGAAGCCTCAAGAGTTCTCCATCAAGGCCAAGGGTGTCATCAACGCCACTGGTCCTTTTACCGACTCCATCCGCAAGATGGATGATCAGGAGGTTCCAGAAATCGTTGCTCCTAGCTCCGGTGTTCACGTCATCCTCCCTGGTTACTACAGCCCGGCAAACATGGGTCTGATTGACCCCAACACCTCTGATGGTCGTGTCGTCTTCTTCCTGCCGTGGCAGGGCAATACTATTGCTGGTACAACAGACACTGCATGTGATATCAAGCAGAACCCCATTGCCGGCGAAGAAGAAATTGAGTGGATTCTGAACGAGGTCAAGCGCTATTTGCAGCCCGAGATCAACGTTCGCCGCGGTGACGTCCTTGCCGCTTGGTCTGGTATCCGTCCTCTTGTCCGCGACCCCAAGGCGAGTGCGACTGAAGGTCTTGTCCGCAACCACTTGGTCACTACCTCTCCGTCTGGTTTGTTGACTTGCTCCGGTGGCAAGTGGACAACTTACCGCCAGATGGCCGAGGAGACTGTTGACGAGGCGATCAAGGAATTTGGCCTTACTCCTAAGCCAGTCGAGAACCCTACTCTCATCAGTGGAACTCAGGTCAAGGACGAGGCTCCTCTTGATGGCACTTGCCAGACCCACCGTGTCCGCCTTGTTGGCGCCCACGGTTTCTCCAAGACTCTCTTCATCAACTTGATCCAACATTATGGCATTGAGACCGACGTGGCCAAGTACCTTTGCCAGGCTTATGGTGACCGTGCCTGGACCGTTGCTTCTCTCTCGGCACCTACTGAGCAGCGCTTCCCTGTCCGTGGAATCAAGATGTCTGAGCTCTACCCCTACATTGATGGCGAGGTCCGGTACTGCGTCCGCCACGAGTATGCTCAGACTGCAACTGACGTAATCGCCCGCCGTATGCGTCTCGCCTTCTTGAACGCCCAGGCTGCTCTTGAGGCCCTCCCCAAGGTCATTGACATTATGGCTGAAGAGCTAAAGTGGGACAACAAGCGCAAGGAAGTCGAGTGGAAGAACGGTGTCACTTACCTCGGCTCTATGGGTCTTCCCAAGAGCAAGCTTTCGCTCACTCGCAAGGAGGTCGAAAGCGGCGCCGTAGGCAAGTATGCTGATGAGGAGCACCACCTCTACGCACGACATGGTAAGTCCATTCCTGACGACGAGGCTTGTGCAAACCTCTTTGCGTTCGGGATTAGGCTAAATGAGATTTTCACAGATAAACCCAGTGAGCCTCTCCCCTCAGACAGCAAGTTCAAGTCTGGCCAAAACCCTGTCATTCAACGAGAGGCCGAGGTCAACAAATAAGCACCTTCATACCTGCAGAAGTAGTGCACTAACAGGACCTGTGATATCTCATTCTTACACCACTCCTATATTTGTATCATCATAATGGGCATGCGCGGCGTAATCGAGTCGGCATCCGTTTTGCTGGCGCTTGATACCATCGCATGACTGGCGTCCCCCTTTTCTCGTCGCACGTTTGTACATAAAGTCATGTATCTAGATTCGCGTCGCCCTCAAAGAAATGAGTAAACATTGTTTTGCTTGAGATGATGTCTGGGCTCTATGGAATATCCAACCTACTACGAAATTCTTGGTCCCCATTTCCTACGTGTTCACCGCCAGTACAACTAAGTAAGTGCATGTTAGAGACAGCGCATCGATATGCAATGCAAGAGTACATAACCCCACTTCCGCCTGTTCCAACTCCACATCCCATCATCCGCAGTGACCCACATACCGACCAGAGACACAGTGGCCCAGAATCCCCAGCTAGTGGTCATTTCGGAAGTATTTGTCAATCAAAGATGTTTTAAAAAAAAGGAATACGAAGAGGGTAAAAAGCTTTTGCCGGACGACCATACACTGGCTTACAGAATACACAATACTATAGTGGGTGAAGAGACTAACGGTGTGTCGATGGCTGTAGCTGTCACTTGTGCTGGTATTTGCTTACGATATGGGATGTGAAGAGAAAAGGTATAAGTGAGAGGTTCCGAGGTAGAGAGAAGTAAGATGAGACTTAACTGTTTACAAAATGCATCGGCGGTTACGAATTGAATTGCTTCTTTTCGGTCTTCCGTCCAAGTAGAAAGTCCTCTCCACCTTCTTTCCCAGCACAGACTTCTCTGGCTGAACTAGACTGGAATGGGCGACCGCAGAGCGAAAGGAAATGTGGATTCTCATCACGTGGTATCAACACTAACTTGATACAGAGATTCCTGGTATCTTGGCACTGATCGGACGAATGATGGCAGAGCTTCCTCAAGCTAATAATGTAGATCGCATTTCTTTCAGCGACAGAAGCCCCTGGGAGCGGGTTTAATATGCAGCTAGTAGAACTGAAGTCATGATTGCAAGTCGCCTTGAGTAAAGAATTTCCATGAAATAAGCTTGATCACACCCTCAATTGTTGTTCCAGCCCTAGGGCGACCGTTTCCTCGCGATGCATGCACTTCCGCTCATCTTCATTTATGTCACTTGCACTGTTGCCTTTCCTTGGATGGGCAGTCAGCTTAGCGTGAGCTCCAGTTTCCTCAAGGACGCCCATGCGGTCGAGAAGCGCCAGGACAACTGTCCCTTCAATCCTGTGCACGAGGGAGCTGCTCCATACAATGAGCCACATACTTACACGGGAGCAAAAAATGGGCTCCCTGGTAGCCAGATAGGCGGTATCAAGGTTCCAGCAGACGGTGATACTGCCCATGCTTTTACGCCTCCTGGACCCAATGATATCCGCGGCCCATGTCCTGGTCTTAACGCACTTGCAAACGTAAGCAACTGTTCATATGGCTATGTCAGCTTAAATAAAAACTAACTCTTGCCCAGCATAATTTTATCTCTCACGACGGAATCACAAACTTCCAAGAGCTTGTAGACGCCCAGCAAAACGTATTCAATGTTGGCTACGGCCTGTCTATTCTTCATGCTGTCCTTGGTATACAAGCCGGTGGCGACGCCATTACTGGTCGTCTGAGTATTGCATGCGATTCAACATCTCGTACTGCTCTCTCGCCTCTTCTAGGCCGTCAGCTTGGTCTCAACGCACACAACAAGTTTGAGGCTGACTCGTCGCTCACGCGCAACGACTACTTTCTCGCAGATGGCGACAATTACAGTTTCAACGGCACTTTGTTTGCACAAATGAAGGCAGTCGCCGACGAAGTTTCCGGTGGAAAGTTTGATCGCAATGCACTGGCCAAATACCGCAGTGACCGTTACGATGACTCCGTGTCTAATGTTAGTATCCTGCTTCATATCTCTTCATCATGGCATACGTCTAACTGGCTCCAGAACCCCAATTTCTTCTTCAGCCCTTACGCGCTAATCTTATACGGAGCTGCAGCCTTCCTTTACGAGCTCTTCCCCAGTTTTGGCAACAAAGGCACACCCGATCTCGAGACGATGAAATCCTTCTTCGGTGCTGTTGAGGATCCTTCCGCACCAGGAGGTTGGCGCCACGTCCCTGAACGTATCCCAGAGAACTGGTTCTCGCGAGTCGAGCCCTATACTATTGCTGATGCTGCCACTGAGATCCTCACCATGTACCTTCAGTACCCCAAGCTGTTTGGTGGAAACGTCGGCACTAGCAATTTCGACGCTCTGAAAACACCTTTCGGCATCATTCATGACGGAAAGCTGCCGGATGGAGCGACGGCAGCGGACTTGATGTGTCTGTTGTACCAGTTAACTGTTAGCCCTGTGCCTGGCATGCTCGGGACTGTCAGTGATATTACTGATGCTGTCTTGAATTTTGCGACTTCGAAGCTTAATCCCGTGTTTAACAGTTCGGGATGTCCGCTTAGGGTTGGTTGAATTATAATGGGAATAAGATGGATGGATGGTTAAGTAAGGCTTAGCCGCACACTTGTGTACGTGGAAACACCTCTCTTACACAGCTGTGCAGTCCAAAAGCAGTATAGAATAGTCTCGATTAAACATATTCTGCGGTTCCTCCACTTCCCGAGCCACCTCTTAACATGTTGCTTTCCGTTTAGCAGCTTGGTAGGAATTTTTCAGTTCTGTTTCGAACAGTCGTTGTTTGTACAAATGACTTCCCTTGCGCTGCGAGACGTTCCCGCCCTGAGTACTCTTACCTAGTCACCTTACCGAACCAAAACAGGTATAGTGTTCTTATCGTCTGCACCAATAGCTGCAGGGTCGAGACAAGGCAGATATGCCAGTCAGCCTTACTACGTCGCCTTCCTGCTCAGCCTTCTTGCCCCGCCTCCTCTTTACTCCGCCCTTACAATCACACAGCAAACAGATATATTGACAACCGCACGCCTGGAAGATTTGGGCTGTTGTGTTTACTGGCGCATTCTCATCGCTCTGCTGTTCACCCACCATGGATCCGCTCTCAGTGACTGCAAGTATCTTAACCTTGATCACAGTGGCTGGATCGATTCTGAAGCATATGGAAGATGTGAAATCTCGTATGAACCCTGAATCTGAGCTCCTTACTATCATGAATACTGTAGGCACCATTCGGTCTTCTGGGTCGCTTAGCCTAATAGTTATAGGTGACCGATCTACAAACGACTTTGATTGTAGTGCGGGACGAAGATGACGCGCTCAGAAACAGCACGATACCGGCTGCAAGGCTGGCCTACAAGACCCTACCCCGTACCATTGAGAGACTCCAAAAATGCTTGAATGAACTGGTCGATTTCGCGCATGCAAACCTGTTGAGGAACGGAAAAGGTCTTTCCCTTCTTGGACTGAGCGCACGACGAAAGAAACAGTTGGCCGGTATTCGAGACAATATTTCAGACGCACATCGTAATTTGCAATTGGTTCTCCTTTCAGCAAATCTGTTAGTTTGACCTCGCCCATTACCGATTGTGACGATGAACTAAGCATTGATAATCTTGTAGCCGCCGGAATCAGGATCTATTGTCGAGGATCGAAGAGGTTGTCATTGTGCAGAATAAGAACCATGCTGAAACATCAGCGTCTCTAAGTCAGATAACTACCCAGCTAACAGCAGTTCACGGCCTTCAGGTCGACAGCTCAACAACCACGCATCATACACAGGACAATGTCAGATCTGTTCTGACACAGTCAATATATGGAGGTGGCGATACAATGTCAAACCAGCTTTGCATAACAACGACCATGCCTCTGAAAGCATGCGAGAGAACTTGCAATTGCCAATGTCACGTTCGGACCCAATTCTCCACTCCAAGATGGCTCTCAGCAGCTGTCGGGACGCTGTTCTATTCTTCTACAAACACGCCCTCGATGGATGTCAGACCTTGCAATGTCTCCACCTGTTTTAGATCTCAACCGTCATCATGCTCTAGGGTCACATATTACTTCCCGAGTTGGATGATGCGTAACGCTGTTGTCTACTCCACATGGAACAACATACAGGGAAGAAACTCTTCTTGGTTTGTGAAGATGCCAAGAGAAGTAACGTATTTTGATCGCTGCTGGGATTATGTACGAGCTGGAATGATAGGAGAACTCAAAGAGCTTCTGGAGCGTAGAGAAATTTCACCATATGATGTAATGCCGGATGGAACTTCTCTTTTGTATGTAAGTTCTCGGGAAAATGGCCTAATCATTCGTTAGTGTTAATGAAGATTTCCAACTAATACCCACGTAGTGGGCGGTGGCATATTGGCAGTTTGAAATATGCAATCTACTAGTGGCGATGGGAGCAGACTGGAATTTTCAGAGTAATTCAGGAATGTAAGTAGCTTCTAATCATAATGGAGTATGGTGGTGACTGAAAACTCAACAGGTCAGCATCTGATGCCGCGTGGAAAAGGATTCTATTCAATAAGCCAGAAAGCCATGTGATTAAGCTGCGGACTCTTGTTGGCACAGAGGACTCACATGATCTTTGCCTCGGGCCTCTACACCGTATAATAGCAGGGCTGTCTTATGTTGATCTTCAAATGCAAATGGACTTGGAGCCTTCACGAATCGACGAAAGAGATTGGCTAGGGGCGACCCCTCTAATGTTGGCAGCGGCTCGACAAAACCAAACGTATATCGATTTGCTACTCTCACACGGTGCTCAGATCGAACTGAAGGACTACGACGGAAAGACCGCCCTCCATTTTACTGCCACAGCAGGATCCCCAGAATGCACCAAGGCACTCTTGAATGCAGGTGCCGATCCCAATAGCAGTGACAACTATGGTTACACTCCTCTCTTTCGAGCCGTTAGCGTCGGCGCTGAGGCCCAAATTCTATTGTTGTGTAACTATGGCGCGGATCCTGAGGCCGAAAACTTATGGGGATCGACACATTTGCAAGAGGCTGTTTTTAATGGATCGTATGAATCTGTGGCGGCCCTTATCGAGTGCGGTGTTGACCTAAATGGTCCGGATTCCCATGGTGATCCGCCCATTGCAAGTGCAATTTGCGGTGGGCATGATGAAATCGTTCAGCTTCTCTGTCAGCATGGAGCGGCATCATCTTGGATTCGAGTCTCTGGCAAAGTCGATAACGTTCTCGAGAAAGCGGCGTCGTATGGGACTATGAAGGTAATGAACATCTTGGCGGAATCTGCTATTACACCAGTCGAGTGCGACGTTGCAGACCTGAGATTGTGGTTCGATACAGATCGTCGTTACATTCCTGGTCCGCGTGGTTCGGCTGAAGAGGAGCTTGCGGCCTTTAATCGTCTTATTGCCAAGAAGGCGATTCCACTGGATCGTGCTGAGGATTTGGATTCACTGATCACGATCGAGGATGCACTATCTGAGAGAGAGGAGGGGGAGGAGGGGGAGGAAGAGGAAGAGAACAATGTCTTTGAGGATGCTGTGGAGTATCTTTCTTTGCTCGATGAGCCCGCCAAGCTCGCTTCTTCTTCAGTGATAGCTGCATCATAACAATAAGGTTTTAATGAAGACAACATCAACTCCTAAGGTTTCAATAGGAGAGAAAAACACTAAAAATCTTATCTCAATTCTCAGTGGCCACTTCAAACACCAGCCGTAAGACTTAGGTATCCCGGGATCTGGAGAATCACTCGCAAATGGTATCAGCTCCTTGGACACGGAGGTCCATGTCAGCCAGTATATAGACTACAAAAGATGCAAGTTCGAAATTAGTGAAATTTTCATTCTAATTAGTGAAGCATTCTGTGCATATAGTGATGTCATACGATGGTACTAAAGTCATAGATTTTTTTTCACCCTTCCATCAGCCAGAATCTAAGCATGTAACACTGAATAGCCTACGAGGTGCTTGACCTTCCAGGAACAAGACACGAAGCTAGTCCACAACTTCTCTTTCCTGTTCAGATCTTGATATATTCATTAAAAAAACCTGCATAAACCGATGTCACTTCTTCAGATACAAGATCTCATAAAGTCTCCTAATCTGATTCTCACACAGAAACACACACACATAGTACCCCGCAACTGTCACAAGACCTCTCTATCCCCTTCCTCAAGCAAAACCCTACTACTCTACCCTGCCGCCCCTTCGGCTCAAAAGTCAACAAGTTTCAGCCTTGTCACACAACACGATGCACGCCGGCGCCTACCCCTGCACCTGTGCGCGCCGAAGCGGGGGAGCAGACGGGCGTGCAGAACAAAAGAAAAAGAAATCAAAGGGTCAAACAATCTACAAGCGCCTAGAAGGCCCAGCTACTCGACAGAAAGAAAAAAGTCATAATCTGCAATGCAATATGCTGTGTTTCTACATATGCGGAGCATCTTCTTTTCGACGCGGGGTGGACAAGGAAAGGAGCTGGTGAACCCAGATGCCGGGGTTGCGGAACCGAAGAATGGGAGGCGCGCATGAGGGGGCGCTTTTTTTGGTCTTGCTTTACTGCTTACTTGGATGTGTATAAACACTGTGTTTACTTTGCTTTATTTTTGGGCCCTTGAGGTAAACAAGCTTTCGACGTGAGTGCGTGAAAAAAAAAACAGGCATGTGGATGGGTGGATAGAGAGGTTTGGCAAAGTTCCAGTTCTAGCCAGGAAAACGAAAAAAATATGGTAGGTATGACGTGCTTTTACCCGCCGATACATACATCTGGAAGCAAAAAAGAAAAGGTAGCAAAAAAGTAAAAAAGAAAAGAGAAGGGAAATGCAGGGCGACACTCAAAATATTGACGCGTCATTATGGCCTCGTATTCAGGGTCTGGCTCTTCCAGAAGGGAGGAGGGGGGAAGGTTTTGTGGACAGAGAAAGGACATGGCACGTGTGTTTTGCAGACTGTTGAATATTGGAAGCTGGGTGTTGGAGGAGGGTGGCGAGGCGGGGTGAGTGGTCAGGTGTCAGATTCGAGGTGGCATGTGGCTCGACAAAGTGTTACTTGGCCCGGCTGTGTGCGTGTCAGAGGAATAGAGAGAAAGATGTCTTGTTGGGGGCAAGGACGGTGGCGGCAGCTACGGTCGTAGTCAGAATGCAATGCAATGCGATGCGGCACGAGCCGTAGCTTGTTTTCACTGCAGTCGGGGTGGATGTCTTTGGTTCAACCACACTTGTTTCGCTTGTCACATTTGCTTGTGCAGTGGAAAGACAGCAGTAGTGTGTGTGTATGTGGGGGAGAAACACGCACTACCAGTTTAGTCTGCATTGCATAGTGCGTACATGCCCAGACGTTTCTCATCGTGCAGCCCCACCAAAGATAGAACAAGACTTGACCGTCATGCATGATATTCCGAGGCTCATCTTTCTACATGTGTAAACGTATGCAGCATGTCTCAGGTAAATTCGGCATATCAGCTGCTCGTCATCAGATCTGCATGTGGTGCCTACGCAGATCGAAGTCGTCGCAGTTTAATCCAAGATGAGCATTTGACCCTTTGAAAAAAGCAAAGAAGGAAAACAAACATGACATGTGACCAACTACGTAAAGGCTCAGATAGTTACCGTTAGGTTCGAAATGCTAAACTAACGTCATATCATTACTACAATTTGTAGTAGCAGCCGTCTGATCAACCTCAATATCCACGTAAGTAACCGTGCATCTACGTCCAACACATCGCTCCCGTCCCAGCGTACCTGACACATGCCACTCCCCTCGGTGACAGAACTTTATCACATGTAAGACGGAGCCTCGCCTCCCCATGACCTCACGACCAGCCTCCCCTCATGCGTCCCTTGGTGCCTTGACCTCCATCGCTCCCCAGCGTCGTACCGTGCAGTCTCTTACCGTACCTTACCGTACACTCTGCTCGTCATCTGCCGCCGCCGTGCTACGCAAGGGACACAAACAAGCAAGAGGAGAGAAAAAGCTGGATTACGTGGCTCCCTAAGGCCCAGACCCGTCCTTCAACCCCAAACTGCCCATTCTACGTATGTACAACGGGTGCAAGAAAGAAAAAAGCGGGGGTCCTGTGGCTAGGTTCCCTATCTGTAGCGTTTTGAGAGAGACATGCGCGTGGCGGCGGGGGCAGAGACAGCATGGTAAAGTGGGCCTGTTTGGCATATAGAGAACGGTGTTCGGCGTCTTACACTCTCTCCACAAACACACATACACACATATGTACTCGTGCCTTTTGAGGTGCGTTGTCTCAACACCAGACGGGCACTGTACATAGTACTTGTGTGGAGGTGATGACGGGCCGACCTGCTCCAGGCCGTGAAAGCTTGTTTGTGCAGAGGCAAGGGGGAGGGGGGATGGCGTGATCCGTCAGGGTCAAGGGTACATGGTCAGGCAAAAAGAGAAAAAGCATGTGTGAGAAGACGGTAACGGTGTCGAGGCGAGATGTTGGCGCCGCCCATCATGTGCAATGAAATTCTGCCGGTAAGCGCTTTTGTTTGCCCAACCAACGGTTTGCTCAACAACAACAATGACTGCACTGCTCAAAGACGACACATCATGGCCAGTAGACAAGGCAAGAGTAGGAGAAGACGATGCAAGCAAGCTCTGATTAGGTTTGTATACGTGGCTGCGAGTTTCATTTGGCGCGCTCTGGCTCGCCCTCTTGACTCGAGGACTGGCCAACGTGAAGCGCTGTACTACATACCAATAAAACCCCAGCCCCGGTTGTACCACCAATCCGCGTCCCCAAGGAGCCTATTAGAGGTTATGAATATCTATTGGAATATGTCCCCATAAAGCCCCATTAGTTCCTCCAACCGAAAAGGGTAATCAAGACCCGCGACTGCGCTTGCCCTCTCGAGTCCCAGACAAGGGCGAGTTAGAGGTATAGCCGCCAAAACGAAGAGCGAACCTGCTCCGTGTGTATAGACAGCAAAAAAACAATTAGACAAAAATGAAATTAGCTGAGAAGCCAGCGCGGTATAACCAATGACGTGATGATGACGATGCTCGCTTTTGGCATAATGCAGACGCATGCATCGCTTTTGTTTTTCCCAACCCATCCAACAAGCACAACAAAAAAAGGGTCCCATTGAAGGGGAGCGCAATACAGCCAGACTACTGTAATGCGCAAGACAAGAAAGCGCCTCTAATAATTGCTCCAACATAGGAAATTCGTAGCTCTGATGAGTCGTGCGGTCGTGGCTCCATTCAAGGGCCGTTATCTTTTTTGGTCATACACTCGTACTTTCGTAAAGCAGTCTCCTTGGGCTTGAACAAGCCCAAGAAAAGACCAGTAATGTACAGTCGCGCGCGGCGCTGGAGAGATTATCCGCGTGCGATGGGGACTAGAAGAAAGAAAGACTTCTTTTTCTCCTGTCGAATCAAGGTTCTAGTGTCCTCGGACTGCGCCCGACGTGCGGCCGAGGAAGAAACTAGGGAACCGCAGGTCACTGAAGAACCTGAAGAACGCGCGCTTGCGTGAAGGGGTAGGTGGGAGGAGTGCGGCGGCTTGTTGCATGGGGCCGACAATATCCTCGTCACCGAGCTTGGGGAACTTGCCATCGCTCTTGGGGTCGTGGAGCGTAGGCATCTTGCTAAGGGGCCCCGGCTCCGTGGGTGAGTAGGGTGCAAGCTCCTCGCCGAGAGCAGCAGCATGCGCCTTGGCCATGTCATGGTTCTTCTTCCATTCGGCATCGATTTCAGCCCACTTTTGTTCGGTGAGAAGATAGTGCTTCGACGTGACTCCGTAATGTTCGGCGGTGCGCACTTGGTGCTTTGCATAATTGCGGCGCGCTTGGGCCCATTCAGCCAGGTGCTCCTCAATTGCGGCCAGATCGCATACTTCGGGAACGTATGGCTCTGGGAGAATGGTGAAGTTGGCATGGCCCAGAATGTTGGCCCATTTGTCGTCAGGGCGGGCAAGCATGAGCGGAGGGATGTCTGCGGATGCTACGTTTGGCCCCCTCATGGATGCATACGAGGGCTGCGAGGACAGAGGAGGTGTAGGGTAGGTGCGCGTTGGTGGCGTGCCAGCTGGAGTTGGGCCCACCGAGTGCGCCATGTCGGCAACTGCTGGTGACTGCAGAGGCGACGAAGCCGGCACGTCTTCGGTCCGAGAAGGAACCAACATGGGGGGTAGGAGGGGAGTAGCAGCATATCGTTCTCGTTCAATCTCCTCGGGGTCGAGATCCATGTCAATGGCATTGGCCCTGTCGACATCGATGGCAAGGGGCGTGGGCACATCGTCATTGACGTGTTCTTTGCTTGCCAAGGCAGGGGTGGACGTGGGTGGCGAGTACTCGGTTGCCAGGTCAATGGTCGAGGCATGGTAGATGGAGCCAGCGAGCGACGAGGAGCGTGTCGAGGGCACTCGTGAAGGAGTGGTGCTGCGCGATACCCTGCTGAGATTGGAGGTGCGGTCGCGCACTCTGCGTGACAAGGAAGGGAAGCGCCTCTCGATCTTGCCAGCGAAGCTATGCGCAGAAGCCTCCAACGAGCGCCTTCGCTTTGTCGATTGTAGCCCAGAGTCGCAGGGAGTGGCAAAGTACTCATCATGGGGATCGTAGGCCCTGGAAATCCTGCAGTGCTGGGCGTGGCCATAGGAACCTTGGGTATCGCCTGAGTTGGCATGAGCATGGCGAATGCGACAAAAGGGAGACATAGGGAGAAGACTTACAAGAGCAGCGATAGACGTCCTCGGTGACAAAGTCGTACTCGCGCTCGTAGGGATCCTCGGTCAGTTGGGGCAGCTTTCCTGAGCCGTTGGGGGCATCGGGCAGGTCGTAGGTTGGCGGGCTCGACGACAATGACGAAGCCGAACTGGGAAAACGGAAGTGACCGCGGATGTACTGACTTGGCGTGGGCGGCGTCGAGCACTCGGAGGCCGAGTAGAAACCAGAGTCGGCATTGGAGTAAATCGACGAGGTTGGATCCTCAGACATGATTAAGGAGCCTTTGGAAGACTTGCGGACAGCAGCCAGTTGGGGGAGGACGAGCGGCTTAAGGTCGTGCATGTTGGCGGTGGAAGGGTGGCAGCTAGCGGCGGTTTGTACCAGCGGTCGGGGCGTGAGGTGGACTTGCGCGCCGGAACTGGGATCCCATGCCCAGCCTAAGAGAGACAAGCGACAGTGACGGTGCACACGGCGAGTGCAGCCAGCACGGCGCGGAGGCAGCTGGGCAGCGTCTGGGGGGGCTGGCGAGGCGGTCGAGCAGTGTTTGGGAGAGCCTGGGAGAGCGCCACGAAGCCGACCACGTATACGCAGTGATGCTGCAGAGACAAAGTCAGCGCCCGACAGCAAGCGCGCCGAAAGCGGCTGGCACGTGAGGGCAGCAGGGCTGGGATAGGTCCAACGTACCGAGGCGGAGCGGCGATGCTCGAAGCAGCAGGTATCGACACAAGCAGACAGCAAAGAGCGGACAGCGCAGCAGACGGCGATGCTGGGCAGGCGGTGGGCAGGGAGAGGGAGCGAGAGGGCGAGGGCGAGGGCGAGGATGGGGACGAGGGCAGCGAACAAGGCAATGGGCGCTGGGGTGGTGGTGGCCGGCGTGGGATATACTGGATTTCAGTGTGGGCAGTGACCACCGGTGCAGGTTCCCTTCGCAGACTGCAGCCAAGCCGACCGAGAAACCGTCGCCCCGAAGGCTTGCTAGCCAGGGCCGGCTGCAACGACAAGGGCCCGCTTCGGTACACAAGACCGTGATGCGCTCACAGCATCCACCGCGCCCGGCCGCCGTCGCTTCAAGCCATGGCCTGAACACCGCAGCCCGCCTCCTGCACCCCCAGCCCGCCGCCGGCCTCGAATCCTCGTGTGCCCGCGCCCCCGTCAGCGCTGCAAGCTTCTGAGTAAGACATGGCATGCAGGAACAATCGCGACATCACACCCCCTTTCACGATGTGGTCATGACCGTGGCCCAGACTGCACTGCGCAAAGTGCTGTGCTACTGCTACTGCTACTACCACCACCACTACCACTCTTGCGACCACCAACTCCATCATCGTCAACATCATCACCACCACCACCTGACAGACTCGTCTCCCGCGCCCTGTGCGAGGCTGGCCGTCGTCGCTGCAAAACACACTATGACATCGACACACGTCTTTGCATGTCGCTCCCACGCTGCTTTTCCCGCCTCGCTTCCACTGTTTGATTGGCCCGCCCCCCTACATACTCTAGCAGCAAAAGGGTCCTTCTCGCTCTCCTGCCTTGTCGTCGTGCAAAACAGACATGGCACCGCCGTCTGAGCCTGGCAGACGTCACAAAAAGCAACGAACACATCCGCGCCCGTGTTTGCACCGGCGTGCTTCATCTCTCGCGAGTCAAGTAGTTGGGTGTCATTGCCCAAGATACGACTCTGGAAATGGCTTTGCGCACCCCGTGCCTGACAAAGTACACGCCTCTGCTCTCCACAGCACAAAGGTTGGGAGTAACCTTGCGCCCCCAGCCGCAAAAAAATATCAGACCCACCAGGGCTTCCAGGCAAATCGGGGAGCTTCTTTTAGAAGCGCTAGACCGTTGGCCTAGGGCTGATTGGGCGTCGGCGGCCCTGTCGCGCTAAGGCCTCTTTTCCTGCTCCCCGGCTCCTTGCACTTGCCTTTTCAACCGCCCCCTTGTTCGCATGTGCCCTGGCAAGCCTCCATTACCTCACCGCCAGCGTCCAAGTACCCTCTGCTATGGTTCCCCGTTATCAGTCTTTTCTTTTCTTCCAAGCAGCCTCTGCCAGCGTCATCCATTCTGCAATGGCCCTGTTCCGCCACGAACGGCGCAACAGTCAGTAGCTGCGTCTTCCCCGGATCACTCCTGTCGGTCTAAATGGCTGTGCCGTGTCCATGTGGCCTAGGGCAGTACAAGAGAAAAAAAGATGGAGCAGCAGTCTTCGCTATACTACTTCGGTACCACTAGGACGGTGGACAGGCTCCTGGGTCCTCACATCATGACGACAAGGGCGAAAAGAACTGCGCGTAGTCTCGGTTCCGGTCTGAAGTCGGCACCCGCCCCGCTCGCTTGCTGGCCCTTCTCTCATGCTCTTCTGCCTTTTCTCGCTGGCCAGACCACACGGCACAGTAGCCATGCACGCGCGGGCGGGACAATACCGTTTGCGCCAAACCCATCCTCACAACGCTCAGCCTGCATCGACACACACACACGGCTTGTCCGCAGACACCTGGTAATGCTCATGTATGTATGTACATTACATACTAGGCATTTCCACAATATTAAATTGCTGGCATATGTATGGGCGTCGCTCATCCAGCTACGTGTCGCGCAGGCACCGGCTCCTGCGCGCGCCAAAGGTATGCTGCCATGTATGTACGTACACATGTAATAATGTGCAAAAGTCTGCATATTCCTTCCTGCCCACAATCGACAGGTGCGGTTAAAGGGGAGCTGCGCTGCGCTGCGTTGTGCTGCACCGCCAAACCCTCCGAAGGCTTGTCCATGTCCAAAAACCAGGCACCAATCCAGGCCAATCTAGTGGCGCCGATCGTTGGGCTGACCGGATGCGTTCCCTTGCCCAAACGTGGCATATCCACCGCCATGTTGAGCGGCCGACGCGCCGCCTCTTCAATGCACATGCACAAAGCATGGGTCGAATGGTATCGATAACGCTTAAACACCACGCAGAATTTCGTCACATCCTGGGCTGTCAACCTCCGTCGCCTATGTGCCTTTCATGCGTGCTTTTTTTAATTGATATCGTCGATGGAGTATTTTTCTCTTCTTTCTTTTCAGAGCACAGTCCGCGCATACGGCCTTGTTTAACCCGAGCACGGCATTAACGTGAACCATGGAATCAAGAAAATGCTCCGCTAGGCCAAAAAAATGGCGTTTCGGCTCAACCATAGGACGGTTTTCTTTCCAACGGTGTAGAAAAGTAAATAGTATCAGACTAAAATGCTGCGAACGCGCGCCGGGGTCGAACGGCAAGCCCCTCGCAGCCTGTCCCCAGCTGTATTTCCATCCTGGTCGTCCAATGGCAGTGCCTCGGATTTTCTGACGGCCAAGTACCATTCTATTCATCCTCTGCCAGCGTCGTAATCTCTGCCATTGGCGGGGCCGATCTCGCTTGCATCGCATTCGCGTTTTGACAATTCTCATCACATCATATCCAGTACTTACTCCACAGCCGCCCTTGCTCTTCTGAACCTTCAAACTGCGTACACGTCGCTGTCAGCCTTCTGCGTATGCACCGCCTCTGATATACCCAGGGGGCTTGCAATATAGACCGGCGCACCCACGCCGCGGCCACATGGATCAAAACGTACCTGGAAATCAACCTTGACAATGTCCGCAAACCCTTCGGACACCTTGGGCTCGCGGTATCGTGAAGCGAAGCCACTAAAGGCAGCATGGGGGAGGATCGTGCGAGCCTCTCGGTTCGTCTATGTGGAAATGAACGTCAGCAGGGATCCAAAAAAACATGATGGGGTATTCGCGGTAGCGGTGCATCTTCCATGCGCCCGCGCACCAGCTTCCTCATTAGGATAGCTGGTCAACAACATGTGGAGTAGGTTGGAAAACAACGTCCTACTCGCGACCTCCTATAGGATGGATTGACGCTGCGGAACTTACCTCAGGCCCGACGTTCAACGCGCGGAACGTGTCGTTGTGCTCACACAACTTGGGCGACGCCGTAAAGAGGATACATCGGATGGGAACGTTTAACTTCTGCGCTAACGCAACCCACACGGCTCGAGTATCTGGATCGGCATTTGTGTTGTCTGGTTCCGTTAGGGCCATATACGGGCATTAGCTGAGGGTTCCAGGTCAAGCTATGTACGTACCAACAACAACGCTCGTGCCGTTCTCGACCAGCGTTGTGGCTGATTTGATGCATTTCTCGCGCTGTTTCAACATGTTATTCGAGATGCCAATACAAATGCACAGGCTCGTGCAGAACAAGTCTCCTGTCAGCAACGTACAGTTTTGAGAATGTCTTGGTTTACTCGCTCGTAGCCGAGTGGCTGCAGATGCTTCCAATAAAACGAAGATTTCCCAGCACCGGGGCTGCCGCAGAAGAGGATCATCTCGGTTGTTGCCGCTTTCGCCAATGTGAACGCTAGTATCAAAGATCAACAATTAAACGACTGTATGACGAATCTAATACTGGGTGTAAGACTTACGTGCAGATGTTGAGTCTCCACCCCGTTCTTTGACGAAAACGGTTGGGTCAAACGCTCGCGTGAATGGCCTTGGCGGTTCGTGACGGAAATACTCCTCTGGGGTATGAAATGGTATGCCTACATTGGCTGCGAAGTCTCTGATCACTGTTAGTCTCCACTCCTCAGCAATGCATGAGGTGTGGGGGCATCTTTTTTTACGGACCTGTCCGAACATGAGTGGTCCTTCACAGCTCCCCCAGCCACCGCCTCACGACCACCGGCGTCTCCAACAAACACGGAACCGTCCAAGTCAACGGCCCCAGGTGTTTCTAGATCGTAGTCTTCTAATAGCTCATGCCACATGCCGACCCTAGGCTTTCGGTACTGGTCTCGACTTGTTGCAGCGTAGATGGAGATGGGCAGGTCGAGCTGAGTGAGTACTGCGGTCACCTTGGTCTTGAAGTCGGCCAGGCGCTTTTGGTCGGACTTGACCGTCTTGGGGTCAGGCTTCAAGCTGATGCCGCCCTGGTTGCTGATAATCGCAATGAGATAGCCGTCTGCATGGAGATCCTTGAGTCGTCCAGGCACACTGCTGTCCCACCATTTCCAGTCGCTTGCGTCCCGACTGAAAGTTCTTCCCGAGGCAGACTTGATTATTGTTGAGTCGAAGTCGAAGGCGGCTATTCTGCGCCTGCCTGCTGTGGCTACCTGCGTTGTTGCAGTGCCGAAGCGCCCAACAAGCAGACTATCTTTGATGACCCGCCACACCATCTTTTCCGGCTCTTTCTTAGAAGCAGGGGTAAAGAAATTGGCAACGGCCTTGCCTGGCTAGTGTCAGTAGAACATGCGGGGCTCGAGCACTTGCAGACGGACTAGTCGTGGTTGACTGCTGGCGTCGCTTTGTTGAAGGCGGCGACAAGTCTTTGCTATTTACCCGCTTGTGTGAACCGGTCTGGACGGTCATGTTGGATATTGTGCTGTCGTCGAAAACGGTGCACTTGTGTCGAGGTGTTCGGCTGGTACGAGTTCTGTTGACGCTAAATCGTGAGGTCGTTCGCTTGCACCTACTTTTTGGACGCGAGGCACGCGGTCGCGAAAGCACGTGCTCAACCGAACCAAATGAAATGGTCACGGGACATGCCATTATTGTCTAACAGCCTACAAATTGCGCTCTCACGACGACTGATTTCAGACAGCTCAGCACGCCCAATTGGTTTCGGTCAACCATTGCAAAGAATCAAAAGAGCAGTCATGATCTCCAACTTCACCCGACGTCTAGTCTCGAAACACACATCCCATCGGTGTATAGAATTCTAAGCAAGGCAGAACACGACCTCAAGACCATTCTCCCATACCTCTAGTACGTAGAAACTGGCTTTCTCCAATAGTATTATGTCTAACCACAGATTCAGAATATATCTCGAACTGCTGTCCACTGTCCTTCATCACATCATACACCGTTTCACCGTGCCCGTGGCTGGACAGCAGGAGCCGGCGGAGGCTTGTACTTGACGCGAGGGTCCTGGGAAAGACGGTCGGGCAAGAATAAGTTTACACAACCCTTCATCTGTGTCTGAAACCTCTTCAACTCGTTCACGCCTGCCTCGAGCACAGCTGCGTTGTTGAAATCCTCGATTTGGACCGTGGCATTGAGTACGTATGCGCCGCTTGGATCAAGGAGCTGGAGCCCAGTCCACGTCGGGAGGGTGACATTGGGGGCCTTTTGGACGCTGCGAGCACCGGGCTCGTGGAGAATGCGGTGTAGGAATATGATGACGTTGCCATGGACGAAACGGTATCCCTCGACGTAATACTCGGTAACGAACCTATACTTTGGTCAGAAGGGCACTAGCATCACGTTGGAAGACAATCTGACTGGTTCGGTCCTGAGGCGAGCATGTAGGCATGAGGGTCGCCAGACAGCAGGTCAGTGGTGTGCGTGAAGCGGATGGAGACGCCTCGGTCGCCCGTGTCTGGTATGTCCTTGAAGACAAAGGACCATACGGGCTCCTCGCCGTCCTCTACGTCTGCAGACAGCGACGTGGCGGCCTTTTTGGGCGCGCTGTCGTCGCTGGCGAAGTCATCTTCGGTCAGCTTCTGGACCAGCTGCGTGTGGTACAGGACAACGGGGGCGGCCTGCTTTGCCTGCTTCTGGGCGACCGTCTGGGTGCCGCCACGCCGGCCCAGATTGGAGCCCGGCTCCTCAGGCTCGCGCAATGGCTTGTAGATGATATGCCGCTCGTAGATGCGCTGGGGCTGCATGGCCGCCACGCCGGCCAGTATGTTCAGCACCTGCTCATAGCGGGCAAAAGTAACCTGTCCATAGAGGTTGAGCTCGTGCATGGTGGCCAGGTCGGAGCCGCAGTCGGACGGGCGAATATCAATATGCAATTCCCGGTGGTCAGGATGCGGAGAAAGGCCGTGGGGTCGATAAGGCGGGCGGGCGTGTGCGGCGTTTCGATTGGTGGGGAGGGATGCACTTGCAGAGAACAGAAAAGACTGCCGCGGGCTGGACGGCGCGACTGCAGGAAGCTATGGCCCGAGGGCGAGAGAACGACTCCAACTCTTGCGCGGAGTCCCACCGGCGCCGTCGCCGCCCGCCCATTGCGTGCTCGGAAGGACGGCGGGGGGAGCGTTTCGTTGCCTGCTCATTCGACTGTGGGCAGATGCGACGCCGGCAGGTGTGGCAGACACGATAACCAGCGGTTGCGGCGTTAGCGTAGCTCCGGCCCATTGCGAAATAATATTTATGCCCCATTGCCAATAAACCTGCCCGGCTCCCCTCCACCAACCTCGTTGCCTGCTTGCCTTTGCCTCGACACTGTCGTCCTTCATCAGTCTCCTGTCGCGCTTCTCTTCCTGTGTCGCCATCACTGCCTCGTGCTCCTGCCACTGCGCCGAACCCCACCAGGCTCTACTTCGGCCCATCGCTCAAGCTGATACGAACCGATCTGCCCTCTGCTCTCCGCGACACCACCACCACATCTTCACACTACCCATTTCACCATGAACGCAACCAAGGTCCTCGCCCGCCAGCCCATGATCCGCTTCTTGGGCAAGCGCACCACTCCTTCGCGTATGTTGCTGCAGCAGACAGGACCTATCTTTTCCGACAACTAACGTTCAATTGCAGAGATTGACCACACCCCGCACGTGCACCCCGCCTCTCCCATGAAGGAGCTGCCCTCGTCCTTCAAGGCCTACCGCCAAAAGGCGCAGCAGCACGGCCCGCTCAACGCAAACTCTGGCGGTCTTGTTGGCGGTCACATTGGCGGTGCTGCTGGCAGGAACCTTGGCCCCGTCGAAGCCGGCAAGGGCCTGTACTTTGATCGCTCCGAGCTGCCCGCACGCTTCCAGACCCTGTCCTGGACACAGGCCGAGATGGAGCTTCTCGAGTCTGGTGGCGCCAGCCAGTTTGCGTAGATGCGAGGACAAGAACGTGATGAAGTTAAGATACAATTATGCCTTGAGAATGGCGGGAGGGGGGGTTCCTGATGGACACATTCGCACGCCCCAGGGTGCGGGGTACGCAGAAGACGAGAAGCGACAGCGAATCACTGTATGAGAGACGTGGATACGAGGCTTTGTTTGCAGCAGAAGCAAGGGGCACTGGGTTGCTTTTCGCTCTATACCCACCAAGATGAGCATTTTGGAGGATGATTGTTTACTTGGTACACTTGCATTTTCATTTTTTTTTTGTTTTGTTAACTTTCGGCTTTTTGGTACGAAACTGTATGGGTACTGTACGGCGATATGGCAAAAAGAGAGGCATTCATTATTTCAACACGAAAATGAATAAACAATTGATAATACGTGTTAGCTCAGCGCGCGCGCCCCAATCTCTGTGCGATTGCTATGCCTTCACATGCGCGACTCGGTTATCGAAAAAATAGTAGGTAATTAGGCCCACATGCATTTTCATGCTCTCTCTCTGCTGCCGAGTTCTGCCTGTGAAGAGACAATACATCACATGGAGACAACAGTGGCAACAGCGAACATCATACGATGATGGCACATGTAATCAACCCCCACGCTGCTGACAGCTCAGTGGATCCAATTCGGACACTCTTCGGGGTGGGAGAAAGTGGGTAAAAAAAAATAACAGCCAGCTGGCTTTGCCCTACACCTACCTCGGCATGTTCCTCCCCCCACCTGCCCCGAGACAAGCATCACATGACATACAAGGAAGTTCGCCACTCGATCCGACGGTTCCGATTTATTCTCTTGTCTTGCAAAAAAAGCAGACCTGGCTTGGCACACATGCTTACAGTAACCCAGTGCGCACATGCATACGCAATAGTAAGCTGACCCTCGGGAAAAGCCAGTTGCTCACTGTGGAGAAAAGAGTGTGAGACTAAGAGTAAGAGAGAGGGGGGTTAGGAGGGGAAGAATGCAGATGCGGATCTAGACCTCCGCCCGCTCACAAATCAAGCAACATGTTGAGGTGAAGGAAGAGGGACGACGGCCGAATGAGGGACAGTACAAAAAAAATAAGAAATGTGCATGTAGTATCAACGCGACATGTATACTCGTCTTTGTTTTTTTTTAACCTTCCTGATCAGGTAACTAGACTCGTGGTCAGTCGAACACAGTGATATCCGGCGGCTAACTAAGAAAAGTGCTGATTGGTATATTTTTCTTTACACAGTTTAGTTTTTTTCACTTGGGAAACTTTACTTTCTTTTTTTCTTGTTTAGAGTTTACGCGCAAAAAAAAAAGGGAGATAAACGAGGGGGGCGGAAGGGCGGGTATCATGATGTGATGATATTGCGGGGGAAGAGATCTAGATTCTACAATTGGTAGATAAGGAAATTAGAAAAAAAAGTTTACATGGCCGGTGCCGCCCGGGGTATGATCGAGGGGTGAAGTATGTAGTAAGACGTGCCGCTGCGGCGGAGTTGAGGTGAGATGTCTATTCTAATCTGGAAGGGGGCGGAATTGGCTTTTGGGGGAGGGGTTTTTCGTAATACCAGAGATGGGGAGGGGGGAGACTGGGGGTTGCTGGAAAGTTAAAATAAGGCTAGGGTACTATGCTGACTTTGAGAGATGATCTTGAATGAGAAAATCTACAGTAATACGTTTTCTGTAAGGGCAATGCTGGATGTCCTAGGCGTTTATTCTGAGATGCATACTTGGCGCGCCCTTGGCCATCGGCTTCTCGCGGACTGGGGATATGAAATTCTTCTTGTCCAAAGCCTTCAGATCCTGGTGTGTTAACAACACCACTTAACGACATACTATCAAAAACCATAACAATAACAACAACACAATAACAATAACTATCCTTGCATACCACGTTTTTTTGGGACCTAGGAAACAGTTCCAGACACGACGAACCACCGTACTGCAATTTCCAGAACGATTCAGACAGGGAAAAAGAGAGCGACAATGTTCACTGTGTCTTGTCCTGAAACAGGGCCCTCCATCCCTATACCACATTCTCACGTTAGCCTCAAACCATGGCGCCAACGCCCACCCCCTCCATCACGCCAGGCGCCCAGGCACGTCGTGAAACGCCAACCCAGTCACAAGAAGCGGGTGACGAAAACAAAAACAAAGAATGAATGAGAAAAAAAATGGGGTGTGTGATGGAGGAGTAGTTTGCGCAGGGTGAAGAAAACCGTTTGTTTCATAACGAAACCCTGGCACACACACACGCACTGGACTAAAGTAGTAGAAGCACACCAAAACGTGTTTCTGTTTCCGGTTTCCGCAACCGCTAACACTCCACACTCCCCGTCGTTTGTTTGTTTGTTTATTCTTCATCGGCCTGGTTCATGTGTGTTTTAGCTAGGGGACAAAGCTGGCTGGCCTGGGGTTTCAACGTAACCTCAGGCTGGCCCTAACTATAGCATCCTCTTTGTTGTTATTTGCAACGCTGGCAACTCTCCTCCGAGGGCAGGAGCTAAGCCGGGCCATTGCGGCTGAAGAAAGTCTGTGTTGGCGTCGGGCTTCGGAATGGGCGGTGGTGACAGTGGCGGTGCTGGTAGTGGGTTATGCACAGCCACGTGCTAATAGCTGAGGAGGCACTTCGGACAAATGCTCAAATACGTACTACGTACGAAAAGAACACAGACCAGGACCACGACTGGGACCACCATGAGTGAATTGCCGTGGCATACGAGTCAACAATGCTTGCGCGTTCATTCATAGCTGAGGTCGTATTGTTCGGCGCGGGCGCATACGTATTCACTCCTAGTCATGTTAGGGTGTTGGTCGCGGAAGGGATGGCGCAAGGTGATTGGCTAGACAAGGACATTAACAGCAGGTTCGAGACAGTGCGCCGAACAGGCAGGGAAGGGGGAAGCGAGGCGACGAGAACAGGGAAATCACGATGTGCAGGGAGGGAAATTTGGTGTTTTTGGTGACGCATGCAAGCGCAAGCGCAAGTGCATCGATTGATTGATTGTTTTTTGGTATCTAACGAAAGGGTTTTGTGTCCCATACACCGATCCCTAAAGCTGTGTACATGGAAGCGAAAGTGTAGTATACATGGTTCCAATGCGCTTGACTGGGGCCAGCCAAGGCGTTGGTTAGCGAGCGACGAAGAAAAGTAGTAAAGAATGAGTTCAATGGATTGCCGCAGACGAATCCCAAAGACTGCAGCCTGAGAAAAGTAGTCCAAAAGCCCATGCAAGAAATGCTAGAGGCGGGCGTGATGTGATTTCCTTTCCAAAGACTCCAGTCACCGGTGCCAGCCTGATGCGAAGGTAAACAAGTCGTAACACGGTCGTACATAGCGCTGACCCGGCATGCGCTAGCGAGATAAGAGTTGTGGGTATATTGGTCGTGGCATGAGAGGCCATGGAGAAGCAGCTTAGACAACGCTCCATGAGGCCTTGAGGCGGGTGGTCTCAGTGATACCAAGAGCCTTCCATACACCGCGGGACAGGTCGATGTCGTTCTCGCCAGTGCAGCCAGGGCACATGTCCATGATCTTGGCCTTGGCGGTGGCGCCGTTGTAGTCGATCTGGATCTCCTGTCCGCACCATGGGTTGCTGGAGGCACCGGTCATGACATTGTAGGTGGATCCGCCCTTGGCGTTCCAGGCACCCTTGGAGATGGCAACAACCATCATGTCGTCGGTGAGGGACTCGCCGCAAGCACCAGCGGCACCAGTGTTGTCGTAGACAGTGATGTCGACGTTCTGGTAGGTAGCGCCGCTAGAGCTTCCGCTAGAGGCAGAGTTTCCATTGGTGGCAGGAGCGGAAACAGCAGCGGCAGTGGAGGTAGGGGCAGGAGCGCTGGAGGCAGGAGCGCTGGAGACGGGAGCCGGGGTGTAGACTGGCTCGGGCGAAGAGGAGGGAGCAGGAGCTTGCGAAGGCTCAGGCTCGGGAGAGGGGGAAGGAGAGGGAGAGGGAGATGGGCTGGGCTTCTCAACTACTGGCGGGGTGTAGGCTGGGGCAGCAGGAGCGCTGGGAGTAGCAGCAGGCGTAGAGACGGAGTAGACAGCCGGGGCGCTGCTTGGGCTGGGCTTCTGCTGCTCATAGAAGGCGGCAGCGTTGGAGGTAGCCGCAGCGCTGGAAGTAGGGGCGGCACTGGGAGTGGGCGTGGCACTGCCATCGTCGTAGACGGTGGTGTAGACAACGACGGTCTCAGTGACGACCTCGGTCTTGTAGACGAGGGCGCGCTTGTCGACGGGCGCAGCGGCGGCGAAAGAGCCGAAAAGAAGGGAGGCGAGGACAGTGGAGGTCTTCATTGTGACTGATGTAGAGACTGTTTGGTGGTTTCTGGATAGTCGAGGGAGTGGTGCCGGGTGTGCTGGCTGGTAGTGATATCCGCAGGGAGTGACTGGACTGAACTGGCTAGCAGTTGGCAAGTGTTGTCGGATAGACAAGTGGTAGACGAAAGCGTCTGGGAGAGTTGCAAGGAGCGTGGGAAGAAACAAAGCCTCAAGCCTGTGGAATGAATGGCACAGGACGAGGGAAACGGGTGGAATATAAAGAGCGTGGGTGAGGGTGTGGGTTAGCGGAGGAGAGGTGGGCGTGGTGTGGGTTCCCTTGGGCGCTGCGCTAAACGGAGCAGCGCACGGCCCCCGGGCAACGTGCCTGGCCGCTTGCATGGCATGGCACCGCATCGCATCCTCCGGGGCCGAGTGGCCAGTGGCAGCCTAGGGCCGTCAGTGTGGCGCTGCCACGCCGGGCCGGCCACAGGCTGAACGGCGTGTCCCTGGCGCGCTCAACAGCACTGCCCGTACCTGGCGATTCGTCGGGTGCGCGCAGACTCTGCACGCTGTCCACTTTTTGCCAGGCTGCGTGTCCCCGAGCAATGCGCCAAGCAGCGTCACCGGCCTGCCCCGCTGCGGCCTGCCCACTGCTGGCCAGCTTCTGCGTGCGCTGCTGACAGTGCGTGCGTGCGCGCTTGTGCCTGTGTCGCCAATTGAGGCTGCGCTGCAAGCCCGGTACACAGCTGCTGGGCCATTCTTAGCCAGGGCGCAGCGTAGTTTCATGCGGCCGCAAACGGCATGGGCGGGGGGCTGCCCGGTGGCCAATGGCGGCGCTGTGCCTGGCGATCGCTGCGCGTCTGTGCATCCCGCAAGGCCGCCGGTGTCTTTGCCAGGGGCGCACCACAGCTGGCAGTACACCACACACGTGTATCGTGACGAGTCGCGCCCGGCTGCGCTGGCGCACCGCAACAAGACGCCCCCAAAGCGGTGCCTACGCTGTGACTTCACGCCTGCAGGCCCGCCGTGCCCATTGGCCGCCGCCGCTCCACCGCTGCCTCTGCTGCCACTGCTGCCATTGCCAGCGCCAGCGCCCGCCGTGCTCCATGGCCGGCGTCAAGGTGACATCGACCGCTGCACGCCTTTTGCCGGAACGTGTGAACCAGAGCCGTCGTTCGCTCACGGCCACTCCACAGCTTCTCGACTGCCGCAGCATGGCATTCCTCGTCGCACCGCTATGCACTCGAAATGAATAGTGGGGCCTGCGCTTTTCCGCAATTTCTCATTCGCCCGCGCCGCTCCCCCGCGCTAGCTATGCGCGAGAATTTGCCTGCTGTCTTATCCACTTATCGATTGCGATAGCTATCCATCCGTCATCCTCGACCTTCACCCATCCTGCCCGTCCGCGCGTCCGCACAGGTGGTCTTTCGACCTTCTCCGGCCCCAGCTAGAGAACGACTATGGCGTCATGGCCCGACCAACCTTCCTTCTCCCGTTGCCCAACCCAAAAACTTCCTCGACACTACAGTCTCACCATTCACCCATCTTGCCGAACGAGACCGTCAACTCCTGCTCGGCGTACGCAATCTCGCCATCTGCTACGCATCCCTTTCTTTTTTTCCATGGTTCACCAACCGATATGTAACAGTGGCTCCCAAGGCAGAGATTTCTCGCCTCCTCATCTCCACTTTTTTGCGCTGACGCCTAGACTACCTCGCTTCGACGTTTGTGTAATGCATCCCGACGTCTTACGTCCAAGGCAAAAAATCTCTTTGTCAAAAAAACTGCCGCGGTCTAGAATGGTTCGGCTCCCCTCGTCGCCTTCTAGCGCAAAACTCTTACCTGGTTGACACATCGTGGTACGCTAGGCTATCTCGAATCCTTCTGCCGCTCCCTCAGCTGCATGCTGCAAACGTAATCCCTTAGTCCTGACAGCCGCTCAACAGTAGTGATAGCTTTGGCGCATCCCGTGTTTTTTCTTCTCCGGCATTTGCCTCCCGCAGTATAATGACGCCCTCCTATATGCATACTACGCCTAGACTAGCAGTAATAGTCGGGCGTTCTAATTAATACCGCAGCATGGAAAGTACCATGAGCCTATGACATAAGCCCTGCTACTACAGCAGTACCTCGTCCACCGAAAAAAAGAGCACAGTGACGGTATCCCTGTGTCACCCCACAGCTGTCTCTCAGTTTTTCCCTGTTTTTGTGGAGGCGGTGCTCCACAATCGTACAAAGACACTGTACAAACAAGGAAAATGCATTATCATCGTTGCAGTAGAAAATGCAGTCATGAATTGTTGATTATGCAACACATATCGTCCATTGCCATTCGCATCAAGCACGCGCACCATCATGGTCTTTTCATCATCAGGAGTTCTATTGACCCCATTGGCCCCATTTTGCTGGTGTTGAGAGAGGTTGTGCGTACGCGCACAGACGGGTGCTCCAACGCCATTACTCCATACTCTGTTCTTTCTTTTTGCCTTTGCTTTGCTTCTTCCTCCCTCTTTATTGCTTCTGCCCATCTCTGAAAGCAGGCATGTTACCCTATGGCTATGTTTCCTGCAGCCTTGTCCTCATCTCAACATTTATTGGCTAGTTCATCAATTCATCGTCAACTACTCTGCGTTCATGCTGTCATTACCCATGTTTGCTTTTTTCTTGTTCTCTCATCGTCCTTTTTTCCTTGATTCGTCAATGTCTTGGCGGACGTGCCCTTCATCTCCACATGATGCACCATGTGGAAAGTGGTGGTTTGCAAGTCACTCGCTTGTGCTATGTCGCTTTTCGCTGCGTTTGGCGACTCGGAGATGATGCGGTCTCAGCTGCTCAGCTGTGCAAACGCCACGGTGACAGTTTTTTGTTTCTGCTGAGCATAATAGAGGCAAGAGTGCAATTTGCCCCTTGATGTGCGTACTCCGTCGATCTTCTCTTCGTTTTGTATTCACATGCAGGTAGATGAGTTAAGCGTGGTGAATGCATAAGGAGAGTATAGGTCTTATACGCTTGCATGTGCTAGATATCCCCTTCTCCGATGACGTGTATCATGATGATATTATAAGCTTCACGTCTATTTAAGAAAACCTCTCTCGGATGCCTAGTCAACTAAAAGGTCCACGAACTGTGTTTCTTGTCGTCTCCCTCCGCCGGCCGAGAGATACATTATGTCAAGACCCTAAGCTTGTGACGTCAACTCGATATTGTCTACCATGTGTATTAGAACAAGAGGATATCAGAGACGCTTTATTAATTCTTCGAACAGCGAGATAAGGGTGGAGTGAGAGGTTGGTTCTAGTCGTTGCGATGGTGAGCGAAATAAGGTATAGTTCACGTAGAGTTGGAGGTGGTAGCAGAAGAGACAACAACTGAGAGTGTTCTGAGTTTACTCTGTGGATTTGTCAGCCTTCTCCCCAAGCTTACTTTTGTATGACAGTGGTATTGTCATGCTATGTGACCAACTCATCACTAGTCTAGTGCCCAGAGTGCTATATTCATGTCGACGACGCATACTTGAATACACTAACCACCTATCCACTGGCAAAGTAGTACGCGCTAGCTGTATTTCTTTTGCGCTAACAATTAGAAAGAAAATCCTCTATTCCTTATCCCTAAAGCTGCTGGTTTAGAAAACCCATATTCCTTGATTTGCAGTCATTCACTCTATTCATGTTAATATTTCCCCCACTTCGACAGTTTCTTTGGATCTCGCTTTTTCTCGTTAACGGTTGAAGTTTCTTTCTTACAAACATCAACTCCTTTTTTTCCCTCTTGATAAGAGGGGCTGTGCACTAGAGGTGCACCACAAAAACTGCAAAGTACTGCGCGTAGTGGATGTATAAAGGCGAGGATGAGATGAGAGCAATTGATTAAAAGCGAAAGTGTTTCATATGGTAACTGGTTTGAAATTGGAATGCATATCTCTAAATTGGTATGATGTCATGGAAACAAATTCGCCAGCGCTTCACCTGATGGAATGAAGAGAATCCCTTCTCTCACCGCGCTCTCAACCTTTTGTGCTTTCTCCACCTCTTGAACTAGTCCAGCGTCTAAATAATGACCCTTCAGCAGATCCGCAACCTTTTCGTGCCCTTTGATTGTCGCATAGTCTAGAGCGGTCCTACCGTTTTCGTCGTGAGCTCCAATGTGGAATTCAGATTGGTGTTCCATCAATAGTTCGCAGATTTCCAAGTGTCCATCCACAGCGGCGTAGTGCAACGGGAGACTTCCATAGATTGTCTTTAGTCCTGGGTTCGCTCCTAAACCTAATATCCTCTCAACATCCTTGAGAAGATGGTCTTTTTTCTTGGATCGAAGTAATATGTGCAACGGTGTCCTCCCAAGTATGTCCCGACTATTCCACCAGCTCGTCTCAACGTTTTTATCGTGTAGAGGTCCAATAGGTAGCTCAAACCATGGATTAGGGCAATTAACCCTTCTATCTAGATAACGATGAAGGGGTGTTCTTCGCAAGCAATCAAGGTATTTTGAATGCCAGTCAATATCAGTCAGCTCCCAAAGATCAAAATGATAGAGTCCAATAGATCTACTGTAGTCGGCAGCATCAGTATATTTGAACGATTCAAATATCGCCCCGGCTTGTTGTGGTATTTCGATTGCAAACGATATAGAGCATTCTGTCTCTTTGCTCCGGCTGTATGCCTTTTCGCCATATTTTGGATTGAATAAATATCCATGACGCTCGAAAAGGTGTTGCTGAATCATAAATTCCGCACATTGATCCAAAGACTGCTTAGCCCTATCAATCGTTGCCTTGAGGCATCCTAACGAGCATTTGGGACACAACATATCTGGAGAAATAGAAAATAGAGCGAGACTTTGGTCGACAGAAAGAGAGCTCACTGGAACTGTTACAGATGCATTTTTCGCTGCCGAAACCTCGCCTTTGGTATCCGAGAGGGCGTCTGTTAGGTCAAGATCCACGAATTGTTTGAATCTTCTGACATTGCGTAGGTCTGACCAAGAAGGGACGAAATCAAACATCCCAAATTGGAGTTCCATATCCGCTTGAAGCTCTTTGAGTCGTTCTGCAGCCTGCCTCATCATGTTGTGATAACTCTTGAGAAAGGTCCTGTATGCACGTTAACAAGATGGTCGTCTCACTCCACTAATCTCAACAGCCGCAGACACACCATTTCTTGATCCGGGCTTTAAGAAGTTCTGATTCAGTAGTAGTAGGAGCGGTATCGTTGTGAACGGACGTTGAAGGTGTCGATGCGGTTTTATTGTGGCGTTTTACTCTGGTTCTTTCTGAACACAAAAACCCTTTTCTTGCGCAGCGATCACACTTTTCTGAGCTCTTCCCGTTGCACTGTTCATCAGATGTTAGTAGAAGTCTTCATTGTTCGCCCTGGAGTGTTCTAGAATGGATATTGGTACTGAGATCTGTAACCCAGTGACTCAGTTCCATATGTCCGCAACCACTTACACGTTGTTTGTCGATTCGACACCTTTCGCATTTGTCCATGTTCAATTTGCGTTTTTTTCGTCCTGATGTTGGTGACGACTGGTGCTCTTCAGGGTTTTCTTCATGGAGTCTAGTTTCGTGTCCTTGCTTCTCGTTCACTTCATTTGGTGCTTTCCCTTGTGGATTACGCTCTTCATATTCGTCTGTATCCCGGGGCTGAGTTGATACAGTTGCTAGAGGCAGTACAGTTGACGTGTTCTGTTCGGGTAATGTGCTCCGCACTTCGTGTGTAGTCTCATGAAGACTTGAACCATGGCCTTCAGAAACAAAACCAATATATGAACAGGTCTCGCATACATGATGACCGCAATCAATGCACGGATTACGTGATGGGAAAAGAGGAATTGTATCACAGAAGCAACAGGGTCCAGAGCGGGTGTATGCGTGAAGTATGCCATGCGCTTCGCGCGCATTCTGTACGTCGGTATTCTTCGACATGGCGGCAACATAAAGTCTGCCTTGAATTGAGGTGACGGTAATTTCGATGTAATTGCAGAAGAATGATGGTAACAAGGTGATCAGGATTGTGAGAAGAGTAGGGTATTCGAGACGTAAATGAGATCCTTAAAACATATGTAAGAGCCCTCGTTGAAGTCATTACTAGAAATGCGACAAAGTGCGAAAAGTGTAACTAATAATCTCTACGACAAAGTGCGATAGCGAGAGCGGCACGCGTGGTCAGCGGTGGGGAATGGCGTACAAGGAGGGAAGAGGACCGACTGGAGTCGGGCCAACCGATGGCAATGACGGCGCCCTGCAGGTGATGGAGGGTTGGGGACTTAGCAAGGATATTGTAGAACTTCAGTGCGCGTACGTTGGCAGCATCAGCTCATGCAAGCCACAATAGGCGATGACTTGACTTGTCAGAAGTAGCAGCTGCTATTGGTGGTCGCACTTCGTCGCAGCTGCGGAAACCAGGGTGTGTGCACTAATCCGGGCACGCCAACACTGCCACCCTACGACGAGGCGCCCTTCATTGGTGATCGCACATTGTCGCAGTTGCAGACCGTTGTCCATAACTCTAGCTGTGGCTCGTGATGCCGCCTCCGCCCCAGTCTGCAGACATCCAAAACCATTTGCGTCAACAGCATTGATTTTGTCGATTGGCCATCGCATGTTGTCGCACTCTGATAGCATCCATCTCAGGTAAAATCTGTACTCGACCCCTGCCGCTCATTCGTTGTCGCATCTGGTCGCACTTCATTTTGGACTAAGTATAACGACCGGTCTACAGCGGGCCCACTATTAGGTCTTCTTTCATCTATTCATTGCATGCACAGACAAATGTTATACTCAAGAATCGCACCTCATCGCATCTGGCCGCAGTTTCGAAGACGCGATGCCAACGGTGGCGGAGGCAGCTTGCTCCTGAGATGAAGATAAGATGGCCGTGGCTTCTTGCCTCTGTCCAAATTTCAGTTCACCCATCATAAGCATCGCTCCAGTTTAGCATTGCCAACTCTTTTCGTAAGCGTACCCTACTAAAGGAAATACATCTTGTTCTGTCCATTGCCCTAAGATACCAGCATCCGCCATGCTTGTCGCAAACACCACAACGTCAGTCGTGACCCCCACGTTGAATACGAAGGCCTTGAACACACTCGTAGCATCTTCGACAAACAAGGTGATAGCCAATGACAACACCTCTGAGTCGTTCAGTGTGACAATAAGTTTCGGTGTGCTAAGCTTGGTTATGGCTGTGATTGGTATAGTGGTTGCTATTTCACAGCTTCGACGCATGTCCTGCCGAGCCCAGACTGCCCGAGTGTTCGAGCTTGCATGTAAGGATCAGATATGCCGAGTCCAAAGCGCAAGACTGACTGATGTCTAGAGAAAGCGCTTGAAGAAGCCAAAAGCCAGATGGACTCCTACTTGGACACGCAAATCATGTTTCAGTCAAACGTGGATAAGGGAAGTTATTGAGGATGCTGGAGCGAGTGATAGAACGAGAGAAAGATGTGAGAATGTCTGGGCGACGAAGAAAAGGTATTTATGTGTATAGAACACATGTTGTACTTTTATGGAACCGGTTGTATAGCTAGTCGTCTTGATGGGCAAATCTTCAACATTATTGCTTTTCTTCGGAAAGGGTGGGTTAGTTTAGAATCCGGATTTTCCTACTCCTGCGAGCATCTCCTTAATGTGCTTCACAACGAGAAATGCGAGCATGGAGACATGCACCGTATAAAGTCAACGGCGCCGACAGCCCATGGGTCTGGACCTCCGGCCGTTAACAATCTGAAACCGACAGATGAGGATCTCCGATGTGCATGATCGGAGGCAAGCGAGAGTGGTCGCTGCTGGCGCGGATGAGTTAGTGCAGCATCGAGCAAGCACATGAAGCCATCGAAACACAGGCGTGAGGCTGCGTGGATGGCAAGGCTGGCGGGTTCTGGCGGCGAGTAAGAGGCACCATGGGGTAAGGCTGAGAGTGGAGGTTTCTCGGGGTGTGGGCATGTGTCGATCATCTTCGATGAACTTCTTAGTTGCCGCGACCAGAGCCTTGGCACCGGTCAGCACGCGGCTTTACTTGGTGCTGTGCAATCCATGTTTCGTCATCTTCTGTCAGGCAAGCACAATCTCATGGACCCCTCCCCAGCCACCACGTCTGCTTTATCCTCTCTGCGACAAGTATCGTCGCGCTCATCTGCTTTGCTGCCCTAACTGCCGTGTATATACACTGCGTGCTCGTGACCGCATTCCACCGGCGTTTTGAACGTTCTCTTAGCACGTACGCCCACCACAACCATTCATCCATTTCGTGTGCCGACCACATCCTCCACCCGGACAACAGCCTCTTGCATTTCCGCCCCCATCTCTGAAACTCGCGCGAAGTAATTCGTTTTCACTCGCATCGACTACTACTTGTGACCTGCACTGATCGAGCCCGTGCTTCGTTTCGGCTCTTCGTAAACACCACGACTGGCGGCTCTCCTTTCGGACTCGACACACTCGCGCGACTCCTGGTGCCAGACGCTGCACTCATCATCATCGCCATCACTACCATACATAATGTCCCTTACCGACTCCGAGCTGGAGCTGGTCAGCTCTGAGCTGCGGGGCAATAACGACGACATCCCAGAAGAGCCCGATATGATTCTCTCATCAGATGCCGACAACGACTCGTCGTTCGCTCCTCCCCCGCGCATTGCCGCACGCTTCTATCGTCACTCGGCGAACCGCCGCAAGTCGTCGGCAGCATCGTCGCGCCGCAACTCCATCTCCTCGACACACTCGCACACGTCGAACCGATCGTTTCGCAACAGCTGCCAAAGTCACCAGGTAGCCCAGCACCTTCGCCGCGCCTCCATACTTGAAGATCGCAAGGCACGATTGGCGGACCGGGCGGCACATGCCGAGCAGGTCAGGCTGCGTGCTGCATTGGCCAAGGCCGCCCCGCGCGGCTCGAATAGTGAAGAGCGAGCCCTGGCAGCAAAACAAGCCCGCGAGAAGCACCTCGCGCAAGTTGCAGCCTCCTGTGCCGAAGAAGTGAGGAGAGCCAAGAAGATTGCCGAAGACATGAAAGAACGCAAGGCCGCTGAGGAACGAAGATATCGCTTGGAAATGGAGGAAAAGTTGGCAGAGGCTGAGAAGAGGAGGCTGGAGTACAAGCGTAATCCTCGAAGACCCAGAACTGCTAGTTCGCCGCCAGCTCGTACAAAACCACGCGCCCATTGTCCAATTATATCCACCGAGGATGCAGCCAAGAGGATCCAGGCGGCCTGGAGGGGCAAGGTTAGGCGCGATATTGTCAGGGAATGGCTGAAACTTGGTCTGTCTATTGAGATGGTCCAAGAGACCAGTTTCGATGTTATTACAGGCATGCTCGCAGACGAGAAACTGCTGAAGACAACTGAGCGGATCATGACCTTGTTTGTGTTACTACCAGACGCGGATCCAACCTCCCGTAGCGCCGCTGTTCGCACTTTCCTCTCCTCATATCTTATTCTGGCACACCCCACATATGTCTTCAGCCGAGATGGGGACCAAGAGCAGGATCTTATCACCAAAGCCAAAGATCTTGTTATCAGCTTTGAGTCTGCTCTAGCCAAGTTGACAAAGCTCAACTCCTACACTCCTTCACCTACACGTACGGAAACCGTGTTGTTGGCTCATAGCGCATTCGTTGCCGCCTTCAACGATTGGAAATCTCGTGATTCGTCGGCGCTTGTCGAGACTATGGTCGCTTCGTTTGTCAGCCTCGACGAGATATGGCAAAGCGTTAAGGATGCGACCGTCGATGAGGTCGCTAATGAATACAGAAACGGCATCCGGGATAACCAAGCCATACTCCTTAGCAGGATCAAGAAGCTAGCTGGGCCTGACAAAGCCCTTACGTTGATCAGGAAGGCTATCCGCGAGAGTAGAAGGTCGAGGCCGAAGAAGAGGCTCGCGGGCGATACGGTCCGACCACGTGTGGCTAGCGAGTCGACACCAGAGTCTCCACTATCAGCTGAAAGCGCTGCCAAACAGGCTGAAGCGGCCTCGGAGTTGGCGGCTTCTGGGCAGGTCAAGCCTGAAGATCCTACTGCACAGGGTCACCAAGCCCAGTCGCTATCCAAGGTCTTCACAGTGGTGCCTGATAACCGCGTACTGGTTCACGAGCTTTCGATCGACAAGGAGTACCGCATTGATCCTTCGCCTACTGCCGACCTACGCGACGCTCTCAATCGGGAGCTTTGTGATGCGATGCGGCGGGGGTTCGAAGAGGGCGACAGTACAAACTGGACGACTGCCATGGCAGAGAACATAAGGGGTAAGCTGTTGCGACTGCTGAAGCCAGGCAACTCGATGCATACTCTCATCTCCGAGACCCTGGACCCAGAACATGTCAGTCGACAATGCAGTCAAGGCATCTTCTCATACGGGAAGTTCTTTGATTTCATTGCCAGCATCCTGCCTAAGCTGTGTGCTCCCTTCCGAGACACTGAGGTCCAAGCACTCGCCGAAGAACTGCAAGAGGAGGGAGACCTGTCGAGCATGATTGAAAAATTGTTCAAGATCCTTCACATCATCGACCTTCTTTCATTGGACTACTCAAACTTCTTGTTGATGAATGCTGCTCCGACACTCATCAAGGAGGCTGTCGGCTACGAACAGCGCATGTTTGCCCAGGACCTGGAAGAGAACAAGATCACTCTTGACCGCACACGTCGCTGGTGGCGTAGTGCAACAGTCAACATGCATACCGAGGCTGACCGCCGCGACCCGTGGAGCCAGGCGAATCCTATCAATAGGCCCACGGCGCACAAGATCTACGCACGCGGTCTGGTTGATCTGGCAATCGCAACCCCACCTCTTCGTCACTCTGAGCTACCAGAGACGCTCGAACTAGACCGAGCACGCATTGCCCGTATTCGCGAGGACGCGCTTCGCATCACGACGATTGGAGGAATCTTGCTGACGGCCAAGAACCTGCTCAAGCGCGATGTGCGCTCGCAGTGGAAGTCTGAAGCCAACAAGATGTGGCTGGTGCTCAAGGAAAACGGATACATGTCTGATCCCTCGACTCCAGGCAAGATTTCCTCTCTTCTCGAGTCGTCACGCAACATGCCGCCGTCGACGCGCTCGCAGCTCTCGTCGACCATTACCCGGCTCCTGACGCAAGCCGAGGCGGGCAAGCTCTCGGATCCCGTCATGAAGGTGCTCTTCCAGCGGCTCAAGACGCACATTTTCAACCGCGTGAGCGCCAGCAGCTCGGGCGAGCGGGTGCGGGCGGCTAGCACGGCCATTGAAGGTCTCGCTACCACTGGTCTACCAGAGTTTGTGACGCAGGTCGCCGACATTTGTGAGCAGCTGGGTAAAGTGGGCGAGGTGGATCAAAAGTGCCATGGTAAGTGGTACGAGGAGATTGCCGAGGAGATGGAGAGACTGGGGCTAGAGGGGGGCGAGGAACTTACCCGTTCGCGTAGTGTGGAGAGTTCGGGCACTGCGTCTTCGTCTTCGTCATCTTCTATCTAAGATGGAAACTGAGGACATGGGGACTATGTGGTCATTGGCGGGAGGGTCTTTGTTGTTTCTTGTTTGCACTCGGAGATGAAGTTTTTTTCTCGTGCTGTCTTTGTGGGACTTGGTTTGCAGTATATGTTGTCTTGCTTCAGGCTGCGTTTTGTCCTTCACTTGCATGGCGCTGTAGGTGTTTGTTTCTTGCTTCTCTCTATTCTTTCTTCAGTTTCACCCGGGCTTCAGTCTAGACGGCGTGTTCTTGTTTTGTTGTCGTTTTTTTTTCACGAGCAATATACCAACTGGGAATGGGACATGCTTCTGGTTCTGGTTCTTGGTATTGCTATTGCTATTGGGAGCGAAGCTGGGGTTCATGTCTCTGTTTTTATACGTATACCAATTTTTATCTTCTTTTTAATTGCCTGGTTGCTTTTCTTCTTCGCCCTTTGATTGTGCAAGATGATGTTTTATGAACTCTCTTGTATAGTTGATTGGCCGTTGTCTGTGTTTGATTGTAGAACGGTTAGGGCTGGATGTAATAGACATATATGCGTGTTGCATATGTGCAATAATATAACCGTGGAGCAAAACAAATGCGTAGCTGAATGGTTCAGCAGCTGTGAAAAGAGAGCTGTTGTGCTACTTGACAACTCAAAAGTGCAGACAAAGTATGGTGATCAAAACAAGCGGCAGAAGAGCTGCGTTGGGAAAAGACATTCGTTTTGCCGACATATGGACGCAAACTATATCGCCTTGGATATGGCCAGCGTTGTTGAAAAGCAGCTTGTCGATCAAGACATAGTGTTTGATATTTTTTGTTTTCTTCTCTCACATTCGCATTGCAATCGTTTCCCTTCATTCAGCTTCACAGCGTGAAACAGTGGTGTGATCACCCCCGAGAGCCTCAAACATCTATCAGTTTCCGCGGGATGCATAACATTTGTGAGAGAATCCATATTGCTCTCTCTTATGGACAGCGATCATGACCCTTTTTCCCACCGGTAACACATCAGTCATGTCTGTGCGTTGCTATGGCGGGTCTATAAGGCGAGAGCAATGGGAGCTAGTACGAGCCTAACCACTTGCATCACTGGCTGTGGGTAAAGGATTCCAGGTGCGTGTGTGCCCAAATTTTTCAGTCGGTCAAACTGTATGGCATCACAGATTCTGCTTTGGATGAGAAACACCCGCTACTGGTGGAACTGATACGGCTGGGGGCCGACGGATGCCAAAAGTTGCTTTTCTTGCTTCATCGATCCGGCCCTTTGCAAGACTTATACCAGGGACGACCCACTCCCCACAGCTGCACTGCATGCCCTGCCAGGCATACTTGCCTACATTGGTATGGCACTTTGGGCATTCAAGGCGGCCGTCTAACTTGCCCTGTTCAAGCTCAGGTCGCATCCAGGACAAGGGATCGAGGAAGTAGTGGGCACATTTGGCCGAAGAAGGGACTTCGGCTTCATTGTCTTGGGCAGAGGATGAGGATCCATGCGGTAGCAGATACTGCGAAGTTGCGAGGGCGCGCCTAGAGCCGTATAAGCAGTGGGCAGGGACACGTGCGGCGGTAAGAGAGTATTGGGTAGTTTGTGACAATAAAGCCTTATCGTATGGCGGCCCCACTTACCTGCATTTGCGACATCTCAACTCGCAGGCCGAGGCCTCGTCAGCGACATGTTCATCTTCGAAGCGGATCTTGTCTGCGTCTGGCGCTTGGCCACAGGCGCGGCTCAGCTCAATCTCGCGTTGGTAGACCCATCGCTGGTAAGCCGGGGTGTTTTCGACGTCTTGGGGGGTGTGCATTTCAGCGTAGAGGTGCAGTTGCTTCATGAAACCCGGGTTCGGTTCGCAGATGGACCGGGCTTGCCGTACGTGGGACAGGGCTTCGGAAGGGCTGATGTTGTGCTCTTGCATCAAATAAGCGATGACAACGGTAGCTGATCGCGATTTGCCCATGGCACTAGAAAAGACACAAAGGTTGGCATAGTGATGTGAGTGGCGGAAGGGGAGTGAAAACGTGTGGCAAGAAAGCGGTGTGAAATTGGGAAAGAAAGGCGGAGAGGGCAATGCAAGTGGGTGTAAGGAAGAAGGCAAGAAAGAAAAAGACGAGGCCAGGCTCCGCAGTCGAGAGACGCAGGACACGAGACGGATGCACTTGCGCAGCACCCAGCGACGAGGCACTGGGCCATGAAGATGGCAAAATTGCCAAGCAAGGCAGTCGGGGATGGCGATCCAGGGTCGTGTGTGGCCGCACGAGGCTCCAGCTCGGCAAGGGGGCTGACTTGACCTATGTACTTACCAATGCACTAGAACGCCGCCACCTGCGTCGAGGCCTTCGCGAATGAAGCGATTGGTGGCCGGAAAATGCTCGAGCAGATTTTCGTCATCGACGTCGTCGACCTCGACGACCATGTGCTTGAAGGGGGCGAAGAGGTCGTGGTCGAGAGGGGTACGCAGGACGGAGAGGACATGAGTAATGTTGGCCTGCTCGAGGGCCTCGCGGCGTCGCAGTGTGAAGATGCTGGCCGAGTGGTTAGACAGCGTGGCCCGGGACACTCGAAACCACGGTCGCCGCCGACGACATTACGTACCCACCAATGTACAGGTTGAGGTTGCCGGGGACTCTGTCGATGAGGGCCATGATGGAGGCCCCGAAAATAGTCGGGTGCCGGAGATGAGGGGGCGAGGATCAACAGGCTCAGGGTTGGGGACAAAAGCAGGCTGGTGGGTGAAGGTGTGCAGTGCAAGTGAGCGTCTAATTTTGCCCGAGGCTGGGTGGGATAGCGTGTGCCCACTCAAATTGCGGACCGTCGTCAATGGTACCCAAGGCCGATTACGTTGCGTTGCGGCGCGCGAGGCCGGCAGCAGTCGTCGGAGATTTTCGGTTACATGAAGGGGTGGGGGTGGGTTGGGTCGGGTTGTGAGGTGGATGGACGGATGGATGGAGATGGCATGTGATGCGATGTGGTTTGGTTTGGTTTGGTTTGGTTTGGTGTCGGCGGAGACGTCGACGTCAATGACGACGTTGGCCGGCAGTCTGTGTGAGTCGTAGTATGTCGACCTACCACTATACTGCACGTACATACCGTACACACATGTACACACATGGATACACTGGTATGCGCAGCTGCCGCGGGCCATGAGGGCTAGCGGTAAATAGGCTTTGGGGCAGCTTGATGCCATTTGCAATGGCCAGTGTCAGGTGTCGTCGACCCAGCGGAACCTTCCGTAGCCCCGCGGAGCTGCAGCGCGCGGATCAGGGACTGAGAGCCACGGACATGGATAAGCCCTATGGCCGTGAAGCCGCGAGCGACGCTGCATACAGACTACGTGCGTATGTATGTACAATGTGTGTGTATGTATGTATGTACTTGTATGTATGTAGGGACTGGCGCGTGCACACCGGCTGCTTGGACAGAAAATCGATCGAACCGACACAGCACGACACGACTCAACGGGGCGCCTCGTCCCGTATCTCGGCGAGGCGCGTCGTTGTTTTGGCAGTTTGGACAGTATGTGCTGTTCGACACGGCGGGCCATGGGCTTGTGGTTCGCGCTGTCTCAAACAAGGTGTACGGCCGCTGACCTGGCCGTGGACGATGCACCCGCGGCCCACCCAGCAGCAACATGTTACTCATAGCTGCTCGCAGCACAGACGGCCTGGGCCTGATCCCGATACCCCGGAGTCGTGTGCAGGCTACCGCTCGTGGCAGCACGAGGCACCCCGGGAGCGACTCTGAGGGCGTGGACGGCGCCCCGAGTAGCCCACGGCGGGCGCTGTGTATAGGACTGCGCCTACACTACACACGCAGCACGCTCCGGCCGGCCGTGCCTCGCCAGGCGTCGAGGCATGCCGCCACGCTGGGCTGCTGCCGGTGCTCAGACGCTGGGAGCTGTAGGGCTGCTGCGATACCATAGGCGTCTGTGCGCACCGACCGCTTCCGCTACCCGCGTTCGAGGGCTAGTCCGCAACCGTTCAGTCTGACACTGTGCCGCCTGCACCTCGCCCTCACCCACCCAATGCCTGCCCGGCTCGACATGCAACCCTCGTCAGCCAGCGCCGCCAGCCAGCCCGCCAGCCCGCCCAGCTAGCCCGCCAGCAATCCTGGCTGCCCCGTCGGCATGTCTTGCCCTACCACCGCCCCTCTCTCACCGTTGCACCGGCCTGGCGTACAGCCCCTCGCCCTGCCTGGCGCCCTGCCTCTCTACCGCGACCTGCCTCGACGCACGCCTCGACGCCTGCCAAAGGGGGGGTGGTGCGCGCACGCGGGCGCCAATCCACACGATAGATTGTGCCTCTCAATCTGCCACCTGCCCGCTAAGCCCCGCTTGCTTGCCTGCTTGCCTGCTTGCTCGCTCTCCCGCCGTGTCTGTCTGCCTGCCTGCCTGCCTGCCCGTCTGTCTGACTGACTGTCTGGGCTTCTTCACCCCTCCCTCTCCCTCTCCCTCTCCCTCTCCCTCTCCCTCTCCTGATGCCTGCACACATACGCACACACACACACGCACCCCCCACGCTCCCGGGAAACCTCTGCCGTCGCCAGGGTTGCGTCCAGAGCCACGCAGCGTTGCGACTACTGGCAAGCCCTATGCACGCAAGAGGGCCGGCGTGAGCTTCACGCTTCACGCTTCTGGAAAAGTCAGAAACCACGCCTACACGACTAAGGCCTGCATGCCTGACCCCTGCCCAACAAGAGTCTCCACTTCGTTGCTCCGTGCCAGGAGCACCACGCCATAACCAATCACTGCCTGTGAGTCTGCCCAGCGTCGTGCTTAATGTCTAACCCATTCCCCGGTGGAGGACCTCTTTTCTCTTCCGCCTGCTGCTGCCGTTGCTGCTGCTGCTGTTGCTGCTGTCGCGTCCAGCCCAGCTCCTCTCCACCAGAAAAGCCCCGTCCTTGACGTGCTAGACGCCTCCCCGGCCTGCTTCTTTTTCCAATCCCTTTACTCCACTCGCCTCTGGTCGACGCTAAAAGAAAACACTCCCAAGGCACGCCCTATCGTATGCCCGCTTGGGCGCCTCCGCTGCAGTGTACCATGAGCATTGCATTCACCACCACAATTTGAGTCTCCGTCTGCTGGCGCCTCTCCAGCACTCGCCCATGACCAATAGTCTGCAGCAAAAAAAGAAGAAAACATTGTGGCGGTGCGGGCCAGACCAGTTCGTTCAGCTCTACCCTACAGCAACGAGGGTCTCAGCCCTACGAGCAGCCTCATCGCTAGTCAACGGGTACGAAGAAACCGCCCCCGCTCCCTCCCATCTGCATCCCTCATCAGCCTCACCCTCGCAAACACCCCTCCCCCCTCAACGACACGTAACGCCCACACCCAGCCGGTAAGCCACTGACGACTGCGCTTCCAATTTATCTCAGCTGCTCCCTGTGCGCACTCGCTGCACTCTTCCCTGCCTGTTTCGGCCTTGCCGGGTGTGGTTCCAGGCTAACTCGTCTGCGTCTAGGCCCGTGCTCGCCTACACTATCCAGTAGCCACTACATTCACGCGTCGTTGCTCGTCGCGACTTGCCACTTTGACAGTGCTTGTGTGTGCGGCGGCGAGGGTACGCTTTTCAGCTACTCCCCCCTAGTGGCGGGCTCTCAGCACCCTATCGTCACAATCACAAGCCATGTCCTCGACGCCGAGTATTCGCGTATATGATTCCCACCGCTTTCCGCTGCCACACCACACTAGACCCTCGATACCAAGCCCAGCTGTAGCAATGGCTATACCGAGAGTACGTAAGCTCGTGTTCCCACCTGCTGTATATTTTTGAATAGGTCCCGGCTGCGTTGCCAAATTCGTCCATTTGAAAATAGCTTCCGAAAACAGTTGCTCTGTACTCGGTTTCACCGCTTCCTTTGTATTTTTTTTGGCTTTGGTTTTTTCTTCTTCTCTTTGCCCCTGAAACAATGGACTGATCATATCGCAAATTTTATAGGCTCGCGAGCAAGTCCCGCCACCTTTACCTCCTCCACGTCATATCGAAGACCTCCGAACCGGCCAGGATCCTGGCTGGCAATGGGGCAACACCAATAGCCCCAGAGACACAGGTTTTGGCGGAAATCGGCTCGCGACAGTAAAACCTGGCTCGAGCTTATACGGTGGAGCCGCACCAAACTACTCACGCGAGCCCTCGGGCGACTACATACTTTCTCGCAACCGCGAGCCCTCCGTCTCCAGGTCACTTGAAGACATGAGCTCCGAACACAGCGGTCACAGCGACGAGGAACGCAACACCAACTCTCGCCCATCGCTTGCAAGTCACCGTTTTACAAGCGAAAGACAGCTTGGGCAAAAGGCCCTGCAAAACTCGTCGCAAGCCTACGACAAACAACTCCTCTCCAAAATTGGTGGTCCTAGTACACCCACAAGATCTACCGCGCCTCCCCTTTCCTCCAACAATCCCCAAGATAGTATCGTCGACCCACGCGCCTCGATACATTCACACAACGGTCAACTGAAGCCTTTGACTGTGCCCACCATCTCGCCGGGCTACACCGGCTTTCGCAGCCCCATATTCGACCCGACAGAGCCGTCGAGGGCCCGCTACGGCAGCATCTCGACTCCAGGGCCTTTGGACGATACCTCTTCCACCCACCGTGGCAGTTACGACCACAGCGTCTTTTCAGATCCCGACTTTAGCATGGAGGAAAATGGAATGCGTGACTTGAACATCAACGAACGCAGCCCGGCCGAATCGGAAGAGTATCAATTAGGCCCAAAGGGTGGCCTCAAACGTCGCGCCTCGTCGCCGCCGTCTGAAGCGGCACGCGACGACCGTCCCACTACGAGTGGGCAAAACGATCTCTATCACCGCCGTTCCATCCAAATGCTGGTCAATCGAAACTGCAATGCTTCGCGTTTCCAGTCGAATCCAAGCTCGCTGTCATCGACGGGATCGGCCAGTCAACGCAGTGGCTCTATCGCGTCTTCGTTTGGATTTTCCACTGCACCAAGCAGTATAACAAGTTATGGCGGAGATCAGCGTCTGTCACCCAATGCGTTGTCACCGTTAGGGGAGACGGAATTGGGTCCCGTGTCGCCTTATGCAGCTAGCCGATCGTTGGATCCCAGTCCCCGCGGGTCCTTGTCGCGGCCTCCGCATCAGCGAGGCTTTTCGGAGACCGAACATGCACAAGGTCGAAAAATGTCCACAGACAGCATGTTACACTCACGGCAAAACTCTATTGCAAATCGCTTACCAGGCGCTTACATCTGCGAGTGCTGCCCCAAGAAACCTAAAAAATTCGACAGCGAAGAGGAGCTGCGGTAAGTGACAAGGGTCTGCGTTTTACCCACCGCTACTTGGTCTTGCCCCCCATGCCTGAGTGACCATGCGCTGACCCCCAGCAACAGATTGCACGAGCTGGAGAAGCAGTACATTTGCCAGTATTGTCCCAATCGCTTCAAAAACAAGAATGAAGCCGAGCGCCACCAAAACTCTCTTCATCTGCGCCGACATTCCTGGTCATGCGCAACGCTCGCGGGCGTTCATGCAGCGTTCCACCCCTCGCCTACTCGCCCCGCTGCCGCAGACGTTTGCGGGTACTGCGGCGAGGAGTTTCCCAACCCTGCAGATTGGGAGGCGCGAGCTGAGCATCTGAATCACGTGCATAAATTTGGTGAATGCAACCAAGCCAAGAAGTTCTTCCGTGCGGACCACTTCCGACAGCACCTTAAGCATAGCCATGCAGGCACCAGCGGCAAATGGACCAACATGTTGGAGAACGCTTGCATGAGAGATGAGCCGCCACCCCAAGAGCGTGTTGGCTCCATTGGCTCCATATCCGGCCCATCAGGCCTTGCATCCAAGCCCGGTGTCATTAGCGAAGCACACGACGAGTCTTGATTGCCCATACGATGCACCTCTACCACTCACGAGACCTGTGCGACATACGCCTCCAGGCTGATCTGACCAGATTTCATTCAACGAAGCGCTGCCTTTTGATGACATCATTCAGTTCTATTCGACCGTAGCATTCTCTCTTCAAGCCAGTGCTTTTTGGACTCATATACCAGCATTCACAGACTTGGTCTTGTTTTAGCGAAAAGTTTTTTCACCGTCGCAGATTGTCTTTGCATTTACCACTCATTCCCGTCCAAGCTTAGGCGCTTCAGCATAACGACACTGATGATGGCATTTGGTTATACACTTTGGTATCAGAGTATTCTTTTTTCTTTTGATGCTGGCCCAATGATACGTTCGATGCATTTCTGCGGGTGTTTTTGGACTCAGCGGGGCGTTGATGGGACAAACATGTCCAGAATCGTCTTCATAGGCATTTTCTTGTGACTACGTTCATTTCTGACTTCTCGACCTATTATACAAAAAAACCCGTATCATGAATACAATAACAGTCGTCAGAGTCTTGCCAAGAAAAAGGACTTGTCTCTCCTTCTCTGTCTCTCCCTCTTTGATCAGGACTGCATACGTACAGTGTGACCAGATGTGGCACAGAAGAGTCCATGCTTGGCATTTTCTGTCTCGCTGTATTTTAGTGGCTTCTCGGGTATGAGTATCGGAATCAGCCGTGTGAGAAAGGAGGCTCAACATGGCGGATAACGTCATAGAAATCCTAGATCTTGGAACCCCCTGTCCTGTGCAACGTAATGGTGGCAACTTGCATCCCTTTTTTTTATCGCTCAGCTGGTTACTCACCTGTCCAGTCTCGAGCCCTAGCAGACATGCAATGCTAGTGGGTGTCAGCCACAGTAACAATCTTTTTCGTCAGCCAATCATGTGCACTTGTTGCTTGAATCTAGAAAACCAGACTATATTAGACGCTTTGGCCCCAAGTAATTATATGCAAACTATGTAGTCGTTACATGGACTATGGTTAGCGTTTACCAGGAAGACAGGTCTTGTTAGTAAATGCGCTCTAGGTGTAATTCCCCACAGCGCCAGTCTGAAAAGACACTCGCCCATGTCAGCACCAACGTTGTCATCTTAACCAAGGAAACATATACGTGGCTTCTGAACAGAAGAAAAAAACCGGGGTTTCAAAAGTGCCAAGTGTGGGGAGAGACGGGATCAGTATGTATACGTACTCTACAGACTAGTAGTATTACGAGAGGAAAGCTTGTCACTATGCAACCCCCCCCTACCCTGTTTTCTCTCCTCCCTCACCGTTTTTTTCCCCGCGTCCCCCTCACTGTACTCTGCAGAGACAAGACAAGGGGGCCTCTACGTAGCATGTAACATGCATCACATGCACAAACTTGCGTAGTTACCAGTAAGAAATCCGCTCTCCCTTTTTTTCCCTTGTGTATATATGCGCACGTGACCCCAACTATACTTTTCCCACCTGCAAGCCCAGCCTTGTAGGCACAGCCTCGACTACAGCCCTAACCCTTGTCCAACCTCTCTCACCACCACCCTTCCCTTCGTAAGTTGTATGTATAGTGCTTACCCCTTGCCTTTCTTCCCTCTTCCGCACCGGCACATTTTTCTTGGATTCCCGCCGAGAAACTGACCACCGACTTGGACCCTTTCTTTACTAGCCCTCTTTCTCTCTCTCTTTCTCGCCAGCCCTTGCGACGCTTATTGTTTGTCCTTTACAACCCCCTCCCCCTACTAGCTTGATACTTGTTCACCGATCGCCCGCTTCCCGCACCCCCCCTTCTTGCTCTGACTAGTAGGGGCGTGAGCAGCGGGAAGGCTGTGCGTGTGTGTGGGGGGTGGGTGGTGAATCAGACTAGGGTGTGTCAGATGGGGAGGGAGGGGTGTGAGGCCCGAGTGAGCACTAGGGGGATGAGGTAATCGCCGACTTAGAAGGACGCCGGGACAGGTAGGGGGTCTAGCCATGTGTGACATTTTTGTCATCGCTGTGTGTAGTCTTGGTCCTTTCATCCCGCCTAAGACGGTGGTGATGACAATGGAGGGGGTGCTGGGAGCGTGAGATGAGATGTGTGTGTGTGTGCGTGATCACGTAGATTGAGGGGGGGGGGAAAGAGAGGGGCAAAGCGGTTCAGATGGAAGAGAAGCCCGGTTGCATCAACTGGTCAGGGAATTTTTGGGGACCTGACCAATAGTTAACGTGGCAGTAGAGATTATTTCCTTATTCTCTCTTTCTCGCAGCCTGGTATTGGAGCCGCCAGGAACGTGAGTAAGACGCGGGTTGGGGGAAAATTGAGCATTCCCTCAATTTCCTATTGGCTGGGGCGCATAGATAAAAGAAAAAGGTTATTTTTCACTATGAGAGAATGTATGGGCGGAAAGGGTCTAAAGTTAATGCGGATCTTACCTGAACTATCGATGTACCATGGTCCAACTGTATTTTCCCTTGACTTACGCAAGGTCCAAACTCTATGTCCTAGCAGTGCCAATCGCGCTTTCTGCCCTGTTTGGCGGGTTGGTCATGCTTCGTTGGTCGTGTGTATCTTTTTCCCTTCTTTTTACACACGAGGTAAGAGAAAAGAGGACGGGTGGGTAAAGCTTGTTGTCACTGTGGCTGAATAGAGTTTACGGCAGTTGTAGAGCAGTCATGGGTTGCGGATTATATAATGATTATGTAGCACGTTACTACGAGTATCACTCGACCCAGATACCGTTGGAAAGGAACCGGGAAGGCATGGTAGTGCTATACATGAAACAATATGCCTAGGTTTCAAGGAACGGACCTGACGGGATGTTTAGTAGGGATTGCATGTTGTGGAGGAGGATTCCTTGCCTCGCTCATGCACCAGGAATCCCTTTCCAGGGCATGAGATCGAGCTCGGATACCAAGGCATTATCTCGATTTGTCAACGCAGCAGTTACTGTTACTCTCACAATCCTAGATATCGTGCCCCTCCCTGACTCGGCGCTGTCCCGTCTATTGTCCCACGTGTTCGCACGTGTTCGGGCCCGGCGTTCTTGACGCGCGGAATGTCCGTCTGACAACAACACATACCCGTTCGTCTGCAACAAGTTTTTTTTTCATACTCCTGACACAATAACAAAGCGCCGCTGTTGGCTCTCCTGCATGCATGTGCGGGACAAAGAGCCGAGCGTATAGTTTCTTCGGGTAGTTGCGCTAAGTATTCTATATTCTTCAATTCGCCAATCCAAGGTGAAAAAGAAAAAGAGACCTCTTGACATACATACCATGACCCGAAGTTTGAAGAGAGGAGAAAAAAAAGCTAATTCAATTCGAGAACCAACGTTATGTATGATGCAACCAACCACAGTGACATTCTCGTAGCATGTCGTTCGCGAACCTACCGTTGCTCACCGCGTTTTGCTGACGGCCGACAAGGTCTGGCGAAAGTGCAGTTTCGCTCGGGACGCCTAAGAAGCGGGACGAAAAAGAGTGGGGAAAAGGCGGCGACTCCGCGACGAGGGTTGAGCTGCACGTTATGGCAACCGCCCTGTGGTAGGGCTATCAACGTGTCACAAGATGCCTGTCTGGCTTGTCTTTGCCATGTGCTCATGACAGGATGAGCGTGCGCTAAAAGCGTATTCCTCCGATGGCTGGGTGGGGCGGGCGCAACATGCACGATTGAAGAGTTACTGCTTTTGTATATATGTGCGGTGGTACATGTGCATATACATGAGAGGAGAAACATGCGTGTAATGCATCAAACGGTGTGGTGTAGCGCGCGGGACGATGCTGACCCGCCGCGTGCTGTAGCGAAGCTTATGATGACATCTTGGGTTCGCTGCGGCAGATGAGCGTTCCATTGTCATGTCTTTTGACTACACAGTGCTTGGAGCTGACTGTCACCGATACAAGCACCGTATTCAGGATGCGGTAATGATGTTCATTGATGGGTCGTATGTATATGTCACACTGTCAGCGTTATGTGGAGCGAACTGCAGAGAACTGAAACATGGCTTGGGATGACCTGCATGACAACGCTCTACAGCTGATCGGGCGACTCTGCATATTATGATCGGCCGCCTTGTCTCACAAGATATTGTGTGTGTGTGTGTGTGCTATGTAAATAATAGTAGTATCGATAAAGCACAGAGGCGTCCACGGCGTCTTACACTTTTAGAAAGGGACTGCTACTAATTTTAGCCAGAAGTGTGAGCAGAGTTGGCGTATGCTTCGTTGGCAGACATATACGCCATCTTTCGGTTGTCTCTTCACGCCCGATGCTTATCGGACGACAAACAAATTACCCAAAGAGGAAGCTGGCTAGAGACGCATCAGCTACCGATCCTACTCGACTTGTAGCTCATCAGCAAACTTGTTTTCGGAACTCGGCACATACAACGTTTGTATTTCCTATGACTCAAACAATAGGATTGTGAATGCATGTTGTCCTTTGATACATGGTTGGTGATGCATCATCATCACCATCATCATCATTATCTTGGCTCCGCGGCCAGTACCTCCGACAGTCGAATCGCATACCCTCACTGACTGCACCACGAGACGGGATCTTGCAGCTTGCATCTGAGGTGGTAAAAGCGGGGGTATTCATATCTAGACGGTGGTGTGATGTTGGACTATTGGTTGTGCAATCGAACTGGTGCAGACCGATGAAGGCAGATGCATCGCTGCCGCATCGCTGTCGCATCAAGCGCATGGCATGTAGTCAACGACTAAAGGCTGGGTTGGCGATCCTGAGTCTGGTGGATGGGACTATAACGAATTTCGTAAATGGTGTATTTCCGGGCGAATTTGCCTTTCATGTTGCGTGGTGAAGTGCAGCGATGGAAAAGAGCTTTTGAAGTTAGCGGACTTGTAAGTAACGGTAGGACAGAAGACGTACCGGCAGAATAGTTACTCAAACCACATGATCCTACAAATCCTGCTTCTAGTGGAATTCTTGTATAAACCTCGGTACATAAGTATGTTGCAAGATATTTACTTGGAGCAGTCTTATTTGGGGTAGATACGAAGCCCGATTTCACCAGCTATACTACAACATATTTTCTCAGCAGACACTCGAACACCCGATATCTAGCCGGACGGTACTGGTAAACAATTTGGCATGCATGGCACATATGGGTTTGAGTAAGCATGGCATTTTATACGGCCACTAATTGCTGGCCGCGTTATATGCGAAGGATTGATAGCTGGTAGTAGTAAGCCTTCTCATGGTTTGCCAAGATAAACACTACCCACTTCCAGATTACAAACAGAGCGGGGATTCTCAAGTAGAAAAAGGCAGCTGATAGCTGGTGTCTGGTTGACGTCCCAACGTAGCTGGCCTAGCAGGCGGCTAAGGATTACCACTAGGCACAGATGGAAAATTCTTGGGGTCGTTTAGCCGTTCGCGATTCCTTTTAGCAATCTCAATGTTTCGTAGTTTGTCTAGTCTCATCTGATAAAAGCTCCTGTACACCGTCAGTACAGCAGGTCAAGTTTGTAATGCGCACGCACTTGTTGAGCTGGAATATACGAGGACCAAGCTCCGTCTGAACTTTCTCTTTTGTTTTGGAGAGTTCTTTGATCTAAATAGAGTTAGTACAGGAAAGTCATGTTGTCTGCGTGTTGCACACCTTGTCGTCTTTGGCTTTTTCGTCCTGCTTGTCCTCGTCATCTTCCTTGGCCTTTGTTTCTTTTTCCTTCTCCTTGTCCTTCTCCTTATCTTTTCCCTTTCTCTTTTCCCGTTTCAGCTTCTGCTTTTCTTCATACTCTTTCTTGACTGCTTCGATCTCGCGATCCAACTCTTCCTGCTTCTTTTGGTCTGCAACCCTCTTGGCCTCTTCGGCTTCGGGCTGACAGAATCCTCGATCGGTCAAGTGTCCAGCACATATGTAGAAGAAATCCTGGAGTAATATGAGTTTCTAGATGCTTGTCCTCCAAGGTCACAAACGAACCTTATTGGACGGCGTGATTAGGACGCTTGTGGAGGGTTTGTAGCATATCCAACAAGCCTTGGCGGCGTTATCTGCGACGCGGCGAAGATGCCAGATATTCTCCATTAGAGCTTTCAGCTGAGGAAATGTCGCCTTGCACGTTATCTAGGCACTAGAAGTGTACAGTGCACAGGTAGTCCGCCTGGAGCAAACAAGATGGATATCGCCTCCTACGATATAGACTGGTTTTTAGCTTCTTCTGACACAGCAGATTGATTTGTTGTTATGAACCTCGATCACAGACAGCAATAAGGTTCGGCTACAGCTATTGAACGTGAATGGAGATGCTTGGTGATGATAGAGTGGCTGTGCGAGATGGGAAAGACGCAAACATTGAGACTAGGCTCGAAACGGCTTAGTCATAGACACCGCAGACAGTTGCGACCATTCCTCCTTCTTCTTTCACCAGCCCTCAGCTCATGTTTTCGAGAACTGTACGAGCGTCTGGCCTACATAAAATCATTGAAAGCCCACTTGAACGAACACAGATACGTCTGATCCACCGCAATATAAAGCTTTCGAGAAATTTTCCAAGTGCGTCGTCTTAACACGCTTCCACATCTAGTTTGCTCATCTAACACTCTGATCAGACAGGTCTTTGTTCTCTTTAGAAATCTCACGGCAATACAAAACTATGGATGCATCATCTCAGTTAAAGTACATTGATGTTGGTCCGCATCCCGCTCTTCTACCCCTCCAAACTTCTGACCACTGGCTCTAGATTGGCATCAATTTCACCGATCCAATCTTCCGAGGTGAATACCACGGTACTCAGCGTCACGAAAATGACTTCGAAGATGTTATTCAACGAGGTGTCGATGCTGGCTGCAAGAAGTTCATGGTAACGGGTTCTGATCTTGAGGAATCAAAGCACGCTATTGAGATAGCAAAAGCGCATCCAGGGCTATGCTATGCTACAGTAGGCGTACACCCCTGCTCCGCAAAACACTTTGACACGCATCCCGGTGGCCCATCTGAGCTTCTCTCTGCACTTAAAACCTTGGCTACCGAAGCCAAGGAAGCAGGTCATGCAGTTGCTTTTGGGGAAATAGGACTCGACTACGACCGGCTTTTCCTGACGGCAAAGGAGCCGCAGCTAAAGTACTTTGAGGCACAGCTAGAGATTGCTGTTGAAGTGCAGTTGCCGCTCTTCCTCCATTCACGTGCTGCGAGCGAAGACTTTGAAAGGCTGTTGACTGCGAAGCTTGACCAATTGCCAAAAAGAGGTCTTGTGCACAGCTTCACTGGAACAGCAGAAGAGATGCAACGCCTCGTGGACATGGGCTTCGACATCGGCGTTAACGGCTGTAGCATGAAGAGTACGTGCCTCCCTCTTTCCCTACTGACGCACCCTTACAATTGCCGACTGACGTTTCTGTTCAGCGGACGAGAACATTTCAGTCGTGAAACAGATACCACTCGACCGTTTGCAGATCGAAACAGATGGGCCATGGTGTGAGATGCGACCCAGTCATGCATCGGCCAAGTTTCTCACAGATGCTCCCCCTTTGCCAAAGGCAGTCAAGAAGGAGAAATGGGCTAAAGGCATGATGGTAAAGGGGCGAAACGAGCCAGCCACCATCCCACATGTTGCATATGCCATTGCGAAAATCAAGGAAATCAGTGTGGAAGAGGTTTGTGACGCGTAAGTCCTCTTGTGGCGTTTGTGTGTAGATTGAGTAACTAATGGTTGCGCAGTGCTTGGAGGAATTCAATCAAGATGTTTGGGTTAGGCGAGTCAGCGCAATAGTAAGACGCCCTCATAGACGGTGCCGACTCGGTAGACAATATGCATATAGAAGATCGGTTTATACAGGAGGGTTGATTGCCCTCAAACTCGCAGGTATAACGACCGCCAAATAGACCACGCCAAACCAACAATGCCTTACTTCCTGTACCACATCCTGGTGATCTTGGTATGCCTCATCTTCTTCTGCAGCTGGAAGACACCGTACATGAGCGCCTCAGCAGTGGGCGGGCAGCCAGGCACGTAGATGTCTACAGGGACAACACGGTCACATCCTCTTGTGACCGAGTAGCTGTAGTGGTAGTATCCTCCTCCGTTTGCGCAACTGCCCATGGAAATAACCCAACGGGGGTCGGGCATCTGGTCATAGACCTGTCGTAGCGCAGGCGCCATCTTGTTTGTGAGGGTACCGGCTACAATCATGACGTCGGACTGTCGGGGAGAGGCACGGAAAATGATACCGAGGCGATCTTGATCGTATCTTGGGGTTGACAAGTGCATCATCTCAACGGCACAGCATGCGAGACCGAAAGTCATGGGCCAAAGCGAGCTCTGACGAGCCCAGTTGGCTACCTGGTCGAGCGTTGTCCTGTTGCCGCGTGTTAGTTTACATCCTCTGCCGCGCCCATTGCCACCCATGTTTTAGTTTTCTGCGCATCTCCAGGGAATGGCCACATACAATGCGTACTGCATAGCACCCTTCTTTCCTTCCTGGCTTGGCAAGGGCACCTCTACTCGCGCTGACTTCATCGGTGGCGGTGTTCCAGGGTTGCCCGGGATAGTTGCAGGCGTCTTCATGGTCGTCGCTCTGTCGGCAGAGCTCGAGGAGAGAAACGCTACGCTTCCGGCGCGGAAGGGCATCAATGCCGTGGCGGGTTTGGCTGTCCTTCGTGTCAGTTTGGCGGCACCGGAAGCTTTTCGGGCGGGCAGCGACCAACCTCGCAGAGCCATTGAGGCAGCAGACCTTGTCGTCGAAAGCATGTTTGCGACGCACAGCAAGGAAAGGCGTGGGTGAAGGAGTGGAGAGGCAAGATGTGGGGTGGCGGTCGAGGGAGTCGCGAAGTTAGTCGATGAGGTAGGTAGGTGCATCAAAATGCTTGGCGGGAATCGATTAGTCGCCCATTTTGGCGCCGTCTGATAGGCCAGCGAACGATCACTCCTTCGCCAACACCCTTTCGGACTACTTCGGCCAGACTACTCCGCATCAACGTCCAGGGTGCATGAACGTTGCTGTAGTTCCTTGATACCATATTGAAAGATGTCAGGCCGGGTAGGAGGTTGATGTGGTCAAAAGTTGGAGCGAGTGTTGACCGTCTCCAGGTCCCAGCCATTGCCTGTATTGGTGTTATCGGCAAGCACGTGAGTACTGCTCTATTCACCCACTGGCTTGTCCCCGTACTGAACAGTGGCAAAGAACAATCCACTGCACATATCACTATTCCCGGCCGAGGAACGTGCACCTCTAGAGTTCCAGTTTCTTCTCTCATCATGCTTGGACATCTTCGAGGCTCGTTTGCCACACAAGACGGCAGACCAGGACTTTGGTCTCCTACAAGCGGTTGATGAGCGACTTGCCATGTATGGCTGGCTCACCAACACTGGTGTTAAGTTCATCATTGTAGTGGACATGGAAGGAAGGCCTTCCAATCCCCTGGACAACAGAGCGGCGACTGCTGTTGGACTACGAGATGCGGATATGAAACCTGTAAGCCTGAAGCCCTGTCTGCGGGCCATCTGTCTGACCTTTTGTAGGCATTCAGGGCACTACAGACAGCTTATATAAAGCTGCTGAGGAATCCGTAAGTGGAGACACAGTCTGGTTGATATATTACGACTTTGACAGCAAATCTAGGTTCTACGACCCCGATGAACACTCCCCAGTCACTGCGAATTCTGAGCAGAGGATTGGCTCAACTCAGATAACGAGCCGCAAGTTCATTCAGGAAATCAAAAGGATTGCGGACGCATGGTCTCCCGGTGTTACGAGTATTTAAGCAATCTTTACTTGGGCTACTACGATACCACAACCCATTTGCAGGCGTTCACTATCAAGCACTTTGATCGCATATCTTTGTTTGAAAACTGCTCTTTTTCATTGTCCTTATCCGATATTGCGACCGCGTCCATGTCTCGGCACTTCCTAAAAGCGCTAGCGCCGATTGCGGCCTAGTCCAATGTGAGAGCAGATCACCTCGGCCATGTCAAGTTGTCTTGAGGATGATGCCACACGAGTTCTGCTTCCTCAAACCAATGACTACCAATGTCTTCCACCGGTGTTGCGATCACCAACCCCTTGGTGCTCTATCGCAGTCTCGTTGCTACGCAGAAGATCCGACCTGATCCCGCTCAGCATCGCCTCGGTATGACGTCTACCATTCTTGCATTGCCAAGCATGCTGTACATGGACTGACTGTGATGAACAGCGTTGCACTTACAGAAACTCTATGATCGCTTGATTGACTATGAACCGACTGTAGAGTATTCAAAACGACTGCAACAACTTACTCGAGCAGTCGGTTCGGACCAAAATGCTGCTGCTGCCTCAACAGATTTGCATGCAAATCGCTTTGGTAGGAGAGGCGTATGGACGTCGTTACTTGCCGAGAAAGAGAAAAGGGATTCGGTAGCCTTGACACGCGTTCTGACAAGCCACGATGAAGCTATGCAGCTTCAAAGTCCCAAAGGCCTCATGCTCCATGGTGAGGTTGGAACTGGAAAGTCAATGCTGATCGATTTATTTCAAGAGTGCCTGCCCAATCGCAAGAAGAGGCGTTGGCACTTTAACACTTTCATGCTCGATACCATTTCTAGACTTGAGCAACTGCAGAGATCGAGGACGCTTGTAGCAGGTCCAGGAGCACCTAATGACGAGTATTCGCTGCTTCTAGTGGCACGAGATCTGATTGAGAAGTCGCCGATTCTCTTCCTGGACGAATTTCAACTCCCTGATCGTGCAGCTAGCAAGATTCTATCAAACCTTATGACATCGTTCTTCCAGCTTGGTGGCGTCCTGATTGCAACGAGCAACCGCATGCCGGAAGAACTTGCAAAGGCCGCAGGGATGGAGTTCTCACGACCTGTGCATCGTCTTAGTCGACTAGGTTGGAGCATGACTAAGCCTTCATATATGAGGAGAGATGATGGGGCAGGACAGATGGGCGAGTTTTCAGCATTCCTCGAGGTGCTGAGGGCGAGATGCGAGATCTGGGAGATGGAAGGGAAGAAGGACTATCGAAAGTTGGAGCTAGAGGATACAGATGCCTCTTCCGGACGGAGAGACAGCGTACAAGTCCCAGCGTCTGAAAGTTTGGATGCCATGAATTCGGCTGCGACTACAAGTGCTGTAGAGGATGATACGACATCGGCTGAGACTGCAGCTCCTCTGCCAAAGAACTATCTCATTCAACCCACAACCGCAGAGACCATGATCGAGTTCGGCGAGTCCTTTAACTCTCTTGTCGAACACGCAACACGCCACGAATACCCAATCCCCTGGGCCCCCGATACTCTAACCGTTTACGGACGTGCTCTTCATGTCCCAGCACAATACAATGGCGTAGCATTCTTCACCTTTTCCGAGCTGTGTGGCGCTGTCCTCGGCCCTGCAGACTACATCACGCTTGCATCCACGTATCATACGTTCATCGTCACCGACGTACCCATAATGGGCTTACTGGCTAAAAGCGAAGCCAGGCGCCTCATCACTCTACTCGATGCCATGTACGAAGCGCGCTGTAGACTGATGATTACCGCTGCCGCCGGACCCGATCAGATTTTCTTTCCCGCACGCCCCCCTCCTTCATCATCGGGAGGGGCCATGGATCAGGAGACGCTTGACACCGACGCCGTATACCCAGAAACCTACTCTGAAATTTACCAAGACCTGAACTCCCCTTTCCGACCAAACATCTCTTCATACGCCACCGATTCCGGCAATGTCAGATTATCTGACGACGCGCTCGAAGACGACCCGCCGAACCGGATGCGCAGAGCAGACTCGTCATACACAGATGAGCGTCGCATCGTCGGACCGGGGTCACCCGACTTTGCCAACATAGGTGGGCTAACGGGCGAAGACGAGAAGTTTGCCGTCAAGCGAGCCGAAAGCCGCATCTACGAAATGTGTTCTGGCAAGTGGTGGGAGCGTGCCGATACGATTCCAGGATGGTGGCGGCCTCTTCCACTTGAGAATCGCCATTGGGAATCTCAGCGCGTAGCTTCTGCTCCTGCTGCGGACTCGCTGACATGGAACAATGGTTTGCCGCCGAATACAAAAGTCTTATCCGAGGCAGAGCGGGAGCAGGATAGACAGAGGGAGATGGAGGATATGTTCAAGCATGGGGCTAGTCCCTTTCGGGTGCATCCTGACGCACCGCCAAAGTTTAGCTGGACGCATGCTTGGGGGATGGTGAAGTGGGGGAAGAAGGCAGGCGCTTGGGGCAAAGGAGTGGAAGGGCTGGAAGAGAAGTCCAAGGAGAAGCGGAGTGGCAAGGAGGGGGAGGATAACCAGGATACAAAGTAAGATCAGTGTTGGCTCTTGAACTTAAAGATAGACGGAAAGTAAACTTTTCTTTTCTTTTACCTTTGACTCATAAACTCATAGTGCATCGCGATGACGCAAGCTATTCAAACCATGGATCTAGTCACTGGATCTCCCCCTTGTTCACGACAAAAGCCTCGAGCGCACTAATGGCACTCCACAGCCTGTTCTCAGCCTCTTTGAATACGACACTCCTCGGTCCGTAGAAGACCTCATCTGAAACCTCCTCCGGGTGGCGGGGAAGGCAGTGCATGAAGCTCCAGTTGTCCTTTGCGCCGCCGCGTTTCGCCAGCTCTGAGGTGATCTGGAAGCCCTCGAATGCCTTGAGGCGTTTCGCGGTTTCTTCTTCCTGGCCCATAGATACCCACGTGTCTGTTACAAGGATGTCTGCGTTCTTGATGGCTTCTTCGGGTGTGTTTGTCTCGAGAAGCTTTCCCGCACGAGGAGAAGTTTGTGCCGCGTGCGAGATGACTTCGCGCATGGACTGGGGGATCTCGTAGCCCGGTGGTGTTGCAACGGCGATGTCGATGCCCAGCTTTGTAGCGCCAATGGCCAAGTCAAACAAGACATTGTTAGCATCGCCAATCCATGCAATCTTCAGTCCCTCGAGGCCTAGCGAGGTGGCGGATGTGGAGGGGTAGATTTCAGTAATGGTGAGCATGTCGGCGATGATCTGGAGGGGGTGGTAGAGGTCGGAGAGGGCGTTGATGACGGGCACGCTCGAGTGCTTTGCGAGGTCTGCAACGTCGGAGTGAGGACCCACGCGAGCAACGATTGCAGCTGTCATGCTCGAGAGAACGAGCGAAGTGTCGTAGAGGGACTCGTTGACCTAATCATCTTCACGTTAGCGGGGCTACCGAGAACGGAGGCAATGACCATACACCCAGCTGGATGTCATCTTTCCCAAGGAACATAGGCGAGCCACCGAACGCTGCAATGGCGCCTTCGGTCGATATCCTCGTGCGCGTGCTCCGCTTGCTAAAGGTCATGGCAACAGTACGGCCAGCCAGTGCCCCGCGCATGGAGTGCGGGATCTCTCCTGTCTGCTTGATGGTAGTCTTGTGGCGATGAGCATTTTGGACAAGCGTGGTCAGCTCTGCAGGAGTGAGGTCTGCTATCGAGAGGAGATGTCGCGGCGCAAAGGGCGAGGTCTGAGGAGTTGCGGGCGATGTGGAGTAACAGCGGCGCAAGCTTCGCAGAGCCGCAGTGGAGGGGCGGAAGGCAGGCATCTTGGGTCAATTGGAAGGATTGAAGCTGGAAAAGGCGATCGGAGAGCTTTTTAAGCCCGCAGCAGCAGCGTAAGAGTCACAGGCCGTCTATCGCGACACCCAGGACCCGAATAATGTTTGATGGCGCTAACGGTCTGACGCATGGCAAGGTGGATAACAATCCGGGGGTCGGAGCTTGCTAGCGGCGGCCGCGGCAGGCACACGTCGCTCCGCTGCCCTGGCCCGTGGCTGAGTGCATGACGAGACGATGAACGCCAGCCAGCCTGGCCACCATCTCTCTCCTCCTCCACACTCGATACGCCATGGCTCTCGCCTGGACCCCCCTACGGCTGAAGATGGACAACCCCGACGAGACGTGGGGCTCCAACTCCAACTCCAACGCCAACACCATTGTCGACGCCAACACCCGCACGCCCAGCTCGCGACCCGCCTCGCGCAAGTCTGCCCGCTCGTCGCGCTCGGCCCGCTCGCAGCACTCAAGCAGGACCACTGAGGAGACGCCGCTGCTGGCCCAGCAAGACGTTGATGACGATGAGCATGAGCACGACTACGACGACGAGCCCACGCCGGCAACGCAGTCACTGCGGCGCTCGCTAAGCGGCTCCCGCGATAACGGTGGCAAGGGCAAAGGGTCGATGTGGAAGAAGCGCTGGCCGAGCATACTGGCCCTCATTACGCTGTGTCTGCTCGTCGTCTTCATCATGCTCGGCTTCCTGGCCAAGGAGAGCATCGAGGAGTACTCAATGCAGGCAGCCGACTTCAAGCCTACCAAGCTCTCCATGGATGGCTTGACCAGCCACGGTGCCAAGGTCCACGTAGAAGGTGACTTTGTAATGGATGCGTCCAAGGTCAAGAAGCAGAGCGTACGCAACCTTGGGCGTTTCGGTACCTGGATTGCGCGTGAAGCTGAGACGGGTGCTTTCGATGTCGACGTTTACCTGCCCGAGTACGGCAATGTCCTGGTCGGCACGGCCAAGTTACCGGGCGTCAAGGTGAACATCCGAAACGGGCACACCACCCATGTGTCCCTCGATGCCACTGTGCACCCAGGCGCGCCTGACGGTATTCGCAACGTCGCCAACGACTGGATCGATGGTCGACTGGGGCAGATACATCTCAAAGCAAAGGCTTTGGTGCCGCTCAAGTCGGGCTTGATCAACATTGGCAAGCAGCTTGTCGAGCAATCCATGGTCTTCCAGGGTGGCGATCTTCCCGCCCTTCCTCACTACAACATCACCAAGCTCAACCTCGGCGAGGCCAAGCACGGTCACAAGGGTCTCGCCGCAGACGCAACCATTGTTGTGCAGAACGACTTTCCCGTTGATATTATGCTCCCACCTGTTGCTGTAGACGTGGGCATCCAGGGCTGCTCGGCCGACACGCATCTCATGGTCGGGACTGCCCAGACTGGCCAGCTCCATGTCAAGCCAAACTCAGACATCAAGGTTGACGTCACGGGCAATGTCGAAAAGATCTCGAATCTGTTGACAGAAGTCTGTCCCAACAGTGCCAAATCCCCTCTCGATACGTTCTTGGGCGACTATATGAAGGGTGAAGATGCTACCATCTACATCAACTGCTGCAAGTTCCCTGACCCGGCCACACCCGATTGGGCTCGCGAGCTTTTGAAAGATGTTGTTGTGCCTGTGCCATTTGCGGGTAAATCCATGGGCAACCTTATCAAGAATTTTTCTCTGGCAGACATGCACTTTAGTCTGCCTAACCCGTTTGCTGAGCCTGACACACCAGAGGCTGCACCCAAGATTTCTGGCATCGTCAATGTCGACATTGGCCTACCCAACGAGATGAACTTCCCCATTGACGTCACCCAAGTCAAGGCTGACGCTGACATCTACTACCACAAGAAGCTACTGGGAAAGATGAACCTCGACAAATGGCAAAAGGCCAACTCTACACGTGTCGAGGGCCACGGCTCCGAAGGGCCTTCCCTCTTGGTTCAATCTGTTATTAAAAACGCGCCCATCAAGATTCTCGACGACGACTTGTTTAGCGAGGTCGTGCAGGCTCTTATCTTTGGTGGTAAATCCGTCTTGATGGATCTCAAGGCGGCGGTCAGTGTTGGCGTGGACACGCCTATGGGCAAGCTCGCTGTGCGAGGCATTCCGGCGCAAGGAGTCGTACCAGTCAAACGTTCGTAGCCAGTTCGTGATCCACGTTTGACCATTCATATGTCTTCAGGCTAACATTTTGTGTCCAGCGATTCGTAATGGCAATGGCACCAAGCCCGGTGAAGGCGACAACAAGGACGCGATCAATGTCAAAGTTGGCAACATGGCAATCGTTGACACCTCGCCCACTTCTCTTACCATTACAGCCCTGGTCAATTTCACAAATCCCACCAAGTACTCTGCTACAGTTCCTTACTTCAATATCAATATCCTGGCAAACGGCTCCCATATTGGCAGTGCAACGGTCAAGAACATGGAGGTCGTTCCTGGCAACAACACAAACAATCTCGTATCTGTTCATTGGGACCCTTATGAGTATGGTGGTCACAAAGGAAAACAGATTGGCGCAGAGCTCCTCTCCCAGTACATTTCAGGTACATTCGTCTGGATATGGTGTGGTGCACACAGCTAGCTAATGCGAGAAACAGGCTTCAATACTTCCATAACTGTCCAGGCACATGAGCAGTCGGTCCCAGCTGCACCCTACATTGGCCGTCTCCTCTCGCACTTCCCAATTGAACGTCCTATGCCACACATGTCGACCCCCAAGAAGCCATCTGACGGTGATGACGATGACGACGACCCAGAGGACGACGGAAAATCCCATTTTATCCGCGGCACCACCATGCACCTTATCAGCAGCACCGCAGTCTTTACTCTCGCTTCCCCCTTCCGCTCAACCACACTGTACATCACAGACATGAATGCAACAGCGTACCACGACGGCCATGCTGCTGGCAAGATTTTATATGATCTGCCTTTTGCCGTACCGCCCGGGCTATCTGAGTCGCCGCATCTGCCTGTTGACTGGTCGTTTGGCAGCCTAGGCTATGATGCTATCAGAAAGGCACTTGGCGGACGGCTCAAACTGAGTGCATTTGCTTATGTGGGTGTGCGAATTGGCGAGTGGAGAGAAAATGTGTGGTTCAAAGGTGGGAAGATTGGTGCCAATGTTAGACTTTGAGTTTGTTAGACTAGAGGGCGCTGGAGACGCCCTTTTTTTTTCTCGTTATATTTTCTTTTGTTGTACAAAACGTCTGGAAACAAAGAAGAGAGCTGCATGCTAGGATGCGTTCGCGTGTTGCATGTTCGAGAAGACAGTGAAGCGGGTTTGGGATGATTCAGGTAGGTTGGGAGTAGGCGGATAGGCAATCAGGCGTTCTACAGATCGGATGGGTATTTTTACCAAATTGGCTCACATATGTACGTATGACAGGTTTTTATGGAATATGAACATTCATTCACATACCAGCTTATTGCTTATCTAGCATGGAGGACTACTAGGATACTTCCAACACATGCCACGTCGACTATGCAATTTTCCGATCCACGTGTACCTCCGATGCAGCCGAAAGTACATTTTGCCAACCCCCCGGATCTCGCAAGGTTTTCAGTCGAATCCGGCATGGCGAAGGGGTATGGGTTGTGTTGGTACCCTGGACAGCAGGAGATTTGGTACCGTACGGTGCATGCAACGGCCCGAGAAGTTGAGTTTCGTTACTGATGGTCAAGCTCACTGCCAGGAGTTTGTCGAAGGGCTGGCTCCCGACTTGAGGTCTTGAGACATAACGTGATCTAGAGGCTTGGCACAAGTATAAAAGAGGGCGCCATCACAATCGACGGAGCTGTATCCTCATCTGCTCTTGAGGTCCACAGTCCACCGGTCCATAGGTCCATAGGTCCATAGGTCCAGCTCAACGGCCAAGCTAAGGCCTGCACCTCGGCGGCACAGGAAGCGCCTTTTCCTGCCTTTGCTTGGGATCCCGGTGGTCCTGCTCGCCAGATGAAAGATGACCGATGGTTATTGCCTTGAGCACGAAGGATTGGGCTTGGGTGGTCTAGACTGGCATGATGGGGACGGGCGCCGAGAGAGGCCGAAGACGTAGCGGTGGACTGGAGCCAACGGGCGTGAACAGTATCAGGGCTGTCCCCAGGCGCGGAGCAGAGCGGCCAAGTGGTGCAGCCAGATTGGAGACAAGCGCATAGGATAAGCGTGGAACTTGCTAGAAACAGGCATCGGCGAGACTCTGTGTTGTTGCAATCTCGATATTCCGGCAATCGCACCCGATCCTGTCGGTCTTACTAACGGCGGGGCCAACGGTGGACCCGCAGCGGCGCTGCTGATTGGATAGGCCAGCAATCCCATAAAATACAGCCGAGCCGCCCTCGTTCGACTTTGGCATGGCAGCGACCATCGACGTTTCAACAATCAGCACCTTTTCAACATGGACAAGTCGGCCCCCCCGACATCGCCAAAAATCTCAAGGGACGATGGCGCACAAACTATGGGCCACCCCATGCCCGTACTCAGACTCCCTTGCGCAGATCCGGTCGTGATGGTACCCGGCTGCGCAATGGTAACGGGCCCTCTTGATGATTTGGCGTGTAGACACACTGTGTGAACATCACTTGAAGCGTGTGTCTGCCAGGTGCAGATGGCAAGGGAATTCGAGCCTTTTGAGGTCTCTGTTCATGTCAGTTTCCTTGGACATCCAACATATGCTCGTCTGCTCGCGAACATTCGAAGCACACAGCTATCACAGCCAAGGCTGACGTCGGTGTGATGCATTCTTGTTTGAGGAAGAGAGCTGGAAAATGCCGGTGTATGCGTGGCCCCTGACACTGGTACGATGCGAGTCGCATTGTTTTGGCGATTCCAACTCTAATTCTCGATCCCAAGGTATTGGCATGTGCCCTCGCAAGACAGGGCTGAACGACCGGGTGTGCGGGGAATATTCTAGTATTAAACGAGTATAGAATACCAACAATTTGCTCTCTCTCTTTATTTTTTTCCAACAGGCAGACAGACACACATTCAAATACCAGCCTCACCTCCAGCAGCTCTTGCAGGACTCCTTTGTCTGACCACCCTGCAATGGCTGTACACAACCACTCCCCGTTTGCTGCGGCAGCAGATCCAACCTATTCTCCTCCGGAGAGTGATACTTTTGCTTCTACAGACGAACTCGAATCTTCCTGCTACGGAGAATCATATCCCTCATTACCCGAGTACAAGTATGCCTCGAATGGCCTTGACAGCAACGGCGGCCCATGCTTTAGTCGCCCTGGCGAATCGGTGGATACCAACGCTCTCAATTGGACCGCCCCAGTCCCCAATGGCTTCATCAGCCCACCAGCTGCCGTAGTCGGAGCCGCCACACATGCAATGCCCACCAGTCCGCAGTTCACAATGTGGCAGACAGGCGTTCCCACTCCCTTGAGCACCTCGGGGGACTCCCAGCAGGGCTACATTCCTCCGGAATACAGTGCTGGATTTCAGTCAGTTCCCTCACCGCTGCCCACGCCTACTGGCCACGGAAGCCCAGTTTCTCTTTCCCCAGTGACGACCAACCCTATCCCTTCCCCCGAAGACCCCAGTCTGAAGCCTCCGCCTCGCAAGCGGGGCCGGCCACGCATTCATCGCCCTGCCTCTGAAGGTTCAGCCACCAGTCCCGCCAAAGCCGCCCGGACGCAGTGCATGCCGCACACCGAAGTGGAGCGCAAATATCGCGAGAAGCTGAATGCCGAGTTAGAGCGCCTACGCAAGGCCGTGCCCATGTTGCCGCAAAGTGATGCCTCTGAGTCTGGGGGAGTCAAGCCTAGCAAGAGCATGGTCCTGGCCGTTGCAATCGACTACATTAAAGAGTTGGAGAGGCAGCGCGATATTGCCGTTGAAGAGGTGGAGCGGTTAGGCGGAAAGGTCAAGTTTGGGCGACCAGGATCCTGGCGGAAAGATAGCGAGGATACATAAGCTACTGCCCCGTTTTTTTATTCACTCTCCCTTTCCTGGACTGAACCGAGTTGCGGATACGTCTGTATCCCCTGTTTGATTGGGCCCGAGGCAAAAAGGGAGAGGGGGGTGTGCCACCTTCTTTTTCGGTAAGACGGCGCTGGTTGGTTGAAAATTTAATCCCTCTTTTATGAGTGGTAGGCGCGGATATCCCGGTCGAATTTGCATGGTTCTTCCTCCGGTTCTTGGGTAAACCATGCAAGTGCTTTGTAGCATATGTTCTGTCTGGAACTTATGCTACTTACACAGACAGATGTTTCTTCTTTTCCTTTCTCTGTCCTCTTACCTGTCTAAGAGGATGAGAGGATAAGAAAAACATCCCCTAATCTTCTTCGTCTTCTTCTCTTTTGTATTTACTTCAAGCACACGGATACCCATTTACTTGTACACTTTGTTGGAGAGGCCCAACTCGCTACGGCCGTCTCCCTTCTAGAGAAAATATATACATATACATATACGCATACATACACGCACACGTACATACGGCTACCATATTCTTCTTCTCAAGCAATGGGGGTTGGTTGGGATCCTAACACAGATGATGAGGATGAGGGGGTTTATGAGTGCAGGGTGGCACTGGCTGCACAGGTCATTCTCCGTCACGGCAACGATGAATCCGTCTGCGCCGCCAACTACGAAGCAAGAGAACTCGTCTCGAAGCGACGTACATCATCAATTGGAAACACCACAAGCTAGCATCGAGTGTTCTATAGCACTGCTGTTTTTCCTTTCCATTCATCTAGCTATATCACGACGGCGTTCAGGGTTCCCTCTTAATGTATAATACGCGGAGAATCTAACGGGGTGTTGAAAATGTAGAGTATAAAGGTAACACTAGGGGTTTCATCATGTATAGTCGTTATGGGTGTCGCATGTACTTGGATGTCTTTCTATGCTGTTTAACTCTGGGATCAACAGGGGCTTGTAGCAATTTGGGGTTGGGCTTGTCGCTATCGATTGGTTAACTGGTTTTTTTTACGGATACAAGAATGCATCGGTCTGCGCCAGGACTTTCTTACGTATAGGATTCGTGTTGTTCCTCTTTATAGTGGCTGTCCGTGGGATTGAAAGGCACTGCATCTACACAGACTGTTGATTAATGCATTGCCAGACACAATATTCTGATGCTAGATTTTAACATTTGCAAATATCGGACGCGGTTAGCGCAATCCAGTCGTTTCCACTCGACTGGTGCTAAAATACGTGCAGGTGTAACTTACCTTCACCCTATCTTAACTCTCCTGCAGTAGAAACATTCAATTCAAACTGTATATTTGTGATAAAATGAAAGGATTATGTATTATACGAAATTTGCACGCTCACAAAGTACATGGTGTGTTCGGTTCCTTATCTTGAATCCTATGTCCAGATTTCTTCGATTCAACCACAAGCAAGTTTGTCTGCTCTGCAACAAATCTGGAGAAGAGAACTTATCATTAATTGACGTTTAAGAAGTACGGTGCTCATTCTGCACTGAGAACATCTGATAGTTGCGATAGCATGTAGTTGTGCAAACCCTGGTTTTGTCGGCTCATTTCTCCGAGGGATCCACACAAACCGTCATTGCTTCGGTACATGTTCGAGAGGGCAGCTATTGGATCGAAGTCGTAACGTGTTTACTATAAATATATGCGCAGCTTTTACAGCTTTCTTTCGCTCCAACTCTCGAGATGAAAGCAAAGCCAAGAGAATGCAGAGAAGAGCGTAAGTCCGGCTTAGCCCGCTCCAAACTGAACAAGCAAGAACGATATTATTTACCTCAATTGCCTTGTCTCTCGCTACCATCGCCATAGTTTGTCGAGTATGCAGGGAGCGCAACCATACTCCGCACTCCACTCCTATCCCCGTAATGCTAGAACCGGTGTTTTCCCCTCTCCCCACACCCAACCAATCAACCTTCCCTGCACCTTTCCTCCCACACCTCAAGATAGCCGTACAATCGCGACGACAAACTCTTCTCTCTCTCTCTTCAAAAGAGGCCACATACACCACATCCACCACCACTTTACTCCGCGGCTCACACGCAAAAAGAAAAAAAAAGAGACGGAATAAGGTTTAGAGTCTGCAGCTTACGCGGCATTACTCAGCTGGAAAACCTGTCCTCAATTCACGTTACTTGTCATCCTTGGGGTTTTTTTACATAACAATAACAACGCCACAAACAGCCCCCATACGCGATGCAAAGCCCCGCCGCCGTTGCAGCGGAGCTGAGCGAGCAAGACGAAGCCGGGAATACACTCCGGACGTATATTTTTTCTGAGTCTCTGTCTGGGGACCAGCGGCCACAGCCACAGCCGCAGCCGCAACCGCAGCCGCAGCAGCAACAGCAACAACAAAGTACCAATGCCACAGACAAAAAAGATACAGAGGCAAGCCTGAGAAAAGGCAACATGAGAGTTGATGTGATTGTATGTTTTGCTATTCCCCGTCCTTCCTTCTACCTACCACCGTTTCTCTCTCTCTCTCTCGTCTTTTTCCTCATAGTATAAAACAATTCCCAATACCATCCCGTCCCCCTATTTCCCCTAATATGAATCACACCAACTGACCTGTTCGTTTACATTGCTGATTTTTTTTTTCGTAAAAAAAAACAGACGCCAAAGCAAGCCCAGAAAAGCGTGCTACAGCAACTCCTCGATGTCTTTCTCCCGAGCGGATTTCCGCACAGTGTGACGGAGGATTATGTCGCGTATCAGATTTTTGTACGTTCTCCCTGTTTTACTTTCTGCCGTTACTTTTTTATCTTTTTGCCTGTTTCCCCCTACAGTCGTTCCAAGTGTGTGAGTCAGTGGATTGGAAGAGATACAAGAAGGATACGAGAAAGAGGAAGGAAAGGAAGAGCTAAGATAAGAAACCATGTCCAAATATTCTAACACCACGGATTCACAAAAGGACTCGCTACAAGCCTTCTCCTCTTCGATTGCAGGCATGTTGGCTTCGCGAGCTGTGCTGGAAGGTATGTATGTAGTTTGGATTCAAGCCATGTTTCTCTTCTCCTTTTCTATTACAAACATACATGGTCTTATCCCGTTAAACCTCCACTCTCTCACTGCTAACAACTCGCAACAAGGCGTCGGCGTCGGCGACCCCTCAACCACACCCACGGCCGCGCTGCTGCTCTCCGTCCTGCAAGAGTCAGCCGGCCGCATCGCCACCATCCTGTTTGCGCATCGACTTGGCACTGCTCTCGAGCCCGAATGCAAACGGTACCGGCTTGCGGCTGACGTCTTCAACGACACGGCCATGGTGCTCGACTGCTTGTCGCCGGGGTTCCCCAAGCCGCTGCGCGTGGCCGTCTTGAGCTTTGCGAGCTGTCTGCGCGCCCTGTGCGGGGTTTGTGCCGGCAGTGCCAAAGCCAGTCTGAGTGCGCATTTTGCGAAGGCGGGGAATCTGGGCGAGGTGAACGCGGTGAGTGGAAGCAATCATCCTCCTTCATCTGCGTCCTGGTCATCTTGCTCTCCTGTTTTCTCCACTACCAATGAACCAAATTGTGGTTTTTCTCTTTGTGAATGAGTTGATTCCCTCTTCTCCTCTGTCAGCTGTTCTCGTCTCAAGTCTATTCTCCAGCTTACTTCTGATAAACTTGTTTCCAACCGGAGTGCTTGAAAAAGTTGGAGTCAGACAAGGTCATCGGCACAAAGACACACTAGAGTTGCTTTCTAAAGTGAAAGCCTACAATCACAAAGCAAAACATGGCTGACTTGTCGCTCTCTTCTCTCTCCAACAGAAAGACTCCAGTCAAGAAACTGTCATATCCTTACTAGGCATGCTTGTAAGTCAGTTAGTTCAAGTTTGTTATTTGTTCTTATTCTGCAACATGTCAAGGGATATTAACAAGCAGCGCGACTGAATAGGCAGGAAGCTTTGCCGTGTCACACATTACCTCGCCAGTGGCAACATGGTGCACACTCATCCTGCTGTTGTGCGTGCATCTGGGCACAAACTACGCCGCAGTCCGGGCCGTCAGCATGCAGTCGCTTAATAGGCAGCGGGCCAGCATCCTCTTCAGCCACATATTCCAACACGGCGTGGTGCTGAGCCCGAACGAGGTCTCAGCGCGTGAACGCATCTTCGAGAAGGGTGGCGTGCTGCGCTGGGCGAATGACGAGGTGCTTGGCCGGTGTAAGATTGGCGTCTCTCTCCACAATCTGTTAGGGTGCATTAGCCCACGACAGCATAAGCTGGGCGGGTCGTTAGCACTGCCGCACGGCGTGGAATTATTTGAGTTATTGTCTGTCTTTGAGGCCGAAGGCTATGTGCTTTGGCCTACCCCGCCCGCTGACGAAGCTTTGATCGTTCTCAAGGCAGGGAGCGGTCCGATTGACCAGCTCAAAGCATGGGCACATGTGCTGCTGGTTGCGGCAAGAGCGCACCATGGAAAAGGACATTCGGAGAGTAAGCCGGACATGATAGCGGATCCAGCGCTGGCGGCGGCGAAGAAGGCGGCGAAGAAGAAGAAGAAGGCAGCGACGGCGGACAAGAATGGCCTGATTGCTGAGCTCAGAGAGACTCTGAGCGAGGTGCAAACCATGTTTGACAAATATGGGGAAGCCATGAGGACCAAAGGCTGGGATCTCGATGTGGCTGCAATGGAGACAAAGGCCGGGATCCGGCTGCAGACTTCCTGACGGGCGGCTTGGGTGGCCATTGACACCATTTTGGTAAAACCTATGCTTTCTAGTCCAACATGCGTGAAACAAATGACGCGCGCGGGAAGCATGGGAATCCCCACGAAACTGATGTTCTTGGCGCACAGATGGACAGCCCGAGCGATCCACAGACATGTTACAGCCTGCCGTGGTCAAACGTCGCTTGGCCACTACTACATACTACATCATCACATGCCGACTGGGCTCGACTGCATAGGTTTGACGCTGGCATGTGCCTCCAGACTGGTGTTTGAAGCTGTTTGATTGTCCGCCAGCATGCCATGTGCCAGTATTCTTTTTCCTCTTGTCCTTCTTCTCTCCTCGTGCTCCCTTCTTCTCTCGTAATCGTTGCGGCGGAGTCAGCGTGCATGGGGTGCATGGTGTCAGCGATCCACCTAGGCAGGTTTCAGATATACCTGGTCTTTCGTCCGGGCGCGGGGCGCCGATTGTCGGTTCTGCAACAATCAATATTGTGTGCCCAAGCTCTTGATGCTAGTATACATAGAGTGCGGGCAGTTATCATGGTCTCTATAGGATGGTGCTGGAGGAGCTTCCGTGCCAGGCAGCTCCATCAGGATGCGATGCAATATCAGCAACTCACATGCCGCTGATACCGGCTTATATGAAAGAGTATTGATTGCAATCAAACACCGGCGTGATCAATGTTGCTTTTCCCGAGAACGTGGTCGTTGGGAGGACACGCCAGTTGAGGCTCCGGCATGAAGAAAAACAAACTCATGCATGTTGTGCATAGTCAGCGCTACCATGTATGCAAGGAGAGGGCAAGCCGTGCCGATGTCAGGCTCGAACATGTGTACACGAATGCATAGTCAGCCACTGGGTTTCATCCATGGGGCTTGAGCAGACGTGCGAGATGGTCATAACGAATGAAGAGAAGAAAAAAAGCAAACGCCACGGAAGCGGTGAAGTCCACAAAATTCATATATGTTTTTTTTGTGTCTTACGACAAAAGTGGTCCACTTGCTGCGTCATGACATGTGATATTTTTGATGCCTCGAGGCGAGCGACTTTTGTTGGCGAGACAAAATTTTCGGTGGCAGTCTAGGTCTGGGTCCTGGGTTTGGTTGAGGAACAGAAGGGGGCTGCTGAGTCGTTCATCGGCTATTATCGGGGCTTGCACGACAGGAGCAAGCGCCACCAAGGCAGGTAGGCTTGCGAGATGCAACTGGGGCGAGAGAGGCTTGAAGATGGGCCGAACAAGATTCCCAACAGCATAGCAAGAGTGCGTCGGCCGCGGGCGCTTGACTGAAGTGAAGACGAGATGACGGACACCAAGTGGGATATGCGGCAGAGTCGATAGAGTGATCGACAGGCAAAGGCCGGGCAAGCGGCCCTAAGCGGCATCGGGCAATATTCTAGAAGCGCAAGAGACTTCGAGAAGACGTGTTGGAGCGGCACGGATGAGCGAGGAAGTGCAAGGGCAAGGGGTGGCCTGACCAGACCAGACAGGCAGGCTGCCGTGGACGTCAGGATGGCCGAGAGGGAAAAAAGCCAGTCGGGCCGTGAGGAACAGCACATAAGGGTCTACAGCATAAGGCAGACGCTTGGAATGCAGCTGCGTGAATCATAGTGTAGGCGCGATGGTGTAGCTCGATGGCCAGATAGCAGCTAACGCATTTAGGCACGACGTCGGACCCTCGATTACGTAGCAGTGTCAGAAGGAAGGAAAGCATAGTACATATGCGCGCGTGTTTGCATCAGGATGGAACCGACCGTGGGCGGGTCCGGTCCATGGCTGAGGTTTGTCGTGTGTCAGGTATTTGTGGCCAGACGGAGACGGCTCCCGGCCACACAGGAGGGCGAGGGCGCGTTTGTCCCCAAGCGTAGGGCCAAAGCCAAGGCTGTGGCCGTGCACGGCCCGCTCGCCTGTGCAGAGCGTGTGGGTGTGATTGGCAGTTTAAGCACGTTGAAGGCTGGCCGGATGAGGACCATGGTTATTGTCCTAGAAAGGGCGTGGGGCGCCGTCTAGATGGCCGGCGTGTGAATGGCAGTTGTTTGTGGCTTGCTGTCGGTACATGGACGAGGCACGGCGAGTGGCAGCAGAGGCCTCGACGACGTTTTGTTCTGGCTGGCCGTGGCGGTGGGCAGAGTCAGAGGAGTGGGTTAGTGCCAGTCGGGCTGCAGCCGTGGTTTTGCCGTGAGGTGGGAGCCTCAGGCGTCAGGCGTCGATGTGTGTGCGTGGTGGAGGATTGTGTGGATGTGGAGAGAGGCCTTGGCCACGGCAACCAAGCCAGCTAGCAGCGGGTGTACGCGCAGCAATGGGTGCCGGGGGGCTGCAAAAGGAAAGACAGCAAATGAATAGATGCATACTGTGCGGAAGAACAAAAAGGGCCGAGCTCGAGAGCGACGGGTACAGTGATGGTGACGGTGACGGTGACGGGCGACGGCGACGGACAAGGCTGGTGCTGGGGGAGAGAGGGGAAGGGCCAAGGCAATCTATGCGCAGACAGAGCCGGGGTCGGAAACTAGATGGGAAAGGCATGGAGCGAGAAGATAACAGCAACAACCGTGCTGGCCTGCAGTGGTACTACTGGCGACCACGCCGTCGGAGCACGACTGAGGATAGCGTCGATGGATGGGACGAGTCTTTTTCTTTTGTGCGTGCGGTGCTTTGTTTTTGGCCGCAGTCACGGGACTCGGGCAGGGGAGGGGAGGCAGGTGAGGCAGGTGAGGCAGGCGCAGCTGCGGTATCGATAGCAGCCGTGGCAGGAGCGATGGGGTGCGGCTGCCCAGCACCAGCCCAGCGCCTGCCCCAGCACGGCAACCGTAACAGTAACAGTACAGGCCATGACCACATCCATACCCGTACGAGCATCGGACGTGGCGAAAGGTGGAGCAGGGCGAGGGCTGGCGAGGGCGAGGGCGAGCAGCAGCCGAGCGCGCGCAGGGGAGGGGGCGTGCAGTTTCGGCCGGGATGGTGATGAGGGCGTGCGTCTTCCAGAAGACGGCAGCGGCCAATGGGGCGTTTGGCGCGCATGGCCGCTTTTAGCAGGCGGCCATGGCCAAACCGCTGGGTGGGGACGTGGTGTGTGCGCTTCTGACTGAGACTGAGCTTTCTGCCCAAGCATGGGCCCACGCCGGGCTCCCTGACTCTCCACCGGCGCTTCGCTCAAAACCACGCTGAGCCGCAGCTTGCACCGTCACCACCACCCACGTCCTGACGCACATTATCCGGCCTGCCTGTCTCACCACCTGCCCACCACCGCTCTTCACCACCCGCAGACCCACCCTCCTCTACCACCACCACCACCACCACCACCACCGTTATCACTCCTCCTCCACTACCACCTCTCGTCTCGCACCACCGCACCACCGCACCACCGCCGCTCTGCCATTGCGCCCCGACGCTCGCACACATACCCGCCCGTGCTACCCACCCCGACGCTAGCTGCTGCCGTGTCGCTCTTCCAGAAGACGCTATAGAAGCCTGTCCGCCCGTGTGCTGCCCGTGGACAGCCTCGATGCTGCTGCCGTCGATATCCTAAGCCCATTGCTCTTCCCACCACGCTGGCTCTCCGACACTAGGTTCCTCCCCGAACCTCGTGCCACCCGCCGTCAAGCTGGCCCAACAAGTGCACCTCTGCCCCTGCGAAGGCTTCGACGAGCAGAGTAGGAACAACGCCCGCCGCGTCTACAAGCACTTCTGGAAAAGCGTCATGGTCACCCGCAAGTCCGGAACCCACGCCTTGTCGATAAAGACCTCGTCCTCGGCCTCGACGGCCTCCTCTCCCACACACTCGCACCACGACTCCGAAGACCCTCATTCCACCATGGCCATGAGCGACTGCCAGTCCCAGCCCGCTCCCTTGACCGTCTCCATACCAAACAACCTCCCCAGCCTGCAATGTCGGAAACCTAACCTGGCCGAGATACTCAACAACACCGCCCCGCCCCCATACACATTGACCTCCTTCATGGCCTTTCTCTCGCAGAACCACTGCCTCGAGAACCTCGAGTTCACAATGGACGCCTCCCGCTACCGCAAACACTACTCCAAGATGGTCAGCCGTCACCCAGGCAGCCCCATCTCGCCCCTGTCCGACGAGTGTGCCTACGTCCTCATGCTCTGGCGTCGCTTGATCGACGCCTACATTCGCGAGTCAGGCCCACGCGAAGTAAGCCATGCTCTGCACGCCTCTGTTACCCCCCTCCCCCGCTAACATGTCCCTTCTCAGGTCAACCTCCCAGCCGAGGTCCGTGACAACCTCCTCAGCCTTTCCGACTCCTACGTGCCCCCGCACCCATCGTCTCTCGACAGTGCCGTGGCCAAGATCAACGAGCTCATGGAGGAGAGTGTACTGGTATCCTTCTTAAACTCAGTCTCTCCCCACAGTGCCCACCCAACCCCCAGCCATGACAGCTACGCCGGAAGTAACATTTCGCGCTCGTCGACCCGCAGCCACGAGGACCGCAGTGTCTTCTCACGCTCGTCACACCCACCTGTGCCTGCACATCAACGTGCTTCTGCGCCATCTTCCCTCACTTCGGGCTTCATGCAGTCCCGCCCCTTCTCCCACGCTCGCTTCCACTCTCAGCCCACGTCGTCCGGCCCGCCACCGGCTGCGCGCGTCACCTCGGGCTACGCAAGCGGCAGCGATGCCTTGACCGATGACTCGGGTAGCGCAAGCAGCCCATCTGGCATGAGCGATCCATTGACTCCTCCTGGCACACCGCCTGTGAGCGAGTACCCAATGACAGACTTTCACCATGCCTACTACGACCATGCTCCAAGCAGTGGCACACCCAGCCCTCGCAACAGCCGCGGTGAGCACAATGGCCTCGCCAGCGCCACCAGAGACAGCTGGAAGCGAGTCAGCAGCAAGCTGTGGCCGAGGAAGAAGAGCGGCAGCCAGCTTCGAGACGACGAGCCTGGCGTGGTTGAGGGAGGTCTCTTCTAAGCCACCCCCATCTCCTCGCCCACCACCACACCAACACCCCTCCTTTCTATGTTCAAAAACCACGCACACTCCCACGATTACGACGATGCAATCAGAGCGACTTGTATCATTTCAATTATGCATTCTGGGCTGCATGTCCACCGGCGTCACTACTTTTCCATCTATGCGGTCCTCGGCATGCAAAGGCGCAACTGGCTCACGACCCGGCGAGGTTGTTTTGTTTTTCTCGGCATTCCGCATTCTCCATGACTAGACATTTGAACAGGCGTTGCAAAATTCCTGGTCCATCAATATCCGACATCCTCTCCCACAACCCACCTCTGTATTCCATCCCGAGGGTCGGGAATATGGAAGGCGTTTTTTGTTGACATTGATCAAGAGCATATCATGAACGAACCCGGTCGGGTATGATTTTGATAGTGTTTTTTTCTTCTCCTTCTTATTGATATGTATCATTACGGCTCATCTTTTCTTTCTCCCGGAAATAACTTCTTGGGAGCCTTTTTAGATTTGGAAGGGGGAGGCGTCTATTTTTATTTCTATTTTCGTTGTGTTCATAGGGCTTTGATGAGGATGTTGGATTAGATACCAAAAGCGCACCAAGAAGCGCTAGAGAATCATGACTATATCGCTGTTGGGTTTTACCCAACGCGCACAAATTACTTGTCCTCTGCAAGACTTGCTATCAATGATGCTTTGGTCGCGAGGCGGAGCTAGAGGTGGGAGGTTGTTGCTACCCCGGCCATCGTCATACAACGTGTCGATCTGACGCCCACTAGCATCGCTCCGGGTATGCACTACGCTGTTGTCTCTGTCTCTCACGGCCACACTAGTCTCTTCCTGGGTATACACTTCGCACCAAACACTGTCTTCCCCCCACTATCTCACCCACCCCCTTGCTTTAGCACTTTAGCCCCAGCCCCGTGGTCTCGGACGAGCATACTTCGCCGACTTGAGGGGCGCTGCGGGAAGGATCCTTATGCAAGGGATGAACGGGGTAGCCGGTGGTTTGGAGGCAGAGCGGAAATGGATAGTGCTGAGGGAGAGAGATAGAGGAAGAATGGTACTAGTTACAATGAGTAGAGAGCTGAAACGCGTGGTATACCTCAAGAGCACTAGTACGACTGGTTCATTGCCAAAGTCATTCAAAATCCCCTTGGTATGTGGTGATTATTTCTTTGTTGTCTGTAGGCATATTCACTCTCCATCAGACACACCACAGGCACACCGATCGTGCTAACACTTCATCATATAACAATCACGTATTTGTCGTATATTTCTAACCTGTCTTGGTCGCTTGTACCCCTTCCGACTCCCTGGGCCACGGCAGCCTTTTGTGGTCCAATCTTGTGGCACGGAGGCTCTGGCGGACAAGCGGCACGGTTAAGATTCCCCAGCAGACGGGAAAACAGAACATGTGTTAGCTTCATTGCGCTGACTGTTTCCCGCCGCTGCGGTAGAATTGAAATGGAGAGAAAGACATTGTTTGAGAGAGCAAGAGTTTATATTAATGTCAGTTGTTGGTGGCGTCGCTGGTGCAGCTTAAGCGGTCTACTACTGGTATATCTTGTAGATGAGAATATCAAATCGAGCAAACCAAAAAAAAAGGAATATGATAAGTCAGACGTTCACACACACACACACACATGCAAACGTCCTTTGCGCATAGAAACTCCTTTTCGGTTTCTCCCTCACACTCTTACATACCGAGAACAAAAAGCTAATTTCCACATTCCATAATTGCAAAGTATATTGTATACAGTTATATGGTCCGTGTACCTCGTCATTCCGGCACTCAAAGGATCCGTTTCGCTTATCGCGCTCAACAGGACAATTCAAAAATATCGTGCATCGATTCTTTTTTTTTTCTCGCTCCCGCTTACGAGCGTGGTGAAACGAAAAAGGGTCCAAGTGTTGGATCCAAGCGAGGGGCGGATTGTATGATACGGGTGATCAGGCGTGACATGTTTGAGATAAGAGACGTTGGCGTGAGTCAGTGCCTGTCGGGTTTGCACGGGCAGTGGGTATGGAGACAGTGCTGAACGTACAGTGGGTACGTGCATGGCGTGATAATCAGGTGTTCAAGACAAAGACAGAAGACCCAAGGGTGGTACAGAACTGTAGGGGCGCGGTTGAGCTTCTGGAAGGTTGGTTTATTGGCTTTCCAAGCGACTTTTTGCGTACCCTAGCACGTTGAGCAAGCATCAGACGACCACAGCTGTCCACTACGCTCATCCGACTAGTATTTCCCCTCCACTCCTCTCTTGCAAAGCCCAAGCATCTCGCCATCGCAGCGCCTTTCACAAGATCATGCACCACACAACTATTACAACCCGTCTCTGTGCTAACCTGCAGCAGCTAGCCAGCGCAATGTCGCGCAAGACGTCACCATACCCACATTTTGCTCTGGTACCGTTACACCCAATAATGCCTCGCCTCTGCCCACGCTATTATTCCCGCACTCCGACTTTCCTCATACATCCAAGTCGACGACCGGCACATGTACCGCGTTGCAAATCCTTCGCCGCAAACGCACGCAATCCGCCCCATTCTCCACCTGCCGCATATGAATCAAGTGTCGCTGGCGCGACTCCTCCGTTGCAAAACTTGCATCATAAGAACAAACTTTCCATGAGCGCATTACACAGACCCCTAGACAACACGCCGCCGCCACGGAAACTCCCGCCAGCATCGGAAAAAAGCTTGTCATGTCTCTTGCCTAACCCATCTTCTCGGTGAAGACACGGCCAAGATAAAGTTCACTGGGAAAAGTAGCAATACGCAGGTTTCTTTTGGCCCAATATGGTCACCACAAGGGTTCTTTAGCCACCATGTTCGCATTGAAACCTCCGCATCATCAGACTATAGCATACCAGCTTATACATCTATCCTTGATATGTAAGCGCATGTTACCCCTCCCGTCATCCTCACCCTCCAAAAGGCTGGGTGGCTAGTTAGCATCGAGTTGCTCCGCGGAGCAAGAACGGGCAGGCCATAAAAAAAGCGACTAACTGATAAGCCACGCCCGCCCGTTTGTATAGTTACATAGCTAGCGGTATGACGAAATGTCCTTTGTTTAGGAAAAAAAAAGAACAAGAGACCGCTCCAAAGCTTAATGGCACATGCCGGATGGAGAACTTTTGCCTGGCTTGTCTTTACTAACATGCGATTTCTTCCCCCACAAGTCATTAGACTACTTGCGACCTGACTCGAACGAAATGGCAAGTCGCTCTACTTACCCCTCCTTTCATCATCGTGTGTACAATACTTACTCGTAGTATATACTATGTGGGTAACAGGGGGCATATTATGTGCGGTCTAGAAGGCAAAAGTGAGGTGGGGAAGTATTAACCACATGGGCCACCCCCCAAACCGCCGATCCCTCTCTCTCACAAGTAACGAAGAGAGAAAAACAAACTGTCCGTGGAATAACCCAAGTGGCAAAACTTCTCGAAACGTTCCAGAAAAAAAAAAGATGCATATAGTAGATTTTTTATTCGTAATTTTCCTGTCTTTTTCGTTGTTGAGTCTCCACTTTGCTGTCGCTACTAGGAGCTAGTAGGCTGCGCCCAATGCAAGCCTCCCGATTGTCGAGGCGGAATCAGAGTGACGTGTGTGTGGATCGTGATGGTGGGTGTGGGTAGGTGGGCTGGCCCGCGCTGCGAGGGATGAAGGATGGAATGACGAATGCGTTAGGTTGGTTTGGGTACGGCTTGCTTGATTGGCTGGGAGTTACAGTAGGGAAGATGGATTAAGACATCGCAATGCAAGTGTATGTATGTACAGTACATGGTGTACATACACGTGGGGTGTAGGATGAGGTGAGCAGTAGACAGAGATGTCGAAGATGGTTCATGTTTTCTCAGTCTTGCGTCATAGCCATTGCAACTCGCTACACCGCTGTTTGCTATTTGTTGCTTGCTGCTGAGCTTCTTTCTCTCACGCAGTAGTGAGATGAAGTACATACTAACTTTCCACTCAGCCCCGGGAAAGCTTGGTAGCATTCATGTTCCAATTGGAACACGCTGGATACAGCCACGATCGAGTCTGCTGCTTTGCTTTTCCTTGGCAATTCAAAGCCGTGCGGGGTCAGAGTAAGCAATATCATCGCCAAAACATGCGCTACTTTGCACGCTATAGGCACTATCCTTTTTCTCACTCCTTCCATCGTATCAGCAGCCAATCACTTGACCAATTGCCTCTGCAGCGGACTTGATGGACAAAGTGAAATCGAATGCTCCCGGCGAGAAAACAAAGACGTACAGTAGCAAGACGCGGATATCCTTGGGCAGCTACATTGTCCACGTACACTTCCACCGTCTACATGCGTCCCTGTACCCCCATTATTTCAGTTTGACGCAAACCGCTGCCATCATCACGAGCACATCGCCCCCTCTCTCCCCTGTCCGCAGCCCTTTTTTAGTCCGGGATAACCGAGAACTGAAGCGGGGAGGGGTGGCTGCATAGGGTGCAGACGCAGCACTGGGGGCAGGATCGTCACTTTCCGCTTTAGGTCATGATAGACAGCAGCCAAGGGCACTGTCAGCGGACGCCATCGGAGAGCGAGCGAGAGCGAATCTCCGTGCCCTTTTTCCCCCCCGCGCGCGCGTGCGCATGCAGCTGGGAGCTTGTAAAAGCAGCATGCCGCTGATCAGTGCGTTTGCTTGCGGGCAAATCGAAGACAAAATTGACAAATTGCATGGTTTGAAATGGGTGAATTACACACCAGGGGTGCGTGCACTACGCCAAGGGGGGGGGGGAGGCGCTGTTCGTGTGTGTCGGTCAAGCTGTCTTTTTCCCCCTCTTCTCCGCCCTTTCCCCTCGCCCCCCCTTAGTCAGTTGGGGTATTGATGATTTAGTAATCTCGGTCGCGCACTGTGACTGATCGGTGGGTAGCAAGGGGCGCAAAGTACGTACACTACTACGTAGCATTGGTCATAGTTGCCCCGTCGTGTCATGCCATGTTACTGTTACGGTGTCTTGGTATGGATTGGGGAAACCCATGGCTGCTGACTGGGGTCCTTCGGAGATATGGGCTCAAGAGGGTAAAGGAAACGGGCACCGGACATAAGACCAGGGTCGGGATCAGCATCGTTTGGACTGGACAGTAAGCACTGCACGTTCTCGTGTCCGTTGCCACTGTATTGATAGTATTTACCCCTGTAATTGTGGGTGTTTGCCGCAACATGTCAAACATTATGTCTATGTACGTTGCCGTACACATCGATCGGTACGGGATGCAATGTGCAATCCGTGGCTGTAGGCGTAGTTTGCCATTCCACCCTCTCTCTACCTGCCATTGGTGCTCGGTGACTATGGCTTGCACACACGAGAAAAAAAAGTCTCCGTATAGAAGGGGGTCAGCCATGACACGTGCTGGTCTAAGTCTGACTGCTCACACCAGAGTCTCTTCTTCTTCTTCTCACGATACGCCCCACCAAAACACACGCGTGTATCGCCGCCGTCGCCCCCATTGCGATCGTGCCAACCAAATCAAGCTGACGAGATGACGAAACATGCGCCGTCGAGGCGGATCGTTGAGGGATCAGCAAAGCTACTCATCACTAGAGTCTTCGGCCTTTCATTTGTAAATTATCGGCATGCCGTCGGCCCAACCCCAGTCAGCACCACAGTTGTCCGAATTCAATGTCAAGACACCAAGAGAGACACACACACACACACACACACACACACACACACACACACGCGCGCGCGCGACGGCCCCTTTGCCTTACACCCTTGTAAAACTCTCTTGGAGACGGACATTTGATGCCGTACTCTGCGAGTAAATCTCCATAATACCACCTATCTGCAGAACTCACCGCAAACCTAGTTTTTCTACATAACATTACATAGACAAGTGGCACACTGTTTAGCCAAATCAAACCTCACGATACTACTCAAGTCCACACCGCTTGCATCGTGAGGTCATGATCTGTACGTAGTATGCATAGCAGTATGAGCCCCAAAGCGCTTTACTCTCTGTCGTTTTGCCCCATCTTCCCCACATAAAACAATTCCCCCCCTTCCCGCCCGACGGCCCGCACGCAGGCGCAGAACATGGCCGAGAATCATGCATGCCAAGTGAGCATGCTTCCCTTGTTTTCAATCTGGGAAATTTGCTTTTACGTACAATCTGCTAATCGTATTACTGTATCTCATACATACCGGGCGGTTTATCTTGGAGCCCAGATTCGGCCCGAAGGAGTTCTTTGCAATGGAGAAAGGAAAAAAAATAACCGTTAACTATAGTACATAGTATATACATTTTAGCAGGTTGCATACTTGTGAGACGCCCTCAACAACATGCATAATGACGATATTAAGATTTTAGTTTTTCATTTCTTTGTCTTTCTCTCTCTTCACCGCCTCAATTGCCACCACCGCCACCCGTTGCAATTTTGTTAGCATGAGGAGAAACTGCTTCGTTGTCTCTTTTCCCAACATGCCTTTCGGTCTGAATGAAACGATGAGAGAGTGTTTACGCGACATGTGGGGACAAGATAGAGTATGTAGTACAGTATGTGTGTAGTATAGGAATACGAAGAAGCGAAACAATAAATAAAAGCATAGTGTTATTAGTACCCCAGCGAAAACATTGAACAGAATCGTCACACTATCGATTGTAGTATCGCTTGTAGTACACAGTTGATTTCGCCATACATTGCATAACTGTTTTGAACAAAGTAAAATAAAATAACGCACAACAAAAATAACCGACACTCATACATGCTTGGCAGTAGAGTTTTCCATGATTTACAATATCGTATCTTTTCTAGGAAGGTAGTACAAAGACTCGAGAAGACAAGGACCCTTTCTCCTTAGCGGCCTCTGTCAGACGCGGGCCGAAATCGACTCGGCAGCAACAAATGTTAGTGCGATCGGGGAAGCAAGCCACGGCCAAGATCGCAGGCTACATCCTTTTCTCCCTTCTCTTTTCCTTCTTGCCTTGAAACGAGATGTTGGCCAGGACATGGGTGGTAATGCGTGCCGCATGGATGTGGGGTGGGAAAATCCTCAACATGGGATAAGTGATGATGTAATACATTTGTATAGGTGTGTGTTGATGCGTTGGAGAAAAACATAAAGTAGTAAAAAAAAATGAACGAGCTGCTTGTCGCGTGACCCAAAGTTGCAACAGGTCGTTTCATCCAGCATACATGTTCTAGAATCTTTCCGCTATCATGCCAAGGCCTAGACAGGCACGTGTGTTCATGTACGAATAAATGAACTTTGCTTTGCATCAGCCAATGGACCTACAGGTGACATATTACCCGAAACGCCCCCCTCTAAACGCCATCGCTTGGATACACAGATAAGCTCATCACGCTTCTGAAGAATTGTCTTGTAATTTCCCTAGCTCTTGAATTGTGTCACACGCGAAGACCCCGTCGCGAGCAACCGACTATGTGTGTATGGTGCAGGGACTAAACGGGCACCCGAGGAGGAAGACGCAATATGCAACATGCAGAACATTGCATATACCCGGTACGCGAGGCCGTCCATCCCAGGTTTTGTAACCCTCCTTTTACATTGATCGAGATTGCCATGGTCCGAATCCACGTCGGCGGTACATTAATAGCAGTCCTGATAATGCACTTTGCGAGTGTGCCAGTGGTGGAATGTCATGACTCCTAAGCACGTTTCGTCCCACTGCATCCTACTACACCACGACCAAGCGCCGACATCCTAGACAGCTGAGATGCGGTTGGTGCACATTAGATTGAGGTGTGGGTAGTGCATAAAGGACGTCAATGACCAGATCTTGTATCCAAGCACGGGGGTAGGATGAGGCAGACTGTTGCAGCAGCAGCAACGACGAACAGCGCCAGCAACGTCAAGCCACGGGTCAGCACTCTATGCAGTGTAAAAGCAGCGAGCGCATAATCTGTAACATGTCGGCATGGGGGAAGGGGGGGATCGCGTACAAGACGTCGGGCGTAATGATGGTGTGTATGGAATAAAGCCAACAGCGCTAAAGGAAAGTATTGCCAGCTATTGGGCTCGTCCACTTTCCTTTCTTTGCTGCACGCATTTCGGCATACAGAGCTGGATTGATGCCTTTCTTCTTGCATCTCTTAATCTCTGCCTCAGACAGCGTGCTCGTGTCAAAGTCACTTGCGCTCCATTTACTGCTTCCGCTAGATTTTGACCCGGGTCGATTCCGTTCGGCTTCTCCTAGTACCGAATGCAGCGAGCGATGCTCTTCGTTTGGCGACGAGGTCGATCCTGCCAGAGTAAATGAGCTCGAAGATCGACTAATCGACGTTGATTTTTCAATCACCAGACGAGCAGGACTAGGCGGCCCGTCTTGCATCTTGTCTGACAGCTTCCGAGGCATCATTTTGCGGAACAATGAGTGAGCTGAGTGGTGATCGAGACTTGCATATCCCAGAGGAGTTTCGCCAGGCGTCGTCGACTGTCTCGAACTGTCTGTTGACGAGTGCGTCGATGACGGCTTAGACGTGATACTGGGCGGGGGGTTGGAATATGCGTCATCTTCCAATGTAAACCACTCCGAGGAAGGGGCCTCGGCTTCGGGCGGATCATGGCCGTAGTCGCTTTGGTCGTCGGAAGTGGTGGTTGCCACCGAATGGATCGTTTCCAGCGAGGTTTTTTGACGTAGATGCGGGGGGAGTCTCTTGATGCTGCTGGCGCCTCTCTTGTTGTTTCGATAAGACACGAGTCCACGTGGATGTCGGCGCGAGGCTGGCGGTTCGGTCAAGGGAGCTGGGTCCGATGACGTCGTATCCTTAGGTTCAGGTTCCGGTTCCGGTTCCTGGAGCTGATGGGGGTATCTGCGGGCAGGATTTTTCGGCAGCGGGGTGTCAATTGGATGCGCGCGCAAAGGATCAAGGCCCGTCGACAAAGACTGGCGAAGCGGAGGTCCCTTGTGCTGGCCACTGCTGATTGAAGGAGAGTGACTTGGCGCTATTGGGGGTGGGGCGTGTTGGTCTAGATTGTCGCTGGAGTCGTCTAATCCAAGCGAGTGGTGATCTCTGTATTGCTTGCGGACTTCAAGAGTGGCTCTGGGCGAACGGCGAATTGGGGGAGGCAAAGTGTCGTCAAAGTCCATATCAGCGCTTGGGCGGGCGAACGATGGATACGGTTGCGACATCATCAAGTGCGGAGAAAAAGAAAGCAGAACCAGAGGTGGACACAGGCCGATGACCAGCTATAGTGTCGGTTCCGCCCAGCCAGAATAACCATGACGCAGCGGGGTCTGCCAGAACCTCATGGCGTTGGCTAGTGCCAGTACAGGAACATGGCTGTACCTTGCATGAGGCTTTGGTTGGGCTCAGTCGTGAACATGGTCGGTGGGCGAACGCCTGGATACTTGCTTGTCGATTGGGTATGGCCAGGGCGTCGGCCGTTTGGGCCGCTGCAGGCTGGCCAACGGTCGAGACGGTCACGTGTGCCGCCCACGCAGGGCATGCGAGGTCGGCACAGCTGCCATGGCGATGGCGATGGTGATGGCGATGGGGCGTATCGGGCGCAGCAGACGCAGGGCCAAAACGCGTTTCAAGGATGGCGAGCGAGCGTGTCAGGCGGTTCCAAAGACTTGTTTCATGGGCGGGCGGGCCCTGACAGACCGGGAGAGGGCAGCCAACGGCTAAGGGCGCAAATGGGCTAGTCTGGCCGTGGACATCACGACCAGCACCAACCAGCCCGCCAGCCCGCCAGCCCGCCAGCCCGCCAACTACGACCACCGTAGCCGCTCCCTGCGCTTTCTCGACCCTCACCGTCGCCGTCCGCGCGGACAGCATGTACACGACGACCCTTCTGGGACCCCACCCGCCGTGCTGACCCCGTGCCCGCTCGCCATGAGCAACGACACGCCCACGCCCATCTCGGACGACGAGGTCGTGGCCCTCACAAAGGCCGCCTTCGAGCACTCCCGCCAGGACATCACCCACCGCGCCGCCGCAGAGGCGCCCCGCGAGCTGCAGCAGCAGCCCGGCATCACCATCGACCTGGGCCACAAGAACATCGCCCGCCTGCCCGACGAGGTCATCGATGTCATCCGGGCCGAGATTGAAAGGTACTTGATATCCACGACGACTGCCACGCGACCAGTGTTGACATGCCAGGCTCGCTCTCTCCCACAATCTCCTCGCCACCCTCCCCTCCCGCCTCATCGAATGCAGACGCCTCCGCTACCTCAATGTGCGCTATAATGCTATGCGCGAGATTCCCGATGCCGTACGTCGACTCCACCACAGATGCGGCGACTAGACTGCTGACCCTTTGCCAGATCCTCGAGATGACGTCGCTGGAAATTCTCGATGTCAGCAGGAACAGAATCCGATCCGTCCCCACCAAGATTGCAAACTTGACCTCACTCAAGGTGTTGGCCATTGCGAAGAACAAGATCGAGGAACTACCCGTGTGTCTGGGCGAAATCAACAGCCTGCAGGTTCTCAAACTAGACGGCAACCCGCTGGTCTTCCCGCCGCCCGACGTATGCACCATCAAGGACAATGCCCCTTCGCCTGCCAACGAAAACGAACGGGATGCCGTCATCGCCACCCAAGTCAAGCGGTTTATGCGCCAACACATCTCCAGAGAACGTCAGCGTGTCGAGCTAGAAAGGGTGCGGGTCGAGTCGTCGGGAGACGAAAGCTGGACAGAAAGCAACCCCGAAACGCCTCGCCCGTCCAAACGAGCCAACGGCGGACGCTTTCCAGTGAGACCCAGCCTAGGCAACATAGATGGCTTCTCCGACACCAAGCCAGACTCCCCTGGACCTGCTGCTCCGCCCATTCCGCTCCGCTCCCACTTTCGCGTTGCATCTACGACAAGCAACGGCGCCAGCAATGGAATCACTGTTACCAAACGGCCCCCGGTTGCTCCCCTCATCTTGACAAATGCAACCAACGAGCGCAATCGCAGCCAGAGTGAAGGCTCAGGACCCTCTTCGCAGCGCCAAAAGCGCATGGGCATATATACCAACAAGGCATCTGAGCTGTCGTCAGTCAATGAACTAGGCCAAAGCAATCATTTCCGTGGCTTCAGTCAGGGCGTTTTGGTCCCCGCTAATTCCACTGCCAACGGCTTCTCCGGATCTGTAACTTCTGGTGCTTACGAGGACACTGGCACGGTCCGATACCATGCAAACCGACCGCTGTCTGACGTCCGTGAACATCGGCGTGTGTCGCGTGCACCCGATATTGTCGTCGAAGCTGCCAAAAACTTCCTTTATGCCATTTCCCAGCTTCACGACTGTGTCTCACACCTGGTACGCTCGATCAAGTTGACCGCCAAAACCAAAGAAGGCTTGCGTCGCAAGGAAGACTTCTACCGCAGGTACTCGACTACCTATCTTAACATCCGAGCACTCAACGAAGTCCTACACAAATTCGATGCATTGGTCGAAGAGGACGAAGAAGAGGCGCAGAGGTTGTCCAGGAGTGTGTACATGTATGCACTGAGGTGTCTTGACTCTTTCATGTCCATTACCCTCTCCATCGCCGAGAACCGCATCGAGATTACTCAGAATGCGAATGCACACATCTTACGAACTTTTCTGCTTCTCCAACAAGGAAGTTTGATCGAGATGAGGAATGCTTGTTCCATACTAGGTGCACAGTTTAGGGACACTTCTGCCACAGCAGCAAAGCCTGCTGAAGCCGACAACCTCGCTACCGTACGCGCCCGACCGTCAAAGGGTCGTCGCTTCCAGGCATCGCCGCCGCAGCGGAATGCATGGCAGATGCCTCCGCCAGTCATTCTTCATAGTAACGACAACAGCCGGTCAAACACCCTGACGAGCATCAGCGCCGCCACCCCTCGCTCCGGAGGCTCCTTTTCCACGACTGCGCCAGGTATGACGCGATCCAATACGCTTACCAGCAGCTTTGATGAAACAGACGAAGACGCTCAGTTTGACAAAATCTACACGAAGCTCCGCAACGCATCTGATGCCTGCAGAAACTCTATTGCTCAGATTACGCGCATGATGAGAGAGCAGTTCGACAGTCTACGGCGTGATCTCGACTCCGAAGACCCCCGGATCAAGGCACTAGCAAACCTTATTGACAAGGCCAATGAGGTCCAACAGATGTCAAACCCTCTTGCCATACGCTTGTCCCAGATGCAGCTCAAAGACAACTACACGCGGGACCAGCCTGAGTTTTGGCAACAATGTATGGGCTTCGTCAAGGTATGCAAAATCTACGCTGCGCTAAACTATTGAGACTGGCTTGCTAACTTATTGGTAACAGGCTTGGCAAGAACTCGCTGCAGCATATACCCAGCAGGGTAGAGAGCACAAGCTACTTACCGGCGAGGTCAAACAGCTCATGCGGCCGCTACACAAGATGGTCAAAGAAGCTAGTCTGGCTATCAATGACAGTCCATGGTCACATCTTACTAGCAACAACATCGGCTTGACGGGCCCACCAAGCCTGTCTTCGTTCACATCACGGACTCAACCACCCAAGTTTCTACAAAAACCTAACGGAACCATGTCATCGAGCGGCGGACCATCCTTCCCGGGCCCGATCAACACGGCAATTCCTGCAATGGCATCTGTCTTCTCTGGACAGCCCTACTCCACGGCGAGCTTGGGATCCCAGGGATCGGGTGGATACAGTACTCCAGTTCCTGCAACACCGCTGAGCGCCGCACTAGGCGCTGCAGCTCAGGCAACTATCCCAAACACACCCAGGATGCCTTCACAGGGTTCCAACACGCTCAATGTTTTCGAACGTGCTGACCGACTACTCAGTCAAACCAGCCGGCGCGTATGATTGGAATTGACCAGGGCTCAGCCTTGATGTCGTTTTCAAAGTTAGCACAGCAAACTCTTCTCAACGCCCACACATCGGCCTCAGCATATACGGGTTCGCGCCTCTGCACTTTACGCCAAACAGTAAAGTAATTACATGCTGCATTTGTATTCTGCTTTGCCTTTTCATCTTATCGTACCTGTCTTACCCCTGTTTTCGGCTATCTGCACAACATTAGCGGCGGCGTTTGTCCGGATTTCACTCTTTTTTGTTCTTTTACCTCAGCTCTATTGGACAAAGCATCTTACCATCTGCATATTGGGAAAATGGCGTTTGAAGTCTACATAAGTCTTTTCGGTTTTCGTGGCTAGCATGTACTGGGCGTCCTTGCTTGATTGGATTGATACTGGGCAAGGGTGCGGACGGGAAGGGAAGGAAAAGGAATGAGGGAATGCTGGATATATGATGGATTGGTTGATTGGCATCGACCCAACGGACATGCATGTGATATGCACTTAATGTTTTTACATGAAATGCAGCAGTAATGTCCAATGTGGATGCAAGCAGGAAATGCACATATAGACGCACTTTAAAAAAGGGAGGACTGCTGGCACTTCTCCCTTGGGAATCACCACCGGTTGGCGGATATGGGATGACTGGGAAAACAGAACAGATTATACATGCATGCGTGTATGATTTGTGTGAACGGGAGCAAATGAAATGAGAGAAATGCAGTGGATATTGGCAACATGACACCTGTCTTCTGTTTTTTACTTGTACATGTCAACTTACATGAGTGGTGATTTGAGTTCATCTCGCTGAACCTTGGATACGCTGTGTTGAGCTTGGAATCACAAATTAATCGGGCTTCAAGATGTAGCAATCATCTATTTATGTTTGTTTCCTCTCTCAGTATGACCTCTCTAGCTCCTAGAAGATCCGCAGCGCAACATTGCACACAAGTGTCTGCTGTACGCTGTATCCCGCGGCTCTCTGGCCATCTTGGTCATTTTCATGTGTATCAAACCACCTCCGTGTATTGTATTGTATTGTATTTTCCAGTAATTTCATGGTGTTGTAGGCTGAAAATCCCTACAAAAGTCATCCCACTCTTCTTCAGCCAGGCTGTGATTATAGTGTTGTAGATATTATCGGAGCATACTTTGTTTAGGTGGCCTACCAGAGGAGCTCTATTGCTGTATTTTGGTGTTCATGACACCCAGCCGAGTCTCGTAAATCTGGTGACCACAAAGAAAACCTCGTGCGCCTATCTACAGACTTCATGCATGCGCGTGTTGTCTTGCATGAAGATCTGAGTCGGCTGCCGGTGGGGTAATAATTTACAATGAGTATTGTACCTGTTTCAAGACGAACGAGTTTCCCAGAGGCAGGATGATAATATTTGATCACTCTCGAGATGGACGTGATCTCCACCCAAATAGTTAGTTGGGGTGGAATCTTTGCCTGTTTTTACCTCTGGTTCGCTCGTCGCAATCAGCTGTTGAAGAATTTCTCCAAGAAGCCGGCAGGTCACCACCCAGCTCCCCCAGGAATCGAATATCAAATATAAGACTTTGCAGTGAGAGTAGTGATTCCAACGCAGGACTCGAGCTCCGGGGCTTCGGCACTTTACGCCGTTTTCATGTATATCAACCACCTCCGTCTCTATTTTTTGGGCTTCTATCTCTGGCTCGCGTAGGAGTTGTACACATATACCCGCGCCGGTGTGACCCAGCCTTGATCCCTCGTCTAGGTATGGGACCTCGAAGCTTGGGACCACTTCTGCCTGCGTTTATATATGTATACAACTCCTGCGCGATGGGTAAGACAGAATCAGAAGCCAAGGCGGAGTGTGGTGGGATAATGATGTCTCTTCCACATATTGTTGACTATAGTCCAGAACGAAAGTATTTAATATTTTGGGGCGGATAGCAAATGGAGCTACACCTGATGTTGTAAGCAGCAGCAATTCAATACCGGGTATAACCGCCTTGAGCACCATTAGCAACTATACAGTTGTAGAAAACAATAGTTGTATAGCTGCCCCCACCAAGTACTTTCGTTCTGTACCGTATATAGCTTGTATGATCAACCCAAGAGAGCTGCCCACTGAAAAGTACTCCAAAGACAGTCGTTATTGATTTTAAAATATATTTTTAGTTTCGTCTTTAATCGGGCTGTCTCAGCGAGCTATGCAATAGTAGACGTTGCCTATTAGATCTTAAGTAAAATTTGGATATATACGACGTTTGTGGAGTAGACGCCGAGCATATTGAAGGGCATGAGGATACCCTAGGGCTTTTCCTACGTGACGCACTTGCCAGAATCGTGGTTTTTTGCCTTGGTATAGCTAAACACGAAGTGACGGGTAGGATATTCTGCGACCAGACTGTACGTCAAGCCGAATCAATCAACACCACATGGACAATGCCTTGCCTTTTCGCAGTTGAGTACCTGGCGGAGAAAAAATGACCTGCTGTCGAAGAACGAAAGAGAAGCGTAGTGTCGTGGTTTTGTGGTTTACCGCCAGAGCAGTTTACCAGTAAGCACGCTAAGTTTCCCGAGGACCGCCCTTTTATCGGATTCTTTGACATCAGTATGAAATCGGAACACGATCAAAATCTCAGCTACAGATATCTACACTCTCCGTCCCTTTAAGATTGGCGTTGGTGGGAGGAGAAGTGGCCTTTTACACGCCGTATAGCCTCGTGATGCCGGATACTTCCGGTCAAGCCAGGCATTCCACAACATGACCGACGCCGTACTCGAAGACCAGCAGAGCATCAGGGCTGCGGGAAGATTTTGGCAGAGTGGACCAACCAACAGCGAAACAAAGAGCAAGGTACGCCGAAGAAGATTGGGCCACTTGGCATTGCTTTCGACTGTGTTCTTTGAGGTGTAAATGTTCGCGAACATAATCCCTGATGCTATGAATGGCAGAGCACCGGTTGGGTCTGGGAGAAGCAGGTTCGGGAACCAGAGCATGCCCTCTGTTGCCAGAGATGGCTCGAACCAGTCGGTAGGAGACACCCGCGGAACAACTTCACCAGCTTCTGTCATCATTGTCGTGCCCTCGCCTCTAAAGATGGACATGACCATACCAAGCAGTCCATCCTGGGCCCCACATTTCTGGCGTATGGTTTCGGCCATGGCGAAGAAAATGGGTATCTGCACCAGCGTCCAGCTAACTTGGCCTGAGAGGCTAACATTCCACCTTTTGTCTAGTGCAGATGTGATGTCTTTCACTTCCTTCTTCACTGCAATCGTAGCTTGTTTGGTCGACCGGAAGTTGCCGCGCTTCAAGATCTCGTCTCGTTTCTGGAACGCAAGTGCTTGGCGGAGTGGGTGAAGACCAATGTATCGTGCCATGAGCGCACGCGCACGTGTTCCGGCGACGGTGACGAGCAGACCGCGAGCAAAAAATGCACTGAGAGGTATGGCAGCATACCAGGGGACAGTGGTGTGTATAACGGATATCATCTCGTGCGGGAGGTAGAGAATCGCGTCAAGGAGGGGATCTTGCCGTGGTGTCGAGGCATGGAAGGTGCGTGCTGCGGGGCGACACCTTAGGCTTCTAGAATTCAGTGCGCTCCTTCGAAGCAATTGGCAGGCGGGCTGCCGCAACAAGTGCGGGGGTGACATGGCGTATTGCTTTGTTGGTGAGGTTGCAGTTCTGTCGGACTCCCGAGATGAAGAGAGATTCCCCGCTTAGTGCCAGGGTCCCATGTCCTCCGGGCCGGCGCCAGGAACGAACCGTCATCCCACCTGAACATTTGTCCAGCTTCGCCGAAACATTCACTGCCTATGGATTGATACTCCGCTACCTGCATTCCCCGCGACAGTTCTCACCGGCTTTGATTAAGATGAGTGTGTTAATCATCCTCCTGTCGCTGCTGGTGTCCGCACTTGTGGCCGCTCTTTTGCTTCCCAAGACCCTGTACTTTGTTGCCGGACTAGTGGGACAGCATCTCCGTCGATGCTCGCGGACACGCCGCGAGTTGTTGCTGGCTAGGGTAGCCAACGAAACCAAGGCCCACGAGGCGGAGCTGAAGAAAACCAAGCAGGAAGATGCCGACTGGGAACAAGTGGGGACTACGCCTCCCAATAGTGCAGTGAAGAACAGCGACTGGGACGGCATAGTAGGTTTCTTTCACCCTTTCTGGTATGCATGGCGAGCCCAAAAGTACGGAGGCATAGTCGCTGACCCACTGTTTCTATAGCAATGCAGGAGGCGGCGGCGAGCGAGTCCTCTGGGCTGCCATTCGAGCACACCAGAAGCGCTGGCCAAAAGCTACTTGCATTGTTTACACCGGTGATCACGATGTCGACAAAGCCGAAATACTCAAGCGCGTCAAAGACCGCTTCAATATCCAGCTGTACCCACCAACCGTCCACTTCCTCTACCTGACGACTCGCGACTGGGTGCTCGCAAGCACGTGGCCGCGTTTCACCCTGCTAGGACAGTCTCTCGGGTCCTTGATTCTCGCCTACGATGCCTTCTCGCTCCTTGTTCCAGACATCTTCATAGATACCATGGGATACGCATTTGCCCTGGGTCTGTCCTCATTCCTCTTTCCGACCGTTCCCACGGGCGCATACGTACATTATCCCACCATCTCGACCGACATGCTTGACTCACTGCAGGTTGGAGGAAAGGGCGTGCATGCAGGAACTGGTTCAGGATACCGCGGGCAAGCAAAGAAGAAATACTGGCAGTTGTTCGCAACGCTCTACAGCAAAGTTGGTGGCACCATTGACGTGGTCATGACAAATTCCACGTGGACACAAGGGCACGTCCAGTCGCTCTGGGGACCATATCGCAACAAGCGCGACAAGACAACCGACATTGATGTCGTCTTCCCGCCTGTTGCTGTAGAAGAAGTTATCGAAGCCGTCGAGGTATCCGAGTCCAGCGAGAAGAATCGCGGTCCATATCTGCTTTACATTGCGCAATTCCGACCAGAAAAGAACCACCGACTCATTCTCGAAGCCTTCGCGTCATTTGTGCATTCCAAGGCAGAACTTCCAGCCTACCCCAACGAGACTCCAAAGCTAGTGCTAATAGGTTCAGTGCGCAACTCACACGATGACGCGAAACGCGTTTACCAACTGCGACTTCTGGCGCATGAGTTGCACATCAAAGAGAACGTAGAGTTCATATGCGACGCGCCGTGGCCCCAGATGTTGGAGTGGATGCGCAAATCTAGCGTAGGAGTCAATGCTATGTGGAACGAACATTTTGGCATCGGCGTAGTCGAGTATCAGGCCGCAGGCATGATTTCCGTCGTCAATAACTCTGGTGGCCCTAAGCTTGATATTGTAGTCGAGATTGACGGAAAACCCACCGGTAAGCTAGACAGATGGAAGGTCGAGATTTCCACAAGTTCAATGGCTGACAGTGGGTACAGGCTTCCATGCGACCACTGCACAAGAGTATGCAGATGGCTTTCGAAAAGCGCTCACGTTGTCGCCACAAGAAACATTGGATATGCGGCACCGCGCGCGCAAGTCTGCCGAGCGCTTCACAGATCAAAAGTTCGCTGATAAGTGGCTTAAGAACGCTGAGAGGTTGGTGGCTTTGCAGGTTAAGAGGTCGTCCAAGTGAAGGTGTTTCTCTAACTCACTACCTCTTTTCCGTTCAAAAAAAGGGTAACAATGGCGTTTAATCGGATCAGTGTTTGGCTGATTTCCTCTTACTTGATACCATACATCGACACTGGCATTTGGGAAAGGTAAACCGTATTAGTATCTTTATTCTAAAGGAATCCAGCATTCAATCCAATGTCACGCTTTCACCATCATCACGTTTGTACGGAACAATGCAAGACAAATAGAAGTTGGGAAGGATAAGCAATCGCCCCTTGGGCGTTGCGGAATAAAAACTTTTATTCTCTATTCCTCCATCTCTCTCATTCGACTCAAGACCACATCCCCGGATACGACAGCTAGACCTGAGTCGCGTCCCTGGCTGGCTTCCTCTTGTTTAGACTTTGTATACAAGTCGTGATCCTACAATTCTTCCTTTGTCCCGGCCGTCCGCCTTATCAATCCATAATTCGCTTAGAACAAGCATTACATAGCATAGAGCTTGCTAGGGTCCAAAACAAACACCAAAATTATACAGAGAAGCAAAAAGCAGCAAAAGCAAATATCAACAACAGTTGGTTATCATCGGAAAAGAAATAAAAGCAAAACGAATATAATCTTGAGCGGACCCGGCCCAGCCAGATTGCATCCAATTGGATAGCCGCAAAATAGAAAAACAACATATTCATTTTCTCTTATCAAAGACGTTCAAGTTCCTGAAAGCGTTCCACAGGGTCGGCAAAGGATCGTGTCAGGCCAACTGAAGCCCAGAAATCGTCACTGATATCTTCGCGGGATGCGAGACGCTCCAGTAATGATCGGGCGTCGCGGAGCTCTTGGTCCAAGGGTGTAGAGTCGGCCCGTACAAGCGGCGGGGTCTCTTCCTCACTCGTATTCGCGGGCTCGTCAGCAGGTCCATCGAGTTGCGGCATTGCGGGCCTCTGAGTCTCTTCAGTGTGGGCATTTCTCCAGTTCGCTCGGTTGTAATAGTTGTGAACAAAGTCGCTGGCGTCACGCGACCGGTCGATTACGCGGAGCGAGTAGCGCTCTGCATCTTGCATGGGGGGCTCGTTGGAAAAGTAGGATGGGCGTATCCTGCGACGGGGCGCCGTTGAGTTCGAGAAGTCGCCTCGGTCTCTCGGGTGCTCTGCATGCAGGCGGCGCATTGGAACACGTACATCTGTGTCTTCCTCTTCGGTGTCTGAAGCCGTGTCATTGTCTGAAGTATCGCAAGCACGCAGAAACTGATCGTGCTGCGGAGGACTTGGTCGTCGCGAAGGGACTGTAAGGTGAGTTTGCGATGATGCAGCCGAGTTTGAACTTCCTGCTCGCGAGCTGGAATGAGAGTTTGTGAAGGAGGCTGAAGCTGCAGCTGACGCAAACGATGACGCCGCAGTTGGCGCAACTGGATCATCGACAACAGTGGTGAGAAAACTGTCCCAATGCAGTTGATCATCGAATGGACTGACGCTGCGATTCCTGTCGCCCAAGCCGTCGAGACCATGTACTGGACTCCAGGATTCGCGCAATGAGCTACTCGGCAATGGCCCATCAGCTATAGTGCGGCGACCCATCCTACGGAGTGGCGGGAAGGCCACAGGATTGTTGTCGCTGCTTTCATGGTCATCCTCAGGCGCACTCGTGGTATCGCTTCTTGCCGCGGATTGTTCAGTATAGGGGCTCCGCGAACGGGTCAATCTTGGAGGAGCAGCGCGACGGTAAGCCGTTCTCTCGCGCACACGTGAAGATTCTCGTGCGCTGTGTGTTGTATCTGATTCTGGGCTTCGCGAGGCCGCGGCAGGCGCAAAGCCTGGGGTGAAGACCGCAATGGGGCCATCACTCTCCAGGGCCCTGCGCGCCGCATACGTGCGCATAAACTCATCAAGGCGACTGCGCGATCGATGCAAAGTACTGGTGGTTCCAAGTGGTGCAGGCGAGTTGCTCGCAGCCTCATTGCCGCGGTAGTCGGTTCTCGAGACCTCGGGCACTGGTGGTGGCGCCAGGCGCGTACGATGCGACGAGCGCGGTATCCATTCGATATGCGGAGCAGAACCTGACGCGGCGATGAGAAACTCTGTGTCGAGTGTGGTGTGAGGTCGCGGCGATCTGTTCGGCCTGACGCGACGCCGGATGGGAGAGCGCTGGCCTGTCAAGTCGGCTCTCAGTACGTCCTTGTCCTTTGCGTCGTCGCGCTTAATGTTCCATCCGATCGGAATGCCCATTGCGCATCAAAGAGTGGGTTATGAAGGGTCAAAAAAGATGAGTGGAGATGTGTTGTTGATGGTGACGCGCGTGGACGGATGCTGGGGATGGTCGGAGGGGGAACTAGGGCGGCGGAGCGGCGCAGGTCGTACCCACCTAAAACAGTGAGGCTGAAGCGTCTGGGGAAGAGGCACAGAACGGCCGAGGGGATGCGATTGTGCGAGTACGTATCTGACCAGCGCTCAGATGCACCGGATGCTCAAGCAGATATGTGTGCGCCCTCGCCATATTACCCCAGGCACTGTTTTCCAGCGCTGCACAGCTTCCAGGCCGCAACTGCCTAACAACTGGCCCTCTTGGACAGGCGCGACTGTGTTCGCCAAGCCATGGTTGCCTGTTGCGGCATAGTCGCCCTCCTGCCTGCAGCCTCTGGTCCAGTCGCCACCATGAGTCAACACCACATGCACGAAACTCGTTTCAGGCCAACGCTGCCTATGCCATTGTAGCAAACATCAAAGACGGTCATGATCCAGCCCGGCTTGGGGCGGATTAGCCAGCTCCTGCGCAATGTCGAATTCCCTTGGAGATCGATACATGTCGCAGGCACCAATGGCAAGGGATCCATCTGCCACTACGCCTCGGAGGTGATCCTGCGTAAGAAGATCAAGTTTGGGAAGTTTACTTCTCCCCATCTTGTAGACAGGTAGGCGCGACGCCCTGTGGGCTGTTCGTCATCTGACCTCCGCAGATGGGACTGCATCACCATAGACAACAAGACTGTTGATGAGACAGTGTTTCGAAAGGTCGAGAAGCACTACCAAGACCTCAGTCTCAGGAATGGCATTGGTGCCTCTCCATTCGAGATCTTGACTGCTACTGCTTTTCACATCTTCAACGAAGAGCAGGTCAAAATTGGCATTGTTGAGGTTGGCATGGGCGGGAAAGAAGACGCCACCAATATCCTGAACAACCAAGCAGTGTGTGTCATAGCAAAGATCGCCCGTGATCACCAAAATTTTCTCGGCAATACTCTAGAGGAAATCGCACTCCACAAGGCTGGCATTTTGAGGCCAAAAGTACCGTTCATCATCAGCCCGGGCAATGAGCGAAACGTTAAAGATGTAATCAAAGACTACGCAGAGACTATTGACGCAGGCCCGCTTCTCAGTCATGAGATTCAGGATTACAAGAAAAGCTTGTTCCACATGAACGACTGGAGCGCCTTCGCTGCACCGTTGATACCAACCCAACGTGAAAACGCACTCTTAGCCGCTATCGCCGCCAGACAGGCTGTACGAGGCATAGGTCTAGATTTCAGGCCCTTGGAAGTTGGGCATTATCTGTTGAAGTCCCGTCAATTTGTCAATCCTGGTCGCATGGAACTAGCCAGCGTACCACCTGTCTTTGGTGAACACAAATACGCCAGACAAAAAGTACTGGTGGACGGGGCCCACAACCCCAATGCTGCGACATCGCTCAAAGAATACGTTCGACTCCACTGCCGGAAAGTCAAGATAAAGGGTGAACTTGTTCCGGGCCCAGCAGGATGGCCAGTTACGTGGGTACTTGCCATGACTGAAGGCAAAGATGCGCACGAGTACCTGGAAATACTACTGCAGCCAGGAGACAATGTCATCACCACGAAATTCGGTCCAGTGGATGGCATGCCTTCGGTCAAACCAATGGACCCGAAAAAACTACTTGATATAGCAAAATCAGTCCAGCCCGGTGTTACGGGGATAGCGATGCCGAAGGAGGGTGCACTGCGAGCACTGTGTGCAGCCAAATTCATCTCGAAACCAAAACGGCCTGTGGTACTGACGGGAAGTTTATACCTTGTCGGCGATTTCCATCGTGAACTCCGATCACGGAAAAACCCACGTTACTGGGAAGACCCAGAGTTCGAGCAAGACCGGAAGATATTTACGACCATTCTTGAAGAGGAGAGGCACAGAATCAATCTCTGGCTCAGTGGTCATTCCGAAGACTCTTTTGGTCAAACCGGTACCAAGGTTAAGAGTAACCCGGAGTGGAACAAGCAGATTTCTAACCGAGAAAAGAAGAGAGCCATTCAGGAAGAGATAGAAACTCTTGAAAGAGAAATGGAGTATCTCACAGCTGAAGAGAGGCGTATTGGACACCAACAACCTTCAAATGGAGAGAGTCTTGACGAACCAGCGGATTTAGAGAACGCTGCGTCCGTCGGTGAGCCTGAATCTCTCACAGAAGAATCCACTGCTGGAGCAGACATACCTGGTGAGTAAATCTATTCACAAGAGGAACATGATACTCATCATTGTACACAATCCAGACATACGAGACGAAACAAAGAGAACCCCAAGACTCAACCCATAGTGAAGAGCTCAGGTCCCAAAAGCTCGTTTCTGGGATAACGGCCAAACAAATATCTCAAATCCAAAGCAGCTCCTAGGAAGAGGTGGACTGGTGGATGAAGAGGCGGAGTCAGTAAAAGTTAAGAATACCTGTCACAAGACCGTAGCTACGGCGCCAAGGGGTAGAACCAATCAGCCAATCTGAATGAATGAAAATGGTAGTTAATCATTCCATTCAGAGTCAATAGCAAAAGAGAGGTCTTGTCAATAGCCAAACGAACGTCAGGAGACGGCTTGGTTCCCGAACCTGAACAAGCCGTTAAGCTTTGCCTCCCCACGAGACTCTCCAGCGCGTCTACGCCAATCCCCCATGCACGTCATTAGTGTTTATGCACAAGCACTAAGCACTTCAGCTTTGCTCATTAAATCTTGGCTCTATACAAGTGTATCACCAAGTGTTCAGCAGCAGTCTACATACACTTCATGACGAGCACTCCACATATCTGACATTACGTGGGAAGCGGTACCTCCGAGACAAGGCCGTGGAGGAACTCATAGCCAGCGACATTCTCAAAATTTCAACGGTCGAAATTGTCAAAACAAGCAACGATCCGCTCTGGCGACAAGAGCTGCATAAGAGACCAGGGATTGCGCCACTTACTGCAATGTACAGTAGATGCATGCAAGCTCGTGCGGCGGCGGCACCTCGGACAACAACGCAAATGCTAATGAATTTGTATACCCTGGCTCGTGCCCATGAATCAGACTCGACCGAAGACATTCAATCCTTCAAATCACAAAAAGCAACCGATATGGAAATGCTGAGTGATACTCAGCGATGAATTTATTAGCGAGCACACGCCCATCAGATAAGTGAATCTCTTCAAGATGGAAATTGGGCATAATTACATTTTCATCCCTTCGTCGGATCTCTCCATGTCTTATTCTAATCCTGTCAACTCTTATAACATCGTACTTCAGAAGCAAGGATCCGAGACAGGATTGCATTCCAAGTTTTACGAGACTCTGCCGCTCTTCCGACAGGGTTGGATTAAGGATTCTGGCCACGATGTCACTCAGGTTTCCCTCAGTCCACATCACGTCTAAAACCTGTGCCGTAGCTGTCTTGCACGGGCATGGCGCGACAGGATCCTGGACGTCCCGTGGCTTGGCAATGCACCTTCGTCCAGTTTAGGGTGACCCACGCCAAGCGCCACAGCCTGGGTCTCATCCAGATGCGTGGGGTTGTTCTGGATATCAACGCTACAACTTTTGTCTCTATGTAATACTGCATACCTACTGGTGGCCCACAACACTTCAAAAAAATAATCCCTAACAATCAGAGGGAAGAAGTCGAAGATACGGATAGTACTGTGTGGTGCACGTGAATTTACAACTGCGTTACAGGTCTCCCGTGCATCCCTTGAAAGCGGCAGCAGGGTTTGAAGAAAACAGCAAATTGGAGACGTTTGGTGCTGTTAGTCACCGGCAGATCATTGACCTGCTCTACGTTCTATAGACTCCTTTGGGGCTCCCTTGCGGCATCCTAGTCGATTTCGTTGCAGACCCTGCCTGATATCCTCGGTGCTGCAAACCACCTAGGGATTGCTCTGAAGACCAGTCAGGCCTAACAATTGCTTTTGGTCGGTCCGCAGATTGCATGGAGCAAGGCATCATCCCTACATGATACATTGCTAGCAGGTCTTCCCAACCTACTGGAGAGGCTTGAACTCCAATACAGTGTGATGGATGTAATGGCTTGTCGAACTGCAGATCCGGCTGTGACTGCCATGGTCGATGAGTCCTATGGGCTCTCTCATGGCCACTTCCTGTATTGGCTTAGTGTCTTACTGCTGCTGTCCCTAGATAGTGGTTGCCCTCGCCGCTTTCACGAAAATCAGCTCTCCATCTTATACACTCATCTCTCTTGTTTGGGGTCATCTACTATTGCAGGCCCAGTTCATCTGCCATCTGCTGGGCAGCTCTTTGAAATACCACAACACATATCATTAGCGCTTCTGAACGGCAATCACAATGAAGCATAACTACTCGAAAGATATGATGATCGGCCTAGCCATCGCATTTGCGATAATACCGACCTTTTTCGTCGGCTTGCGTATATGGGCAAAGCGGATATCTAAACGCATTGGGTGGGACGACTTTCTCACTATTGCTGCTCTGGTAAGAAGAAGCATGGAATCGTGTGTGCTCTCTAAAATGTACCAACTGACTGAGGACAGGCCGTGTGTTTGGCATGCTGTTTCTTACAACTAGCCAGTAAACGATCCGACTGCTCTTACAGACACCCTCTAACTTTGCGGACAGCGGCGATACATGGCCACTTGGGCGCTCATCAGCCTCTTGACGACCAAGGTCAACCGATCATGCACGACCCTGGATTGATATTCTTCGAACAGGTCAACTCATCTACACCCGAACCACACTCCTTAACTGACACGTTCCCAGACCAAGTTTGCAATCAATATGATATCTATCATTGGGCTTGGGCTCGTCAAGTCGTCAATCTTAATCTTATACAAAAACATCTTTGACGTGCAAAAGTTCCGCGTCTGCGTATACTGTGCGCTTGCTTACGTAGTAGGCTGGACTATTAGCTTCTCGATCTCGCATCTATTCACATGCTATCCTATCACTGTCTTCATCGAACCTTACTACGGCAACAACTGCGTTCATACGGTTCCGATGTTTTTGGCACTACTTGTGAGTCACTTATCATACGATCCATTTGCTTCTTTGGACAAAGGACCTGCTTTGGCATTGATTGAAATCACGATTTCATAGCGCATGCTAACTACTTGCACAGTACACCGACGTTTTTGCGGACCTTGTCATTCTTATCCTACCCATTCCCATGGTGTTGAGCGTGCGAATGGAAGCGAAGAAGAAGATAGCTGTCATTGTGATGCTTTCATTGGGCGCAGCGTAAGCCGTTTCTTCCTGGATTCGAAGCCGCACGGCACAGCTGACAGGGTAGTGTATGTGCTGTCTCGATTACGCGGGTCGTCGCTACATATTCCATAGCAGAAGAGTACATCAAACATCCCGACGATGTCATTTACTACACAGCGCCCGTCTTCTTCTGGACTAACATAGAGCTGTCGTTGGGCCTTGTGTGCGCATGTTTGCCCACCCTACGACCGATTTGGTTCTTCTTCTACCCAAGAGAAGAGACACGAACTGGCTATGGCTATGGGTCTTCGGGACGTGGCTTTGGATCATCGGGCTTGCATGGCACCACAAAAAGCTCCTCGTTCAGTGGCAAGCTGGCACGGAAACCCTATCAAGAGCTTGAAGAAATGGGTACGTAATGTTATCACATATGCAAGTAACTCATATGCTAATTTATCGCAGAGCTAACGGCTCGGTCTGAGGACGGTCCTGCGACACCAGAAAACAACTCTACAGCCAGTGTCAATCGACGCGGGATTACGAAGGAGGTCACCATTCATCAAACCCTTGGATAATAAGCCCCACGCGAGGTATATCATCCTATCCATATAGCCTTGGTTTTGGAGCAGTGGCATGAGCTCATTGGTCCCTGTAATAGTACTATGTCGTTACATCCATTGGATATGCTTCGGACTTACTCTCCGCTGATTAGTCTGTTACTGAGCGTGGTAGATGCCCGAAAAGATGATTGGAAGATGGAGTTCCCAACGGCATGGTTCACTCGGCCTTTTAATGCGCCACCATCACCGAATGCCAAGTCACGAATGATACGTTGCCTCGCTCGCTTTCCGAAAGCACGTTTCAGAGGACGGCCTTGTTCCTGGGTCAATGTAACCTTCGTTGTCACCAAGGTTCTCGCCAGATTAGAGAAGCCCAGAGCTACACATCCCACCCCACAGGACGGATCACGCATAGTGAAACCACCCGAGGATCCTGTTCATGCCAGGCCTTTTTCTATCTAGCTGTGGGGGCTTTCGAACGGTACATGTGTGGGGATGACACGGCATCTGGAGTGGGGGCACCGTACCGGGAGCGGCTCGCAAAGAACCCTTATTAGAGGACGAGGGCCAAATGCGGCTGCACCCGCGGGCATCGGAGTAACTCCCAAAGAGCATATTAACCCACCACCCGTGGCTAAGACAACGGCCGCAGCGTCCAAATCCAGACCAGCCTAGTTCAACATGCATCCGTCGTTAGCGACAACGTGATTTTGGCGACTAGTCTGTCAATGCAGGCAGGCGAATTTCATGGCGTGGTCCTGTTGACTTGCTGTTGGAGGGATTGTATTCGGGTATGCAGGCTACTGGGTAGGGCTAAAGTCAATTAAAAAGCCGTTGGACCGCCAGCCATGGATCCGGTACCGCCAACTTGTCTCTATCGCCATGAAGGTCTTGTCGCTCCTGGTTTCCTTCGCTGCGGCGGTGTCTGCGCTTGCTCTCAAGCCAAAAGATGTCGCATCTGATCTGAAAAACCTGGTGCCAGGATCTTCAGTGAACATTGAGGTAAAGGCACGGTGGAGTGATTACAATGCACCATTACCCTCAGTCACCGTCAGCGTGAACGACGAAAACGATATCGCGAAGATTGTAAGTCCAATCGCCCAATACCTTTGCGGTGACTAACAAACACTCCAGGTCAAATACTGCACCAAGGCCGGGATACCGTTTCTCACACAAAATGGGGGAGTTGGATGGGGCAAGACATTCAAATTGGGACAATGGGGCGTTTTGATTGACCTTGCCGGTTTCAACAGTGTGACTGTGGCTGCGGATAAGAAGACAGCGACGATTGGTGGTGGTGCAAGTATTGGAGATGTCATCGCAGCAGCGAATGCCGCAGGTGCTTTGATCATCACCGGCAACTGCAACTGCGTTGGTGCTCTTGGAGCCATGCTGGGTGGTGGCTATGGTGCGTCTAGCTCAACCAATACGAGAAGACCAAGCTTACTCTTTTATAGGCAACCTTATGGGAGAAGTCGGTTTCGGTGTCGACAATATCATCTCCATGCGTGTCGTCACTGCAGCGGGTGACTTGGTTACTGTTTCAGCCACTTCTAACCCCGAACTCTTTTGGGCTCTTCGCGGAGCGGGACCAAACTTTGGAATTGTTATTTCTGCAACCGTCAACGCGATGGCAGCAACAGACGAAGACCGCACGGCCTACATCAACAACCTCTTCTTCTCACCTGACAAGCTGGAGCAAGTTGCGCAAGCAGTTGAAGATCTTCCGCTCACACCACAACAGCGTGTCTATCTAGTATTGACTTCCAGTGGCGAGCCACTCAATGAGCCATCCATCCTGGTTACAGGCTTTCTCCGCAAGGGAACCAACGAAACTGGCCGCGAGGCTTTTGCTCCCTTCTACAATATCGGCCCCATTTCTGAATCTAGCGCCATCACTACGTACGACCACTGGAACGATGCAAACATTGGCTTCTGTACTCGCGGCGGCCGCAAGCCTGCATACAGCTCCACATTGAAGAGCATGAATGCTCAGAAATGGCCACAGATTTGGGAGCTATACAAGAGCTTTCAGGCCAAGGGACCAAATTCCGCCGTACTAGTCGAGCGATACAACCTGACCAAGGCCCAATCCGCACCAGTCGGCTCAGTCGCTATGAACGAAGCACTCCGACGGGATGCATTTTCTCAGGCCATCGTTATTCCGTGGTACGAGGATGCGAGCCTAGATACCGAGGCGTTGAGTTTTGGAAGCAAGGTTAGGGCGCTGTGGACGAGGAGCAATGACCCGAAGAATGACCCTACGTAAGTTATTTTACATTTACTTTGATTGAAGAGAAGAGTTGCTGCTGATGAGATTCTTTGATAGGTATCCCAACTTTGCTTTTGGGGACGAGACGAATACGGCTATCTATGGGACCAGCCTTGCGAAGCTGAAGGAGCTGAAGAAGAAGTACGATCCTCGTGGCGCCTTCAACCAATGGTTCCCAATACAAGTATAAACCTAATGGGCCGAGTTCAGTGCTCAGCTTTTTGATACATGAAATTTCAAAAGGATCAAGTTTCGCACACGCCAAATATGTTTTTTGTTGTCCATGCTACATTCGTGGCGTTCCGTGACCTGCTACCACCTTCCAAGTCGCTCATCTCAAAATTTTACATCGGCCTTTACAGTTCCCCTAGTGAAGCAAAGAGACAGCAAGACCTGCAACACGCGGGCGTTCGTAAATTTCGTCATGGGACGCGATTCGCAGAGACTATTACGCCGTATCTACGATCGCTAATACCCGCTCATTTTCTATTCCAAACCCCAATTTCGCCCTAGCTGTGATGATTCACATCTGTGAACAGCCTGCACGTTTGTATCAATGCCTCTTTACCAAAACACAGTGGAAATCCCTATGCCTCCTTTTTGGCGAGGCATCTCATAGGCGAAGTACCTGGGATCATGGTGCAACACATTTTTCTCTCTCTCTAAAACCCCAGCCGCAGCGTTCAATCCGAATCATCCTGCATCTTCTGCACGGCGAACGTCTGCTCCCCAAAAAGGCTTTGGAAAGCTGGTATCTTCTTCCTCGTCATCCAGACCGTGAGCACCGGTACTTTCTTCTTGCGCATCGCATCTTTCTGAGCGCCTGTGTCCTGTGCGCCAGGACGGTCTACATCCATAGGTTCAAATGCATCCTCCTCCTCTTCATCATCTCCCTGGGAACCATGAGCCTCCTGCACATCTCCATCATTGACCTTTTTCTCTGGAATTTTGTTTTTTCGCTCGACTTCAACACTCGTAAGCATCGTGTACATGGCCCACGTCTCGACCTGCCCAGTCCGCTCTGGCTCTTTCTCACTAGGCGCTACGATTCTTCGAGCCATGTCTACGATACCTACTAGCTTGGTCGTGCCTTCTCCTTGCGCCGATACCGCTATGATGGCATCTTCTCTCTTCAGAGCGTCGGGCAGTTCAATCGTGGAGGCTGGGTCTTTGTACGCGCCCAAGTACGTCTTTAGCCGGTTTATGCCAGACTTTACATTCTGATTTTTTGAGAAGACGACAGGTGCAATATTTTGGGTATTTTGCAGGCGATTCTGGCTGGAGAGCTGCTTAAGGAGATTTGGAGGTAGACGTGTCCAGGGTTCGTAGAGAGAGGGATGTATTGTAGGTGGTGAGATTTGTTGTGATGGTTTCTTTGTCGCAGTGCTTGAATTACTATTTGTGGCTTTTCGCTTCTTGCTTGATTCGAATTCATTTTCCTGTGCTCCAATGATTGGCAATGTAGGTCCTTCGCTTGAGTATGATGGTATGATGGCGGTGGTGTCCGCGTCTTTTTCAGACGAAGACGCGAACATCTCGCTCATGCGCTGCGGCTTCGGCATGCCCGTAACTTGAAGAGTCGATGGTACCCAGAAAAACTATCCTACTCGAAGAATTTGGTGTGCTTGCGAGTCCGCAGCCAAAGGCGTAGTGAGGAAATTTGGGGAAGCTCAACGCGCCAAAATCTAGAAACGCGCCGGAGATAACAGGCTGCGTCCTTATCGCCGACTAGGTAGTCGTCTCTTCACGCTTACAATACTAGGACAAAAGTTTGTTCGGGCACAACCTCTTCACTCGCTAAGCTGCTACCAGGTACTGTCACTCAAAGAGATAAAGCTGGGTACTTTAGTACACGCGTAGCCAGACTTGCGTTCAATCAAAACTATCCTTCAACATATTGCACTACTCAGACCCTCCGATAAATAGCTGCATCGATCCCCTCTGCTTCGCTCATGACCTTCTTCGTCCACTCACTCACCGGTTCCAACGCCTTAACTGTGTCTCCCAACTCGTTGCTCTCCTCGAACTCGTGAATAGCCAGAAAAGAAAACTCCTTTTCTTTCTTCGCCTCATTGCTACTGTTTTGCTGCGCAACCAGTGAATACCGACATGTACGCAGCCACCCGGGCTGCTGAGACATTTGCTCGTTGTGCTCTTCGCGGTACCAAGCATCTAGGTCTGCAGCGCCGCCCGGGGTCGGCTGCATGAGTGCCACAAGCAGCGTATGCGCAGGGTTATCTAGTAGTCCAGCACGAATCAGTAACCGACAATTCCACAGCTATGATAATCTTTCTTCCTCTCTTCCTTTCTTCATCTCTTTCTTATCTTTGACACTCCGCTTCAAACCATATGCATTTCTTCCCTCCTTTTTTTTTTCTCTCAAACATGTTCAAATCTGACATGGCCATCGCAAATTAAAAATAACATCCTCGAAAAGAAAGGGGACAGAGAAGAAGAAAATAAAACAACATACTCTTCACCCCTTCCTTCCTCCCCCTCTCCTTCTCAAACACCTCTACTCCAGAAAACAACCTCACATCTGCCTGGCCCTCCACGCCCTTCTCATCTCTCCAAAGCCTGACTACTTGAGCCACATTTACGCGCGCCACGTCGTCGACTGCGCTGACGAGAAGATGTTGCTTGGGATATTCCGGGTCAGCAGCTTTGTAGAAGACGGTAGATTTTGTGCCGAGGATGTGTGCTGTGAAGAGTTGGGGAAGGAGGGACCATTTGTCGTCGACGTTGGCGGCGGAAGTGCTGGGTTGCAAGAAGGAGAGGATGGTACCTGTGGTGGTAGTGGTGTCGAGGGGAGAAGACATTGTGAGTGAAGATAAGATGGGGGAAAGGAAGGGGGTTATGGATGATTGACAGGTGCACTGGATGTAGAAGGTTTCCTCTTTCTCGTTTTCTTTCTCTTTGCATTAACATCCAAAAGAAAAATCAAGTGAGATGGTTAAGTCGATTCAAGTATTGCGGGTTTGCCAGTGTGCATAGCGAAGCAGGAAACCCTGTCCCGCATTTAACCGGGTGAGGTTTTCCGGAAAAGGATCAGGTTACACAAACACTGGCATGGGTGTAGACAACATAGACAGTAAAGAAGTAGGATAAGGTCTGAAAAAGTTCTTTGGATATTTTGTCTATGTGTTTACAAATACATCTAACATCTAGACAGTCATGGGACTATTAACGCCATCTACAACTTGCTCTTCTCAATACGCTTAAACAGAACGTCGCTATCAGGATATGGGTCTACAGTGATGTCGTTAAGGGGGTTGAGCTCGCTGGCTCTGTGGAACAAATCCTCGTACACTTTTCCGTCTGCGCGACCCAGACTGCTGTCTAGAACCCAGTCATCGAAACCCCATGAATCCACAAGCTTGACTGCGTGTGGGCGGATGTCCTTGAGCAAGCTCATGACAGTGTTTGTCCTAACCAGAGTAATCTGGTTCTTGCTGCAGGCGCCCGAGCCATAGAACTCAGCGCCTTCCTGCTCAAGAGTGTTCAGAGCGAAAAGGCGGAAAAGCTTCATGAGGACATCGAGGAGGTTCTTGTCGACCTTGCCCTCCTGCTCGATCTTCTTAAGCGTGGAGAGGTTAGTCTTGACAACCATGTACTGCGCGTGGGCCTTGCTCAGGCGGTAGAAGTCAACAAGGAGGTCGTTCCATGGCTTCTTCTGCTCGTCGCGGTGCTTGCTGGCCTCGAAGGCGAGGAAAGAGGTGCGCCAGGCAAAGGCAGCAACAAGATCGTCATCTGAACCAATGACGTCAAAGGCGCAGCCTATGTTGCGGCGAGAGTGGAACTCGGAGAGAATTTGGGTGGTGTCGTTGGTGGGCTTTTCACCCTTGAGGACGGAGCGGACGGACTTGAGCATCTGCGAGGAATGTGAGTATCAAGCATGTGGGATAAAGAGAGACAAAACTTACGTATCGAGCCACCTGCTGGGACAACATGTAGTTGTCACCTTCCCAAGTAGGGGTAGGAAGGTAGTCGGCATACCAAGGTCCGATACCGCTGAAGCTTGAGTAGCCATGGCCACCGCAGGCTCGTCGGCAGACTTCAAGGCCTTCAGCTGCAATGGAACTGCTGAGCGACTTCAGGGCACAGGATGAAGCGTGAAGATCTGCCAGCATATCACTGCCAGATTGAACCTCCTCGGGTCCAGCACCACGATTGCTTGGTGCGTTGCTTGCATTGCCCTGAGCAATCTTCTTTTGATTTTCCTGGTACATCTCCATCATGGCCTTTCCGGTAAAATGAAGGGCAAAAGTTGCTGCAAGGAGCGGCAGCAGGCGGATCTGGACCATGGTGTAGTTGAGAACAGGCGTCTCAACCCCGCCAGCCGGAGCATCGCGATCCTGGAACTGGCGACGCACGGCACAGTAACGAGTTGCGATAGTCACACCTCGAGCGAGCGTAGAACCGGCTTGCATGACAATCGTCGACCGAACCCAGGTCAGGGTGCCGTAGACGAGAGATGGCGAGCCCCGACGAGCAAACTTGTTAGTGTTTGGGTCAACGTGGGTGTAGCGAGCCAGCATGCTGATGTGCGGAACCTTGACCTGGTTGAACAGAAGGAAACCGTTGTCCATGGTGTTGTAACCAAACTTGGGGCCAATGTCTCCAATATGGATGTTCTCGAGCGGCTCGTGGGTCTTGAGGTCTCGGATTTGAACGCAGAATGGTGTTGGTCCGTAGGACTTGCCATCGACGATAAGTTGAGCCATGACGATGGCGTGGTTGGCTGTCCTTCCCAATGAGCCGATCCACCATTTGCTAGCCGTGAGATGCGGCGAGTGGATGGTGAAGGTTTTGTCGTCCTTGTTCCAAGTCGCCGTTGTTTCGAGCCCGCGGACGTTGGAGCCGTGACCGAGCTCAGTCTGAGCATAGCATCCAATGATTTTGTAGTCGTTGGCCTTTGTGAGCCACTTTTCCTGCTGTTCCGGCGTGCCCTGGCCTTCCAAGGTGACCTGTGCTACTGTCAGTATTTTGTCGACTTGTTTGGTGGACAAAAAAAAATACCTTGAACATGGAGTCGTGAAGACCATATGGGCCGGGCTCACTGATGAGGTCGGTAGCCATGCGGAACTCCTCCAGGGTCCAGTTGTGCTGTCTCTTCAAGATCCTCAACCTCTTCTCCCGCGCAAGCGCTTGTTCGAACCTGTCTATTCTGCCCATGAAGTAGTTTTGTGACTTGTCAAAGACCTTCTCCGATTTGAGGACGGCGAGGATCTTTTGCCTCCTGTCAATGACATCTTGAGTGTGTAGCAGCACCTCAAGGTCGTGCACTGGAATGTTGGAACCAGCGCGCTCGGCGGCGAGCAATTCATGGCCTTGGGGGCCCGAAGGCTTGAGCTGCTTGACCCAGTCTGGATTTGACCTCATTGTAGTGTTTGTACGATGCTCGGTTTGATGGGGAAGGAAGGGGTTCTGGGGGAATGAATAAGTATGGGCCATGAGGTGAGCCTCGGCTCGATTGCTCTCAGAAGGTCCATGACGCGCTAGACAAACTCCCGAGGTCTATCTACCGCACGAGGCGCGCGTCAGCCCCGGATTACAATCAGATGAAAGACCGAGAGGTGAACGAGACCGAAACCAGCGCCGTAGAGACGACTCATGGCTGCGCTCGTGATGACGCAGATATCGTTGGTGCGCACATGTCAGATGCCGTTGCGGCTGGGGCCAATGGCGCATCTGCAACAGATTTGGCCCAGTCGATTGGAAGCGAGCCCTCGACGCCGAGTGTAGCGATGCCGTCCCGATGTGTTTGCGCCTCCCGACGATGCAAAGCCGGCACGGGGTGCTCCGAGGCTGCCTGTGCAGCTGGGTAGTTGTGTACTTGTACAGAAGTTCAAGGGGCGTATATACTACTGTGCAAGCACATGGGCAAACCAAACACGCCAGGTGGAACAACGAGGATGCCCGTCAGCACTCAAACAACGTTGGGGCTAGTGCGCATTCCCTTGACTTGGTCATAGCAGCGCAGCTATGGGTGCCGTTCATACACATGTAAAGTGCATGGGTCCGGCCGTGAGATAGCCGCAGCCCCGTTGCAAGCGGGCACGGCCTCGACAGAGGAGTCTCCAGGGGACCCTTTGCGCGTGCAGGTGTCGCGAGTAAAGGCAAGCATGCGGCGAGAAGAGGTCATTGGCCACACTGCATGCCTACCCGACGTGCTAAGTAATGGACCCGACGCAGCATCTGGACCCTTTGATATTCCGGGCTGGCGGTTCAATGTGACGAGCAGATACACGCTGGGCAATGTGTTGAGAGACGGAGAGAGATTGCAGAAGAGAGCGGACGAGAGCAATGGACGAAGCAGGCGGGCCACGGCGGCCAGCAGGCTGATGGCGTGCGGCACTGTCGAGTATGGCACGCGAGCAGCGGGCTCGCAAAAGCAAGTGTCGGGGCGCCTGTGACCGAGTGCACAGCCTCGAGGCGGCGGGCGGGCAGGCCGAGCGCGTAGGTGCAGGCAGAAACGGTCAAATCAGTCTTGAGACGAGAGCTGGTGGGGAAACGGGACAGAGAATGCGCTTCCGTCGTCATCGCGTTCGGCCTCGAACAAACAGCCACAGGCCTTACTAGCGTGCACGGCCTTGCTGGCAGGTAGGGTAGCGGAGCGTCACTTTCTTGCCTACAACACCACAAGCCGACCTGGCGATTTTCCCCCTCTGCGAGCCCAAGCACGCAATTCTTCCTCCTGTCCCTCGGCCTCAGGCCTCTCCCACCAAAAGCACGGCACTAGTCGGTCGCCCGCCCGTCCCTGCGTCTACCTAATTCCCAAGCATCCCCCCCCACACAGCACCGTGACACTGCCTGCAATTCTATGCCCCAGACGAGGCCCTCGACGCACCGCAGACCCCCTTTCCTCTCCTCCCACGAGTCCTTGTAGGTACCGGACAAAATGGGTCAGACGCTCTCCGAGCCCGTCGTCGACAAGGTAAATTGCCTCCCAATGCTGCCGCCCCCGCCCCCGCACCGTGTCCTTCTTTCACTTCCCCTTGGCCGTGGCCACGGGCGCCTGCAAGGGCGCGCATCCCATGGCCCATGAGTTGCAATGCTGATGTTCCCTCTGTGCAGAAATCCGAGAATGGCGATGGCGAGTCGCTCATCTACGGTGTCTCCTCCATGCAGGGCTGGCGCATCAGCATGGAGGACGCACACGCTGCCGTACTAGACTTCAATGCCGAAGATACAAAGGGCACGCCCACCGACAAGCGACTGGCCTTCTTCGGCGTCTACGACGGACACGGTGGTGACAAGGTGGCTTTGTATGCTGGTGAGCAGCTGCACAAGATTGTTGCAAAGCAAGAGGCGTTCAAACAGGGAGACATCAAGAAGGCTCTGCAAGATGGCTTCCTGGCCACAGATCGCGAAATACTGTGTGGTAAGCTCGCTACCCGCGCCACTCTGCCTCATTGACAGCTAGCCTAACGTTCACCAACAGACCCCAAGTACGAAGAAGAAGTCTCTGGCTGCACGGCATCGGTCGGTGTCGTGACAAAAGACAAAATCTACGTCGTACGTCAACCCCGCATCCCACCACACTACGAAGCTCACACAGACAGGCCAACGCTGGTGATTCGCGCACCGTGCTAGGAGTCAAGGGCAGGGCAAAGCCCCTCTCGTTTGACCACAAGCCCCAGAACGAGGGTAAGAATCATGCCCTTCTAGCATGCCACCCCTACTGACAGCTCGTAGCCGAAAAGGCGCGTATCCAGGCCGCAGGTGGCTTTGTCGACTTTGGCCGCGTCAACGGCAACCTAGCTTTGTCGCGCGCAATAGGCGATTTCGAGTTCAAGAAGAGCGCCGATCTTCCCCCTGAGCAGCAAATAGTCACCGCTTATCCCGACGTTGAGATACACGACATCAACCCGGACGACGAGTTCCTGATTGTTGCTTGCGATGGTGAGAGGACACGCTTCTGTACTTGAATGGCTTTACTGACCACATTTCAGGCATCTGGGACTGCCAGTCTTCCCAAGCCGTTGTCGAGTTCGTTAGGCGCGGGATTGTCGCGAAGCAGGATCTCGCATCCATTTGCGAGAACATGATGGACAACTGCTTGGCTTCCAACAGCGACACGGGAGGTGTTGGCTGCGACAACATGACGATGATTATTGTTGGACTCCTGCAGGGAAGGACAAAGGAGCAGTGGTACGAGGATATCGCAAAGCGGGTTGCGAATGGAGAGGGTCCATGTGCGCCACCAGAGTATGGCAAGTCAGAAGATCCAGCCGAATCTCCCAAGACGGGCGAGTAGTTCAGTTCTAATGCAATCGTGTAGCTGAGTTCCGCGGTCCCGGTGTTCACCATCGCATTGACGATTCTCCTGATGACATCGACATGGATCTCGACAGCCGCTTCCGGCCGAACAACAGCAACGGTGGCCGCATCATCCTCCTCGGCGATGGCACCGAAGTCTCAGCCGGCGAGAACGAGACTGAGATGTTCGAAAATGAGGACGAGGACAAGGATCTTGACTCGCAAGTCAACAAGTACAACCATGAGGCCGACAACCAGTCTCGCCAAGACCGTCAAGGCACACCTGGCCCTCAGCACGAGAGCAAAGTCCAAGTAACCGAATCGCCATCCTCTGTGCAGACTGAGAAGTCTGACGCTCCTGAGCCACAATCGAAAGAGCCTCAAGCCAAAAAGCAACCCGAGGCTGGCACCACCCAGATAAGCGAGAAATAGCTTGTGCTCGTTTGACTTGGTCACAGCATCTACACGGGTTTGTGAAGATCAACGTTGATGTATATCAGCATGCGCTGTCTTTCTTATGACTGTTTTTTTATTGCAAGCGATGACGGGTTTTGGTTTCCTGCGGGATCAAAGTAGCGGTTCATGGAAACAAGCCTCACGGGACCTATGTATGCGGGCAGTGTTACGAAATGATACCTGGCGGACTAGACCATCGCCATTCCCTATGCCTAGCTATCTCTAGTTTTTTTTCACGACACATTGGTTCTACTCGACCAGGGCTTCCGAGTTGTAGTATACCCACCCTTTTGCTCCGCGGAGGACTGCGGCTAGTGTGTGATGACGTCATATCGATATGAGTGTGCTGTTACACGCACATACTCAAGAGCAATGCCGTCAGTGTATGCCGTTAATTTCAGGATTTCTTGGTCTAACTGTAATTCCTTTCATGACGTGCAGACAAGCTTTGAATGTGGTCCCTCGCACTGCCGTTTGAACGCTTTGGCGTCCCACTCGTCATCTGGACGGCGTCTAACTGAAGATTCCGACCTTTGAGAAGTCGGCAAATGATACGGGTAGTATATACGTTCCACAGCCTCGTGTCAATTCTGATGCTCATGGCTCGCGGCAATATGGATTAGTGGGCGAGAAGCCGGAGATAACAGACGTCCAGGGTCCATCTCCGTGCTGAGTACATCATACTTGCAATGGTAGTCGAAGCGTCACAATTAGGTATGACCTTGACAATTCCGGAAATAAATAGCTACTACTATCAGTGCTCAACACTGTTCAGAGATAGGAAAGAATTTATATTAATCATCAACTCCAAGTTTTTCAGCAGGTCTTCACACTTACCACGCCTGCTTTCGCCTTCTCATCATGGACCCCGTCAACCCAAACCAGAAAGTCCGAACAACTCCGCAATATGCCTTGTACCAACGCGGAAACTTTTGGAAAACAAACGAGGGAGAAAACCCATTATTCAATACAGGTATAGCGACTTCCTTTGGCAACAAACGATGAGATCAACACTGAGATACTCTACAGACCCTGGAAAGCTTGAAGAACTAGCAAAAGAGAAACTTAGCCAAGGAGGCTGGTTTTATGCCTCATCTAATGCCGGTCAATCGCGTACCCATACTGCCAATAGACAGGCTTTCTACCGGCATCGGATCATCCCGCGCATGCTTGTCGATACCAACCAACGCGATACTGCGACCGAAATCTTCGGACACAAGGTTCCTGCACCAATTGGATTTGCGCCCGTCGGCATCAACAAGATCTATAATCCACTGGGCGAGTTGCCCGTGGCAAGAGCGGCTGGAGCACTGGGATTGCCTTACTGCCTTTCGACAGCAGGCTCACAAAGCATAGAGGACGTGGGCCATGCCAATGATGAAGGCGTGAAGAACGGTCGAGGCGATAGCGGCACAGCTGCCGGTGGTGGTGAGAAGGGCCTTAGGTTTTTCCAACTCTACATGCCACATGACGACGAGCTTACGCGCTCGCTTCTGCAACGTGCTGTAGACAGCGGTTTTACGGCATGCATCCTGACAGTGGATACATGGCAACTCGGTTGGCGACATGATGACGTCGCAAACTCAAATTATGCCTTCTACCACGGCATAGGTGCGGATTTGGGCTTGACTGACCCGGTTTTCCAGAAGAGGTTGAAGGAAAAGGGCATCGATCCTGTGACCCAACCAAACGAGGCCGGTGCGCTTTGGATTGACAATGTATGGCACGGACGCGCGCATACTTGGGAAAAAGCAGTGTGGGCAATGAAACTCTGGAAGGAGCTCAGTGGGGGCAAGCCATTTTCCATAAAGGGCGTCCAGAGTGTGGATGATGCAAAAAAGGCTGTTGAGTTAGGCTTTGATGGTATTGTTGTGAGCAACCATGCCGGACGACAGGTCGACGGCGCAGTAGCAAGCCTAGACGCCTTGGAAAAGATTGCTGAAGGTAAATTCTTCAACCACCCACCGTTGTTACGTGCTTTGCTAACACTTCACCAGCTGTTGGCGACAAAATCTACGTCATGTTTGACTCGGGCATACGGTCCGCCTCGGACGTCGTCAAGGCGCTTGCTCTTGGCGCAAAATTCGTCTTCGTCGGTCGACTATGGATCTGGGGTCTTTCCATCATGGGCGAGGCGGGCGTCACCCATGTCATGAAGGGCTTGCTGGCGGACCTGGATATCCTGATGGCTGTGGGCGGTTTCAAGAACATCGGGGAGATGACGAGAGATGCACTGGACAGTGAACCGAAGGGCTACCAACTAATGCAGACGGCTAGTAAATTGTGAGGCGTGGAGGTGTATGGGGACGGCCTCTTTGTTGCGCAAATCAGAACCTTCTTGTGTCATAGCATATGAAATTTAGTCTTTCTTAGTTGGTACAAGCTCTGTGCTACTGTTACGACGTTGCTCTAAGCCTCAAACACATGTCGAAGTGACTGTCGCGTGGTACTCAATGAGCCAATCAGAGATGGGCCAGGGCGCTAGACCAGGACAGGCTGACCGCCGTAGGGCTGGGAGATGGTCCAAGCACTCCCGAGCCACTCTAACTCAACTTCCACTCCCCTCAATGCGCAGCTTCCCCTCTTGAAATTGCGACAAAACACGCACACAATATGTGTCGTTGCCTCGCGCTTCATTGATTCTGTCATTGCGCCGAACTTTCCAACCAAAAATCACCGCAGCGCTGTCTCAATTTACGTACTTGTACTGTTTGACATACATACACGAGCTGGTCAGCCCATAATTATCTCCGCGTTGACTGTCCATCATGTCAGTTATTCTGTGTACTGGTACGTGGACATATAACCCTGCTTGTTATTACACAGCTAACTCCTGAAACAGCTGGTTACGACCACACTATCCGGTCCGCATATCCCTGCTGACGCGTTAGTCGCATTCTGTACTGACAGCTTAACGTCAGATTCTGGGAAGCGCTGTCGGGCATTTGCTCCCGCACGATCCCTCATCCCGACTCTCAGGTCAATCGCCTTTGCATCTCGCCTGACAAACGCTACCTTGCTGCCGCTGGTCACCATACCGTCAAGCTCTACGATATCAAGTCTACGAACCCGAATGCGATCCTTACATTTGATGGTCATACTTCGAACATTACAGGCGTCGCGTTCCACTGCGAATCCAAGTGGTTGGTCACTTCATCAGAAGATGGCACAGTCAAAATATGGGATACACGGTCGGGCAATGTCCAGCGCAACTATACCCACGGGGTCCCGGTCAATGACGTAGTAATTCATCCGAACCAGGGAGAATTGATCAGTTGCGATCGCGGCGGCAACGTGAGGATCTGGGACCTGGGCGAGAACAAGTGCTCCCATCAGCTCATCCCCGAAGATGATGTCAGCGTCGCTAGCGTGACGGTTGCTAGTGACGGTAGTATGGTTTGCGCAGGAAACAATGCAGTGAGTCTAGCTTCTTCTGAGAGTGCCGAAGCTTCTCATAATGTATTCTAACGTGAGTAACAGGGCAATGTCTATGTTTGGCGTATGATCCAACGTAGCGACACTACATCCATTCTGCCGATATGTAAATTTGTTGCCCACACCACCTACATTACTCGCGTTCTCCTTTCCCCCGATGTCCGCCACTTAGCCACCTGCTCTGCCGATCACACAGCCCGCATCTGGTCTGTTGATACCTCTGCTCCCCACAATGTTACACCCAACGACAACCTCCCATCAGCCAGCGAACGCGATCCCGCGGCTTTCCCGCTTGAGACTACACTACACGGTCATCAGAGGTGGGTATGGGATTGTGCCTTCTCCGCTGATAGCGCATACCTGGTTACAGCCTGCTCCGACCATTATGCGCGCTTGTGGGAACTGGGCAGCCAAAGCATCATTCGACAGTATAACGGACACCATCGTGGTGCTGTCTGTGTGGCCTTGAACGATACTGCTGTTGGAAACTAAGGATGATGGCTTCGTTTCGCAGAGAGGATTAGAGAACGATATGTGCATGAAGACATGCAATTGCATCAGCGTCGGCGTTCTGGCGGGAAATAATACCGGGTAATGGGAGGTCATGAGTCAACAGTATATGGGCGTTTTGGGTGAAAAGAACGATTCCTAACCCTTGGGTCTGGGGCTTGATTAGAGGGTCACATATGCATATGTACGCCTACGCACATAATTGGGCAATTTGATGCCAACGCAGCAAAATGGAAGCTCGAATCATTGTTGCATAGCACGCAGATGGTAGTAGCAGAAGGAGGAAAAAAACTTAGAAACAACCATCTCCTTCGCCTAATTCCAGTCTTTCAGTAATATGTAATGATGATTCTTGACTCTACTGTCTTGCATCCATTAACACGTGACGAAGTAAATTGAATGTCAACCCAGCGCCATGATTGCTATGCATGATTACCCTCATTCCCTCGTTCCTTTGCCCTCTATCCAGAACACGAAGAGTACGAAGAGTACAAGAGAGAGAGAGAGAACATGGACTAAAACTCAAGAAAAAAAAGAGGGGGAAACAGCAAAACGACAACGACGACAAAGACATTCGACAGGGTCATTACCTCTGATCACATGAAACAGAAAACAGTTCAGAAAAAAAAATATAAACGCCCATGTAAATGCCCCGATCAAGAATCGCATACGCAAACAAATGCATGTGACAAAGTCAAGTCACAGCTGTGATGAAAAAAAGAAATAACCTCCCGCGTTTGGATATATCCCCCTCTAATCGAGCGTCTTGAAACGCGTGGGTATGCGTTTCAGCCTTGATTCTCTACGTTCTTCCCCACCGATACGCGTCTTTCTTTCTTTCTTTCCTGTTACATCCTATTCCCCCCCCAAAATTCACCTAATTCCCTCCCCTCTCCTTTAAATTCTTTTTCTTTTCGTTTTATTTGCCCAACAAGGCCGAAAACCAAGAGGACATGTTCTTGCCTGGCGAATTGGACATGCGAGAAACTACACTGTCTGTTTCGGTCTTGTGGTCCAATGTGTCTTTGCTGTTGTTATGGCTGCTGCTGGCAGTAATGACGATAGGCTGGTCGTGGCTGTGCCGTTGCATCTTTTGTGATGGCGAGGCGATTGGTTTTCTGGAGATACTTGAGCGAGGGGGCAGCAAGAGTATGTCGGTGTTGTCATGGGAGAGAGGTGTTGCAGTGTTGGAACTACGAATGGAGACGAGAGAAGAGCAGGAAGCGGAAGAGGAGAAAGGTGGTCTCGGAGAGGATGTGAGGAGTAAAAGTGTAGTTGTTGGTGTAGTATCTAAGTTGGCTCCAGACACGGAAATAGGTAATTCTCGCAAGGTTGTTGTATCTCCTTGTTGTACCCTTGACGGCACCGTATCGTCGATTCGAGACCCGTTTCTTCCTACTAGTCTGATCGCCGAGGCAGGCGGCAGATCCAACCTTGCCGTAGCAGAGGACGGCGTACACGTAATTGGAGATATTCCTGCCGTCACAGGAAGCTCCAGGCCTGTAGTCGCTGTGGACCTCATCTGAACGTACAGCGGAACGTGGCCGGGTTTTACCCAAGGCCGAGTTGCGAAGTGGCTCTGTGGCAGATCTAGAACCCAAGCAAATCAGCTCTGTCTCTACACATGATACCAAGAAAAGGGGGCTAAGAATGAAGACCAAAAGTGGCAGTTGTTTAGGCAGGACCACCTTCATCTCCCTTAGCCTCCTCTGAATTCTCGGGCGCGGCTTCTGCTTCTCCGTTATGGCCTTCAGCACCATCGCCCTCCGGAGCGGCGGCAGCGGCAGCAGCTGCCGCAGCAGCAGCTTCGGCTTCTCTCGCCTGCTTTTCTGCCTTTGCCCTTTGACGTGCAGCTTCACGCTCAAAGTTCTCCTTGCGGGCTCGCTCGTCCTTTGCTTTGCGTAGACGCTCTGTCTCTTCTACGCCGCCACTCTTCTTGAGTCTACCTTCTTCAACAAAGGTACCTAGTTCGCGCTTAAATTCGTCATCGTTCCTTGTGGCGAGATCACGTTGGCGTGCCTTTTCGGCTCGCTCGATGGCTTCAAGTCTGCTTTCGTGGTTTGGTTGCAGAGCCTTGACCTCACCCAGAACACCGTCGCGAGCTTGTCGAGGGTCTACGACTTTATCCGCTGCAACTGCATTGAGCATGTTGCGGCCGCTAGCAGAGCGCATTCCCTTGCCATTCTCCTTCTCGCTCTCGAGATTCTGCTGTTTAGTCGCCTGCTCAACCAGTTCCAGTGTCTGTGCCGCTTTCTCGAGATCGTCTTGCAGATCGGCGGCGAGCTCTTCTTGCATAGTAAGCATATCTCGCTCTTCGCATACGGTCTGCAGCTCTTGCTCCCAGATCTTGGTCCAGAGGGGCTTCTCCTTAGCCAAGACGTCCTGCAACTTCTTGAGCTCGGCAGTAGCCAAGGACAAGTCTTTGGCTGTAGTCTCAAGTTGGCGAGGGAGGGGCCGAACTCCCCGCATTACGACGTCCTTCCTGAGATCTTCGACAAGATCCTGCAGATCATCCACTCTGTTGACAATCTTCTCCGAGTCGTCCTGCAAAGCCTTCTTTCCATTATTGATGTAGGCGCGGCCGCTGTCGCCGTCGAGTGAAGGCAAAGCAACCTTGACAGCAGTCGATTTGACTGCACCAGCTTTTGTGCGTATTGTCGCCATGCTCGCCTGTATGTCAGAAACGAACGATGAATATGTTTGCCGAACGACTGCTAAATCTCGGCGTAGTGCCTGCACCTCGCTGAGCTGAGTAGCCGATGTAACATTGCCTTCGGAAGGCACGCCGCTCGAAATGGAGCGTGAAGACATGAGCGCAGAGTTGCGGTTGGAGGATAGCGGCGCCGCAGATATACCAGCAAGCTCCTTGGTCGTTTGTTGCTGACGTTCGGCAACGCGTTGTATAGTAGCCTGCTGATCTTCGACGACGGTCTTGATACTCTCCACCAACTTGCTAAGCCCGCCAAACTTGTCGTCGATGTGACTCTTTACTTCGTCAAGCTGCTCTACGTTTAGGACGAGGACGGATCGGTCCTTGATGTCTCGTATATCCTCCAACTCGTATCGTACACCAGAAACAGGATCTTGAATATGAATCTCAGGCAAATCGCCATAACGGTGCGTATCCCAGGCAAACTTCTCGATAAAGGCCAGCTGCAAGCGAGCTGAAGAGAGTTCGGAGCCATCAGTAAAGACGTACTTTTTGATCTTGCTCTTGTACTGAAGGAAAAGAGTGAGTTCTTTCCCTTGCTGGGGTGACTGCTCTGGAATGAAATGCGAGGGTTGCGGAGATGGTGTCTTGGTTCTATAGGAGCTGTTGCGGGTCGCTGCTGGTCTCGGAGCTGCTTCCTTGACTGGTGACTCGGACCCGAGTTCGGCTGGTTCAGATAACGGCCCATTGAGAGTGGCGCTGACTGAGAATTGATCGCCTTCGGGAAATTTCGGTGCAGCAATCTTGTCTTGAGGCGTCTTCTGTATAGGGCTGTCTTCCGGACCAGATTCCTGGGGCGGCAGCATGCTTGGCGCTTTGCTCTGGGAACTTTCCTCGGAGATGCGCCTATCATTTGGCTGATCAAAGGAGAATTTGGTTTCGACTGCTGGCCGCTGCTGGGCTCCCTGTTGGTTTGATCGCTGCCGGTTGTGCATCACCGATGCTCTGGTTCGGACTGCATTCATGGACTCGCGCACATCCCGGCCCCTATTCGGTATGGGCGAATTCTGCACGGGTGGGAGTGGTATGTTGTTTGTACCGAGATGCTTCTGGATTTGATATGCTGAGAACCTCCGCGAGGCTCTCCGCTCCAACTCTCCACCTCGTTGCAATGCAGCCAGCGCATCCTCTTGTTGCGGTGGGGGTGGAGGCGGTGGTGGAAAGTCGACCGGATAGTTAGGTTGCGGCGGTTGCGCATGTTCTGGTGGCTTGGGCATAGGGTCATCGGAGGGGTACGGAGTGGCCACTTGCTGAGCAGTAGAAGTCGAAGTGGATGACGAGGCGGTAGACAACTGGCTTGCATTTGTCGAACGGTTCGATTTCGGGTTTGAGGGAAGCGAGTCGTACTTGCTCGGGGATGCTCGGCCGCCTCCTGCTACTGAGGATGAGCGTGGGGGGAGATCTGGGCCACCAAAGGACGGACTTTCACCTCTTGAAGGCAATCTCTGGCTGGCTGAGCGAGGCTGGTGTGTCTCCTCGACCTCGCCAGAACTGCCGACACTGGCCTGCCGGGGGCTGCCACCGCCGTTGAGCGAACCATCTCTCCCTGTGCGCTGTCGTAACCGTTGCTGCTTCTTCTTGAGGCCGTGTAGGAGGTTGATGATGATATCTCGTATGCGAGGCAGGAAGTTGTCGAGACTCGCCTGCGATGCTTCTTGGCTCAGCGTCTCTTCCAGTATCCCGCGCAGCAGTTCCGGAACGTTTCCCAGGTCGTTTGTGTCGACGCCTATGGCATTGAAGGCCCGCGACGCAATGTTGAATTCATAGCCCAGGCGGACGTACACGTCGGAGACCTCGCTCTCGGTAGCGGTCCCGCGCGACCATAGTGTCAGAGTCTCTGGGACGTGTTAGCGCATGTGACGTTGGAGGGCGTGGGGCTCGGGGGCATGGTGTAGACTGACCGAGCAGTTGCTTCGTCGCGACGAGCAGATGTGTGACAGACTTTTCGATCTGGGAGAGTTGCTGCTGGGGCTGCAGTGGATGTTGTGGTCAGTGGCTGTAGTCGGACATGGGCGCAGAGTGCGGAGAGGCTATGTACGTACGTTCTTGGGCGCACGGCGTGAGGAAGACGATGAGGACCCCTGGGACGAGCGCATGGAAGATGGCTCTTCGGCCATGGTGGGGGACGACGTGGAGCGCGGGTATGCAGCAGCGGCAGCAGAGTGAGTGGCCGAGTGACGAAGCGTGAAGGCACGACACGCTCTCGCCGTAGGGTTGGCGTCGACGTTGGGTGGTGCACCGACGCCTGCTGCCCGCTACGGCCAAGACATGAGTGGCTGGGCCGCACGTGGCGCCGTCTCACACCCGCCACGCCTCTTCTGCGCCTTGGGCCTATTCTGGGCCTGCGCATGCTGATCGGAGACGTGCCTGGTGCAGCAGAGAGGCCATGTCTGGCCTGGATGTTTATTGCTGCAGACTTGGACGCTGGTAGGCCGTCTGCACGGCCAGCCTGCTGCACATGGTACCAAGGCGCATGCCACGGCTGGTCGCCTCTCGATACAAAAGACAGCTCAGGCGGGCTGGCCGAACAACAAAGTTGGGCAAAACAATGGCACGAGCAGCAGAAGAGGCAATTGGCACGCTCGCAGAGGCCGAGCAGGGCCACAGCATGGCGTCTGGCCGTGGTAGGCTGGCAGGGTGCAGAGGGTCCATCGCCGCGCATAGCGGGCAGCCGTCAGTTGGGCAGCCACTGCAGACACTACGGCGCGCAACGGGCCTATGTGGGCGCTACGGCGAGAGCAGCTGGCATGCGTCTCTAGCATGGGCAAGGCGCGGTGAACAGGTGTTTGCCCCCCGTAGAGGGTTGCCCGTCGAGCACTTGACGGGCGTGAGAGAGGGCAGGGTGCAGCATTCACGGCTACTGCCTCAGGCGGGCTTAGCTCCCGCAAGTGTTTCATGGAGGCGATCAAGCTTGGCGGGCACTTCAGCGTCGTCGACACCGTGGGCACAGCCTCCTATACTATCGCGACTCTGCCGTACGGCTTCTTCTCGCACTTGCACCCGCACTCGCACTCGCACTGCCAGCCTGCCGCCGTGCCTGCTCCAGCATTGAGTGCCCTGTGCAGTCCCCCGAGCTGGTTCTGCTGCCCTCTCCCCCGCGCTGCCCGTCGCTCCCTCTCCCACCCACAACCACCGACACCGACACCGACCCACGCTACCGAGCTTGCCCGCGCCCTCCTCGCCCATCCATGTCCACTGCCGCGGCCACAACCAGCACCTCCTCCAATGCTCTGAACGCCCTCTCCACTCCCGGCAGGCAACTGAAAATGAGCACAGCTGGCAAAGCCGCTACCGACGCACAGCGAAAGCCCGGAAGCCCCAGCGACGGTAGCCAGAGGTAACTACTCCCTCGCTCCGCCCTCAAGACCGCCCTCTCTCCACCCTCAGCCCCGTTGCCCCTGTCCTCTGCGTCTTCAGCTGCCTGCCTGGCCACGCTGCCACCGCCGCCCTCCTGCGGCATCCACTCGTGTGACTGGCTGCCGGTCACATGGAGCCACGGTGCGACTGCGCTGTCCACTAGACGGCCCTCGCTCCGTGTCCTCTGTTCAATTGCCTCGCCCTGCCCTGTCCTTGTCTCGATAAATCCGCTCCTGCCTGCGCCTGGACCAATGCTGACTTGGCAATCTGTAGGAAGCAGCCGGCCAAAACGGCATGGACTCAGGGTACCAATCCCCTCACCCAGCGACCGACGAACCCTGCGCCCTCCAACGGCCTCGTAAGCTCCTCTAAGCCCACCCCGACGCCCTCGTCAGGCGAAACTGCCTCTCCAATGCGCCACCTGAGCGACCGGATGATGTACCTGTTGGCCAACCTCACTGTAAGTGACCGGCGCTTCCCAATTCCAAGCCAACCACCGCGGCTGACGCTTCTCGACAGGGTCTTCCGGGCATCATCACACTGAAGAATGGCGAGAAGTACTCGGGCGTGCTCTCGGGCACCTCATTGGACCCTAGCGAACTGCGTTATGTGTTCAAGATGGTCAAGAAGTTGATGCCCGCTAGCAACGCTCAGACCAACGGTACAGGCGACGTCTCTGATGACTATGTCGGTGCGGGCGATTACCACGTCATGTCCTTTGACATGAGCGACGTTGCCGATTTCCATGTCAACAATGTGGTGCTCGACAAGTCCAATGCCAAGGGTCAGAACGGTATGTGTCTTGACAAGACAGACACCTCTCTCTCCACACCAAACTGACTATCGCAGGAACCTCCGGCTTCCGCACCGATACCGACATCTCGGGCAAGATGGCTATCCGCGAGCGCGATCTTCAGAAGTGGGAGCCATCTGATGTCGACCCCAGCTTGACTCTCGAGTCTACGGGACGAACGACCGAATGGGACCAGTTCTCCACCAACGAGCGTCTGTTTGGCGTAAAGAGCAACTACGATGAGACCTTCTATACGACTACGATTAATAAGAACGACCCACAGTATGCAGAGAGAGCCGCTCGCGCTGAAAAGATTGCCCGGGAAATTGAGGGCAGTACCACAACTAATGCGCACGTACGCGAAGAACGAGGAGGCTTTTCCGCTGCGGATGACAATGGCGACGAGGAAGACAAGTACAGTGGGGTGCGTCGAGACTTTCCTGCTCTATCAACTGGCCAGCCCAACCGATACACTCCGCCTGCGCGACGTGCACCCTCCTCTCAGCCGACAGTACCTGGAGCTCCGGTGGACCCTGCCATTATCTCTTCCTCTGTCGCGCGGCCCGGCTCACAGGCAGCACAGCGTGCTGCAAGTCCAGCTACAGCAGCACCACCTACAACGGAGCCAGCTAAGGTTCCAGAAGCCCCTAAAGAAGCTCCTAAAGAAGCTCCTAAGGAAAGCGCCAAGGAGACTCCCAAGGAGGCTCCCAAAGAGGCTCCTAAGGAGGCCCCCAAGCCCACAACAAAGCCGGCAGATGCGCACAAGGCCGTCACAGAACAACTACAGAAACCCAGCAGTACCATCAAGTCTGGAGTGGCTGCTATCCCCCCTCGAAAGACAGGACGACCGCATGATGCGACTACTAATGTGGAGCACGATCTCCTTGACTCTTTCAAGCAATTCTCAGCTGCCGAGAAACTTCGCATCTCTGACCGCCAGCGGGCGTTTGCTCGTGAGAACAAGGCAGTCAAGCTGAATGATTTGAAGAAGTTCGCGCAGAACTTCAAGCTGAGTACGCCAGTGCCATCAGATCTGGTTCCTATACTTGCCAAGGACGAGTCCAAGCAGCAAGCCATCGTGGACAAGGCCAACCGACAAGCGCTCGAACTAAAGGCTTCACCACCTTCGAAGCCGTCAAGCAGCAGCTCGGACCCCAAAGCTGCTACACGGTCTTCTGCTAAACCTGAGCCCAGTCAGGCTTCTTCCAATACGAACGTGGATCGCCAGCAACCTCAGCGCCCCCGACAAGGACAACAGCCTTATGCGTCTGCTAGCATGCGCGGTCCTCATCAAAACATGAATATTCCTCCTCGAAATCCAATGCTTGGCACCCGTCTGCAGATGAATCATCAACAACACAAACAAGGCGCTATACCCTACAACGGTGTGCCTCAGCCGATACCAGCACAAGAGACTCGGATGCCCCCTACTGGCCCTTCACAGCCCTCTAGTGGCTCCCAAACACCTTCCAGCGTGTCAAGGTTCAATGTCCGCGCACACGAGTTCAAGCCGAATCCAGCAGCGAACACTTTCCAGCCTGGGAACCCAAGCGCCAGCTCCAGCCCTCGACCCAACTCGTCACGACAGGAAGTTCGCAAACCCCCAGTTACCAACTTCTTCACCGGCCCAAAGCCAACTGTAAAATCTCTAGATGGCCCAACGACTTTCAATGCTGTTGGGCGTATGGAGAAGGAGGCACAAGAAAACGACAAGTCGCATTCTTCCGACATTGCACCTCCGTACAAGACTTTCCCAACATGGGACTTCCCTTCGTCCAACTCGAACAAGGGCTATGAGCAGTTGTTCGAGCATGCTCCTCCAGCAGCACCGCTATCAGGTCCTCAGCACGTCATGGCTGCTGGTCCTATGCCGCACCAAATCCCACCTCATCTCCAGGGTGCCCAGGGTATGCCCCAGGGACCGACACCTCAACACACTCCCAGAGGCCCACCAGTTCAGCCGCATATGGGCCAGCCACACCAGTTTGAGGCTCCCCACATGCAGTACTCGCACTCACAGTCTTCAGTCCAGCCTTCACCACGACCAATGGCACCTTTCATGTACGGAGCACAGCCACAGCAAATGCCAGGCTATCCTCAGCCTGTGCAGGTTCCTCAATATGGCATGAGCCCGAATGTTCAGCATGTACCTATGCGTAACGCGCAAGGCGGACAATTTATCCAACCCCCCGGCCCAGCCATGGGAGGGCAAATGATGACGAACCAGCCTTCAAATGGACCGTATATGGGAATGCCAGGTAACCCTCAAATGCAAATGTACTCTCCGGCTCCAGGCCCTGCATACCCGCAGTATCCTGGTCACATGCCTGGGCCTGGCGCTAATGGCTTTCCGAGCCCAAGACCTGGTGCTCCGATGATGAGCCACCAGGGATCGCAACAAGGACACCATCAGCAGCCTCACATGATGTACATGCAGCCTGGAGCGCCGGCACCGCAAATGTACCAGATGCAACCCGGAGCTAGTAAGTGGCCCTGACAGAACAAAGACGCTACATGGCTAACACTACCCCAGTGGCTCCGATGCGAGGTCCTTATCAGCAGCCATACCAGGGTGGACACTACGGCTCACCTCAACAGCATCCTCAGTTTCCCCAACAGCATCGTGGTACACCAAGTGCAAGCTACTCCCAGCCCATGATGCAACAGCATTCGACGGGTCCCCAGGTTCCACCGTCTGGTCCTGCTAACCATGGTCCGGAAAATGTCAACGAAGCCAAATGAAAGACTGCAAGATGACGCTTTGCATCTCAACTCTAGCGACATCTCTCCGGGGTCACCGCTTGAGCTCCGTGACATGCTCCCCCACACTTGTTTTTACTAAATTTTGCTATGCGATTAGCGTGGGTGGGTCGATATTCTCTCTAGTGAATGGCTTGACGCATAGCGACCGGCGTTGACAGGGCATGGAAGGTGCACAAAAGGGACTATGGTGTGGGAAAAGCCTTGGAGGCTATGGATATGGGGGATGGGATGAGAAACGAGGGTGGGTGACTGCCTCAGTTCGCTGTTCTAAACGCGACCGCAGAGCACCATGGGAGAGTCGAAGGAGATGTTCTGACTTTTCCGACTACAAGGGAGAGGTGGGAAAGTAGGGTGGAGGGAGCAGAGGGGAATGTGGGCTGCAGACGTTGATAGCTAGCAAAGCATGCACCATCCAACACATGCTTCTCAATCAACACACCAATGCAAACAGCTTCGATGAATCATCAGCTTCCCATCGCCTGTAAAATCAAAGACATGTCTCACCGAGACAATCCATCTGAAATGCATGTGACAAGGATCATCAGCAGGTACACAGACCCACTCTCTAGCGTGCGTCCAGGGTCCACACTCCCGTGGTTGTTCCGACGCTACCCCAGACGGCATCTGCCAGCCAGACCTAGTGTTGCTACCTTCGTTCGTGCTGTATGCCGGTTCCTCGTCAAGACGTAGAACTAGACAGCATGAACGACGCTGCAGCTGAGCCACTCATTCCCAGCACCCGCCACTCATTCCCGACCGATGCGCCCGACCGGTACAGCAGCGACGACCATGACGATACGGAAATCCGAGGGGACGACGTAGACGAGAGCGCCCTAGTGTCGCCGGGCTTGTTTATCTGGATCCTGACCATATGTGCTGGCGTGAGCGGCCTATTGTTTGGCTACGAGTATGTTTCCTTACAAGCTAATGCAGCACCCTAAAAGTATGCGCCAGACTGACAGCAGCACGTTAGCACCGGTGTGATATCCTCGACGCTTGTTTCCATAGGCAGCGACCTTTCTTCCCGCCCGCTTACTACGCTCGACAAGAGCCTCATAACGTCGTGTACCTCTTTCTTTGCGCTCCTCGCCTCGCCGCTCACGGGCGTCCTGGCCGATACCTACGGTCGCAAGACGGTGATTCTCGTCGCAGACGTGCTCTTCATACTCGGCGCGCTATGGCAGGCTTGGACAAGCAGCGTGGGCGGCATGATTGCAGGCCGATCGATTGTCGGCGCCGCGGTTGGTAGCGCATCTTTTGTTGTGCCGTTGTATATATCAGAATTGAGCCCTAGCCCTTTTCGGGGCAGGCTTGTGGTAGTGAGCAGCCTGTTCATTACTGGAGGGCAGGTGGTAGCGTATGTTGTTGGCTGGTTGTTTTCACAAAGACTGCATGGGTGGCGGTGGATGGTTGGACTGGGTGCTCTACCCGCGGCGATACAATTCATCATGCTCTTCTTTCTACCGGAAACACCGCGCTATCTGGTCAAAGCCGGACGGGTGCAGCAGGCAAGGTTGGTGCTAGGCAAAGTATACAAGAGCGACCATGGTGGAACCAGGTTGGTGGATACGGTTCTAAGGCGGGTGGAAAGGGAGATTGAAGAGGAAGAGGATGCAGCGGGTCTACGGGGTATGCCTGAGACCGGAAAGGTTGGTTGGAGAGCAAAGGTAGACAGGGTGCAAGACAACTTTTCTCAGCTGGTTATGATCGGAGGAAACCGGAGGGCATTGATAATTGCGTGTATGCTTCAAGGCTTCCAACAGTTATGCGGTTTTGTGAGTATCCCTTTATCTTACCTTTATTGTCACGCTAACCACGTTTCTCTCTCTTTACAGAACTCGCTCATGTACTTCTCTGCCACCATCTTCCGCCTCGTTGGCTTCCACTCACCAACGCTAACTTCCCTCTCCATCGCTTTAACAAACTTCCTCTTCACTCTCGTTGCCTTCCACTCCATTGATCGCATAGGCCGCCGCCGCATCCTCCTTTACTCCATCCCCATTATGGTCGCAGGCCTCATAACCTGCGCTATCGCCTTCATCTTTGTCGATCTGCCCGCCTCGGAAGAAGCTGTTTCTACCGCCACCGACTCAAACTCAGGAAGTAAAATATGGCCCCTTGCCATCCTCATCTCAATGATCACGTACGTAGCCGGCTACGCAATAGGCATGGGTAACGTGCCCTGGCAGCAATCAGAACTCTTCCCCTTATCCGCACGCTCTCTTGGCTCTGCGCTCTCCACGGCTACAAATTGGGGCTCGAATACGCTTGTTGGCGTTAGCTTTCTGCCCATGTTGCATCTTTTTAGCCCCACGGGCACATTTGCGCTGTACGCGGTTGTCTGTGCGGTTGCGTGGGGCACCGTGTGGAGGATTTATCCCGAGACGGCGGGGCTGGGGCTCGAGGATGTTGGGGGATTGTTGAAGGATGGGTATGGAGTCAAGGAGAGTGTGAGAGGATTTCAGGAGAGGAGACGAAAGGAGGCGGAGCGGTGATGTACAAGTACTTTGTTGTGGGAAGAGGTGGATTCAAGTGTTATAATCACTAATTCGAGAAGCTTAAGCTGTAATTCTCTAATGCGTGTTTGTATTACTACTACTACTACTAGGCATTGAACAGTGTTTGTTAATTCATTGACAGGAGACTAAATCACCTTAACACTTTACCTCAACTACATACCCCTATCCGAATCTACCCAAGAAACAAATCCAACTGCTTAGCATACTTCTCCGGAAACTGATACAAATGCCCATGTGCCGAGTCAGGATAGACATGCAACTCGGCATTCTTCATCCTCTGCTGCATCAACCAGCTATTCGGCGTCGGCGTCATGATATCCGCCTTGCCATTCGTAATCAGCACCTGTGGCGTCTCTATGCGCTCCATCCTTGCAAAGAACTCTCCGTCCGCCACAAACTTTGCTATGGCAGCTGCCTGCGCCCTGCCTCCAGCTTCATCTACAAACAGTGTGCGTTGCTCACCGTCGACGGCTCGCTCCTCGAGCCGCTGCCACCACGCGGCGCCTAGGGCCCGGCTCGTCTCAGAGGGATAGAAGAAGAGACCAAGCATCGTTTCGAGTGTGGGCGACGCCTGCCCCGCAGTCGCCATTACAGTCGGGTCCGGCGGCGTGAAGCCAGTTGTATATGCCGATTGCGTGCCTGCCAACACTAGTTTCCGCACAAGATGTGGGTAGTCTAGCGCGAGCACTTGTGCAGTGAAGCCACCCATACTAAATCCAAGAACATCTACTTTGGCCACATTGATGGCGGCGAGGAAGTCAACGATGGTGGCCGCTGCGCCTTGGATTGTTGGTTGGATGCTGCCGGAGCTGTGGCCGCAGCCGGCGTTGTCCAGAAGGATGAGGGAGCGCGTGGCGGCGACGCTGTTGAGGAGGAGGGGGTCGATCAGGTCCATGGTGCCTCGAAAGTGCGTTACCCACAAGAGGGGAACGGAAGAGGGCTTTCCAAAGCGGCGGTAAGCCAGCTTGGTGCCTTTTACATCTACATATTGAGTTGGGGCGGTTTGTGCAGACATGGTGGGAGGATTTGGATCGCTTGTAATTTCTCTGCCTTTTTACCAGGTTGGTAAATGTATGAAGATTGAGAGGTTTCCAGCTATGATAGTATTGGGATTCATTATGGTCATGATACATATTCTTTTATGTGTTGTGTCTTGATGATGATTACTTATCAGAGCTGCTTACGATGGACGACTACATGTGCTAGTCCCATGCGTAGACAAACCAAGCCTGGTCTTGTTTTTCCCCAGGCAGTGCATCTTGAGTTACATGTCATAGATGTTTAGTAAACATTGTAATCAGAGGCTCGATTGACTTCCTCTCTAAGTAACGAAGCCCAGCGCTAATATAAGCAATACTTATATATTCCTTTCTTACTAACACCTTCCTTCCCGCTCGTGGAATGCAGCCAAGATATTAGAATGCTTAGTAAATTATCGAAAGTCTAGGAATTTGGAATGCTAGACCTCTTTTCCTGCTTGGCGAAACAGCTCCATGAGTTGGAACGACTCTCCGAACCCTCATAAGGATTTTCTTGTGAAACTAAAGAGATTCTAGTTCGTACAACAGGTCTAGTTCCAAAAGAGTATGGCTGCTTCTGTTAGCCTCGATGAAGTCTTGCCACGTCCATAGTGCGTCGAGAATCCATGACTGAGGGCGATTCCTTGTACGATCTGACGCTGCACAGGTTGAGGGTGTCGAGTCGAGGAAGTTGGAGGAGCCTTTCTCAAGCTTGTCGGTAGCAAAGATACTCTTCAAGTGCATGACCGCTAACTGCATACCAAGTGTTCTCTTAACTTCTAGCCAGGTATTAATCCTTGAGGCCGTCATATTGATACTGCCTTTGTTTCCGGATTAGCCTGGTTGATACGGATAGCACAGATTCGAAGATGCTGTCTCTATGGAGCTTCCGCAAGGATGTAGCATGGGGTCGACTTAGGCGGTGATAGCGAACGATGCCTGTGCTCAAAGAAGCTACTCTAGGCGGAAACGCTATGGGTACACCCGGGTCCGCTCTGAAAATAGGATACTGCATGGCAGTCCTTGAAGAAGCTGGGTTACCACGAGGTAACCCTTGTCTAATGCCGCCGAAATGGGCTGCGAGTAGTGCCGGGAAGTCAATTGCGGGGTATATGATATCAGGATGCAGATAGCTGGTTACGTCAGAAGAGCCTCTTGGGCACAACTTGGTTCAGAATCCTTTGTTCATGAGATCGGTTTTTAGGTAGTCTCGACGGCTGTCTAAAGAAAGGCTTTTGAGCAAACTGATGAGATGATAACAATTGTCGCTCACTCTGAAGGCTATAGCATTTTGCATGAGCTGCGAACATGGTGAGGTCACGCCTAGATTGTTAGGCAAATCAGCGTTCATTTGCTGTTCTTGAGAAAGTAGCATAGTGACGGTACTCCACTTTGACTGAGGCTGGGGTGAGGCGCGGTGCAGTCATCACAGTACATCCTAGCTCTGCTCCGCCCCCTAGTCGATTCGTATACACGCTGCATGTGTTGTTTAAGCCTCGACAAGAGCCGAGCGTCTAAGAGGGCCGCGCGTATAAACCGTTGCAGTTATTTCGCCGAATGGAGTTCGTAGCTGGCTCGGCCAATTGCATCGCCCCTACTATTATTAACCCTAGCCAAGTGGGTGACGCGATCACCCGTTGCGCGCCGTACGCCGGCGGTACTAACGCACAACTGTCAAATCAAGCTCATCCGCGCGTTTCTACTAATCGAATAAACAAAACCCTTACCAGGGGCTTTGCGCCCTGCAGGCCTGTCCCCTGTGGACCAATGAGGCTCAGGCACGCGTAATGATCGTGGTTGGATGTGTGATGGAATTTATGTCTAGATTATAAGTCGTGAGATCTGCTAACAGAGGCGTTTGTATCCTCACGATTTGCCACAACTTCTTTCATCATGGCTACATTGCAGAAATCCGTAGTCTCCAGCATCAGCTGTGTTTTTCAACAAGGACCAGCATGGTCATGGACAATGCCGAACCAATTAGCGGCAGAGGATGCTGATGTAGCCCAAGGCAGAATATTTTGGTTGCCGGCAGAGGAGGACTTGCCAAAAGGAGCGGTTGAGAGAGTACATGGCAAAGGTGTTGCGGACGGCATCTACGGACATCCGGTTGTTATAGTCTCAAGACCTGCAGAGAACAGCCACACAGCTCATTTCCAGATTGTGAGTTCTTCTTTCGATGATTCGGATATGCCGCTAACACGTCGAAGATCTCCCCGCTGCAGCGCAAAACAATAGGCGACCTGTATCATATCAAGGCGAACGAGTTACACATTAGTCGACGCGCTGGACATATACCAATAACACAGTCACCAAACCATTCGTGTGGGACTTCAAAGACATCGACGAAGCAGTTTCCGACTTTGCGACTAGTAAATGGGGCGCGGTTGCGATCAGATTCATACGTAGATGTTTGGAACGTTTACAAGATTGACTGTTCGTTGTTGAAGGTGTATACAAATCCGGAGACCCCGGATGTGAAGCAGTTTCGCTTCGGTCACAAGTCGACGAGGCGGTTGTTGGCCAGGACCACGATTCTCACCAAATACGAGCCCGGTACACAACACCAAACGCATTCCATGCAAGATCCGGAACGCGCAAATTCCTGGTCTGATATTGCATATACAATGCCTGTGCTGCAGAGATCGATCTCGGAGCCAATTTGGGTATCGACAGAAAATGCTCCAAAAGTCCGTGCTCGAAGGTTCTCGGATTCGGAGACTTGTTCTGTAATGTCATGCACATGTTGTGGGACAGACGGTTCTCAGATGAGTCTTCGATCATCAGACAGAGTATGCAGATCTAAGAGTAATTCACCGTCGAGGATGCCATCAGATAGCGCAGATGGAACGGTGGCATACAGCGCAGTGACATGGGCCATAAGGCACCCATTGGATTGTCTGTTCAAGCGCAGCGAGGTGGCTTGCGAAAACAGTGGAACGACAAGAATCCATTCCAGGAAACGAGGGAAGAGTCAGCTGTGGGTGAATGCGAAGGGTGCGATGGCGGTAATCATAGCTTCAATATAATGATCGACCAATAATAGTGAATAATAACGCTTTGTGATTATCCGATATCCTGTCTATAAGTTTCAACCCATGTGAGAGCATGTGTTATAGGTTCTGATTCTGTTGGCTGGCTCTCGTCATCCCCTAAAGTTTTTACATGAGCTTGAAAACGTTGGTAGGTTGCCAAGTGTCCTGTGCTGGACAGATCTCGTACGAGAGCTGCACGAATGAAGACCCATAGAGACTCATGCTTGATATCAAGTTTAACCGCGTAATTGAACACGTCTCTTACCAGCTCTTGCCTCAAGGACGGGGCCATTCGAGGCATCAGATACAGAAGAAAGGACCAGCCAGATATATCGCTTGGGTGTATGCAACACCAGGTTTTGACATCTCGGGCAAGTTTTTCGTCGAGATCGAAGGAATGCGCTTTCTGGACCAATCTCCGGGCGTATTGCCAGGCGTGGTAATTTTTAGGATGTTGCTCCCCAGACTTGCATACAGCAGCAAACTCTTTGTTCCAAAGGGTCGTCTTTTGGGGATCCGATACGCTTTTCAGCTCGACAGATATCAGTGAGTCTACAACGTGGAAACGGTGATACCACAGGGTCGGCGACTTGGACTGGCGATGCAGCGGTGATGTGAGGATGCTGTCCAAAAAACAAAGCTCTCGTTGTAAAGACTTGTGGCATACGTTTCCAGTGTCGAGACCATGTTCAGCCTTCAGTTGAGCGAGCACGCGTTTACGATAATTTGCAGCAGTGATATGTTCTGGATCGAAGAGAAGTATGATCTCTGTTGCCCGCATTGTTTGGTCAATGACCGATGTATCACCGCTGTGCTTGTTCGTGAAGAATTGTTGGCGTGCTTCCACATAAGCTAAGGTGAGCGCTTTCTTCGAGACTCCGAGATGCAGCCCTTCATGCATGAAGACACCATTTGGCGGCTGTAGGCCAGGAGGAAGGATTTCAATTTCGACGACTTCGTTCTCATGGTCTCGTAAGTAATCGCTCAATGATGTGTAGGCCAGTTTTTGGAATTCCAGCCGTTGGGACACGTCCGAATCCATCGTACACTGCTCGGGAACAACGAGTCATTCGGTAGATTCAGGCGTAGCTTGGAGTCGTGGTGAAGAGCAATAGCCAAGTGCAGGAGGCATGCCTACGCACGGTCCACCGTTGCTCCAAACTTGTCATTAGGTACCAAATCCCACCATATGACATAGCGCCTTCTCGCTGATCTGGACACAACTATGCGATGAGAGCACCCCGCATTGCGACTCCTCTCCACCACCCCCAACCATGCCGTCGCTTCTCTTGGTAGTCTTCATCCTCCAGCTATTACTCCACGTCATCAACACGGTGGGCAAAAATACCGTAAACGAGCTGGTAAGCCCCGCACCGAATGGTAAACATAAGAGGGCCTGGCGCTGACCTTGCTGTAGCTATGGATCCTTTACAATAAGCTACCGACGCCTAGTTCTGGCTCTGCAAAGCGATGCCAAGTTCTGAAGAAGGAGATTGTACAACTGAAGCGAGAGCTGGGTAACACGTCGCCTCAGGACAACTTTTCGAAATGGGCGAAGCTAGACAGGCAGCACAACAAGGCCATGGCCGAGTACCAGAAACTGGGTATGTTAAACTCGTTTCGCGAGTCCTTTGTTCGTTCGACTTGTACATGTTTACTGACGCGCCGTGCTCCAGACGGCTCCCTGCGCTCGCACCATTCGGCTTTCACGTCTACCGTCTCTACCCTTCGCTGGCTCGGAACGCAAGGCCTCCGCTTCGTCCTACAGTTCTGGTTCTCCAAGTCGCCCATGTTCTGGATACCCGCGGGGTGGGTTCCGTACTATGTTGAATGGATACTCAGTTTTCCGCGAGCGCCGTTGGGCAGTGTGAGCATAAATGTATGGGGCATTGCATGCGCGAGCATGATTGCCCTCGTTGCCGAGGCGATTGCAGCGGCATGGGTGCTCATCACGCACAAGCCGACGCCTGTGGCGGCAGACAAGCAGCGCCGGAAGCAAGAAGCCATGGCGTTCAGTGCCAATCCGAAACCTGCAGAGAAAAAGGAACACTAATAGCTCGGTCATGATAGCTATCGCATGCGGGCGATGCCGCCTTTATGGCTAAATATCACAAATACAAATTCTGGAATCAATTATGTCTCCCATCAAAAGACGCAAAGTCGTCCTGGCTTTCGCTCTGACACTGCAACACGAGTGGGATGATCTTGGCAGATCGTTTGGCTTCTTCTAGGCTACAAATTGAACCCGTGATCGTGGAGGAGTAGCGAATCACCGAGTCTTCGAAAGAGCCATCGTCAGATATCTAGGGTAGATATGCACGCAAGAAATAATGACTAGCGGCGCTATACGAGGCAGTTGGACATGAAACTGCGTGTTCGTACAGCAAGCTCGCATCTGTGTCGAGATTTTTGGATGTGATGTTTTTGCAGTTGGTTGCAGCAAGAAGCCAGAGGAAGAAAAGTTGAGAATTGCGCGCTAAGGCCATCCGGGCCGACAATGTTCCGGGTTGCGCATTCGGCTCCTTGCGTCCTCCGCCATGCCGGCCGTGCCTCAAACGACTGTGCCTCCCGTGTACATCTTCCCAAGCCACAGTACGCGTTATTTCTTTTTACCGAGATGTCAGGACCAAGGCCGACAGATGCCCAGCCTTGCCTTTAGCCTCACAGACGTGGGGTAGATGCATATGTACCAATCTGCCTCGCACCTGAGAGTATGCACTAAGTTCAGGTAAACGTTCGAGAATCCGATCTAGCAGCGGCCCTGTCAGCTGCTCGTGTGCGCGCGTCAACCGTGAGCTGCGACAGGACGCCTTTTTCAGCCTTAACTAGCTGGATACAGTAGCCGTAGGCAAACCTTCCAGTGCAAAACCCTTGGTCGCCGTTCAAGCGAGCATTCTTTCTCGTATGTCTGACCAATCGTCTACGCAAACAAACCTATAGAAAGCCCTCACGGCTTGCATCGACGCACGGGCATACAAAGGGGGCAATTGTCGGTGTTATTGTCCCGTGCCTCTCAAAAACACATACCGAAGTCAGCCGATGCTACTAACATCGCATCGCGCTCTTTTCTAAGCGATCCAGACGACCTTGATTATGGGGCAGCAGTGGTCACCAGCTGCCCAAGACACATGACCGACTTTGTACCCACATGAATGGTTCAGCTCTTCCCCCACATTCCGGGGCCCAAACGCATTACTTGCAGTGATCTCACGCAGGCTGCCCCCAGACCCAAGAATTCACCTTACGTCCGCGGTTGGAATAGAGTTTGTGAGGCGTCCGGGGATGCAAGGTGGGGAACCACACACACGGCAGGTTGCTAGACAGCCACGTACTGCCGTGTTACAAATAACGACAGCCCTAACACTTGCGCCGCGGATCGCTTGCACGGAGTACTGTCTTCGCCATAGTGGCTGGTACTGAGTGAAGATCCTGTCGACCCCACAGCTATCATCGCCGCCCAGGCCTCGGAGCCCGCAAACGTTTATGACCCGAGCCGCACAAGCGTCGAGCAGTCTGGCCATCAACCGGCAAGTGGTCGATGGACCCTTCGTGAACAGCCAACGGGTGCCCAATGCGAAAAAACCAAGAGTCCGTTGAGACTCGACTGGGACAAGCGCTGTGACGAAGTGGCGTCACCTCTCCGCACGATCCTTGAATGCTTGTCCTAATGACGATTGGAGGATTTTCGCGCCGGCGCAAGCCCCGTCTAGTTTGTGGATAAGCCGCGCATTTAGCAACGCAAAAACTCCACATCTCTCGTGTTGACTGACTTCTCCGCCTTTTCTGGGGTTGGTAGCCCCTTCACCGCATCGTCTCCCCTGGTCCTGCACGTCGCCTATCCCAGCGCCTCTACACACAACAGCACAACAGCACTTCACAACTTCCCCATCACCAACGCCCACCACCAAAGTTTCGCTCTCGACAACAGGGCTGGTGCCAGATAATGCCGTGGCTTGAGCGTCTGATTCCGAGACGTCCGCGACCGCGATAGGACACCGCTCCGCAATTCATCATTCTCGCCTCATCGATGGCAACAGTGGATACGTGGTAGCCCAGCGCACGACATGACTGTCACGAACTTCGATGGCGACTTTCCCACGCGAGGGCCCGTAGTAATGGGCGTGTCGGCTGCAACGCTGGCATTATGTTCAGTGTTTGTGGGCTTTCGTCTGATCTCCAGGTTCTTGGTGGTTAGAAAGCCGGGATGGGACGACTACACAATGCTCCTCGCGTGGGCAATTGCCTTTGGCGCCTCCTTCTCCTTATGCTATGGCACGACAAAGGGCTTAGGACGCAAGCAAGAAAACATACCGCCAGAGTGGCAGGGGGCCATGAAGAAGTCATCCTATGCCTTCTCTGTGCTATATGTACGTACATAACATTGCGTGTAGCGATGGTCCGTGCTAAGACGCAGCAGAATCCCGCACTCATGACGACTAAGACCTCGATTCTCTTATTTTATCTGACGCTCTCCAAGACCCAAAAAGTATTTCGAGGGGCTACTATCGCAACCCTGGTCGTGGTCAATGTTGGCGGACTGGCACTGACAATACTAAACGTTCTCCAATGTCGCCCTCTCAGCGCTGCATGGGCGTCTCCGGTTCCTAGCTCGGCACACTGTACCAATATCGTTACAATCTACCTATCCTCTGCACCGCTCAACATCATTACCGATCTGGCCATTCTGTTCCTACCAATGCCTATACTCACTAGCATGCGGTTACCCAAGAAGCAGAAGATAATCTTGGTCGTCACCTTCGGATTCGGCATATTCGTAGCAGTCGTCGACGTCATCCGTATCGCATACTTGCAACAAGCTCAACGCAGCACTCTCGAGGCCGCTCAACAGCAAACCTCTGAATCAGGAAATGACCAGAGGAATACGGGTAATTTTGCATGGTTCTCATCCTTGTCTTTTATGTGGAGCGCTGTCGAGATCAACGTGGGCATAATGTGTGGTTGCGTTCCTGCCCTGAAGCCGCTGGTCAGGAGATTCCTCCCCAGCTGGGTCATTGACCACACGATCCGCGACACAACCACACAAACGAGCGATGAGCCTGTTCTTCACCCTGATATCCTCGATTCCAGAAGGCGCTCGGACCCGTTGACGCCTCCTATATCCCCATTCAACAAGCCACCCCCAGCTCACAGAAGTGCCGATGATGAGCCAATGGGAATGATCGATTTTCTGACGACACCCGATATGACTGAGCTGCCCCAGCTGAGAACGTCGAATACGAATGTCACATTTCGCACTCAGCCCCAACAGGTGACTTTCTTCGACTTTGTCAACACGGGACAGAAGAAGAATATTACCCTGCGAAGCAATCGAGAGTCAGTGTATCCCGTAATCATGGTAACTATACTTTTTGCGGTTTGGGGATTCGCCTATGGGCTCTTAGACGTTCTGAATTCGCGGTTTCAAGAGGTTGCCCACACAAGCGATTGGGAGACAGTCGGCGAGCACTCGGCTTATTACGTTGGCTATCTGGTGGGACCGTTGACTTTTGGACGCCTTGTCTTCAAGGCCTGGGGATTCAAAGCCTGCTACATGGTTGGATTAGCGGTCTATGCCTGTGGAACCCTCGTCTTCTGGCCATCTGCTGTACTGAACTCCTTTCCTGCGTTCTTGATATCCAACTTCATCACAGGCGCGGGGCTCTCTACCTTGGAACTCGGCGCAAACCCCTTTATAGCTCTTTGCGGGCCTCCAGAGTATGCAGAGGCACGATTGAACTTCTCGCAGGCTGTCCAAGCCGTGAGCAGTATAATCTCTCCACTTTTGGCGAACAAAGTTTTATTCCCCGCCGATGCCGCAAACCTGATCGATGTACAGTGGACATACCTCGGCATCTCATTTTTCAACATTGTCCTTGCTATCGTCTACTTCTACGTTCCACTACCGGAGGCCACAGATGAGCAGCTCGAAGCTGCTAGCCAGCGTACCGTGCCTCACGCACGGGAAGCTACGGTGAAATTCGGATCTAGACGTGTCAGGGTTCTGTGGATAAGTTTGGGCATGGCAGTGTTTTCGCAATTCTGCTATGTTGGAGGCCAGGAATCTACCTCGACTTCGTATGGGGATTTTCTCGCTCGCGTCACACCTTCGGTCGACCTTGTGTCCCAACGAGCATATGGTCATACAGCCTTTGCCCTGTCTCGGTTTCTGGCCGCCCTCATCGATATTTGGGTCAAGCCACGCTACAGTTTGCTAGTCTTCTACCTGGGTGCAATTGCCTTTGCTGCAGCAGCAATGCATGCCTCTGGCTCTACAGGCGCGGCAATCATTGCACTAGTCATGTTCTTCGAGGGCCCAATATTTCCCCAGATCTTCGCCCAAGGAATCCGCGGCATGGGCAAGCATACCAAGGACGCTTCTGCCCTCCTGGCCTCTGCCATTGGCGGCGGTGCCGTTTTCCCGCCCATCATGTTCGCCCTGCTCAAGACCTACGACCCGCAATACGCTTTCTGTGTCATCGTCGCCGCTTATTCGGCGGGCGCCTTGTTCCCGCTATACCTCAACATCTTCCCTGCAGCCCGTAGGCTGTCTGACCCTGTGCGTGACGAGAAGACCAGACGCGAGTCGGAAGCTGAGGAGAAGCAGCGGCGGGGCTCCAGCCACCTTGAAAAACTAAGAAGATGGAGTAGGGGTAAGAAGAGGCTGAGTATCGCAAAGACGAAGGAGGACCACGAATTGCCGTCGATAGAGCATAGGGAGCGGCGGAGCTGGCCAGAAGGCTTAGCACCCAGGAGTAACAGTTTGGCTATTGAGCCTGTGAGGACGCCAAGTGCTACTAGTGGTAGCAGTACTTGGACTGCGAGGTGAAGGTATTCCTTACTTCCTTCTCCTTTGCTAGTTCCTTTTTTTCATGTTTCTGGTTTCTTTCACATGTTACGCATGATACCACAGGCTAGTTTTCGTTTCTTTTTCTTTCGTGTAACCATAGCGACGTATCTTTTCCTTTTGACACGCAGATTCCTTTTTTTCTTTCCACCTCTAAAGATACCATGGGACGGGGCGGGGTAGACTTTTATATGTAAAACCACGGTTCTACAGGCATTTTGGATTGGGCTGGTATTTCTTCTTTGGTTATCGTCATTTTCACTAGTTTGTGTACGATAAAAAGGGAAAATGGGCGCATGATCCTGAGGATGGATTATGAGCTGGAAACTTCGATGAATAAAAAATTTCAACATGGTGTAATTTGCGTATAGTCACTGATCTCTATATCAAGTGCGAATGAAAAAAGTATGCTATAAAACCATGTGTACATTAGAGGGAAAGTAGCGGGATCACTGTTAACAAGCAGATTATGCCTCTTAGAGATGACACAGAGATGTACAGTCAGGAGAGGAAAGAACACATGAGTAATTGATCTTGCTCATTTAATCATTCCATTCGTTCGTTCATTTATGCTCAGTTTTATTTTCAAAGGATAGGAAGGAATAATACGTGCCTCCTGCATTCCAACACAAAACCCGCTGGCTATCATGATCTGGGGCGGTAGACAGAATGATTACAAAAAGACAGTCTGTAGAGCTAGGACAGAAAAAAGAGGAATGAGGGAAGAAAAACGAAACACCATGTCCATGCCTTCTAATCAAATGGCTACACTTTTCCCATAGCCATATCCCTGCTATTTAGTTGGCCTTGTTGCAGTAATGAAAATGCTCTCAGCACACACACGTCATAAATTCTCGGAGCTCTTATACGATGAAGGCAGCAGCCAGTGCAGCAGCGACAAGGCTCAAGTACGCTGCCATGCTAGGCTGCAGGTGCGTGTGTGCCAAGGACGTAGTTCCGCAGCACTTGCGGTTGTATGTGACATTGTTAGCACGAGCGGCGACTTCAAAGACGGAACCATTTGTAGGGCCTTCGTTGTAAAAGTCGACAAGGAGGAAATTTGGTGGACGGCCCCAGTCGCCTAAGAGACACCATGTTAGTTTACTGTATTAATTGACTTTGCCATAGGGATTGAAAAAGAAAAAAAGACTTACTGGTGCAAGTATTAGCCATAAGACCCAAACTTCCAAATCCCTCGACACCGTTCGTCTGCTTGATCTCGGCCACGTTGGGGACCAAGAGATTGAGGCCAGCAAAGGAAATCTCGGCGTTCAGATTATGATTCGCCATGTATAAGATGTCCCTCATCTTTTGCTCTGACATGCCTTCAGGTCTGCCGAGAGTGCAGGGGAAGCTCTGGTTCGTGGGCGAAAAGGTTGTCTCCCACACGTTGTAAAACTCCCAGAGCAAGTAGGGCACAGCGTCGGTGTCGTAGTTGTAGTCGATAAAGGTAATAACACGGTTGTTGTGCAAGATCAGCTCACCAAGCGTGGGCCAGTCGCTGAGCTCCATGGCTGTCTTGGGCGGCTGGTAGATATACTTGCGCAGGCCCGAGGCTTCAATGGGTTTGGCGAAGTTCGAGGCTGTGACGAGGGGCTTGCCGTCGGAGGTTGTCTTGTCCCAGTCCGAGTTTCCGAAGAGGATGGTGACGACGTCGAAGGGGTGCTCCTCTACCCATTCTGTGACTTGGCGGAGATAGTCCTCAACGGTACCGGCGTTGAGCAGGTCGCACGAGGTGTGGCAGTAGTACAAAGTGTCGTTGACATAGTGGGCCGAGCCCTGCAGCATGCGAACGCCATCGTCGAGTTGTTGCTTTACCGAGTATTCTTGGTTACGTGCGATGTTGTTCTTGCGTGTGTAAGGCGAGTTGTGGGCGCAGACTTCGGTAATGTTGGAGTACTTTCGGTTGCAGAACTCGAGGTAGTTGTTACATGGCTGAGTGTTAGACGGCAAGGCAGGAGCTGTGCCGGTGCCGGTTGGCGTCATGGTCCTGTTTCCATGTCCGATGTTGGTGAGAGGATCATCGGCCGTGGTGGCGGTGGCATTGGATGAGAGGGTCCTGCTGGAGCCGGAGAGAGCAGGTGAGGTAATGGTCGCAAAAGTGCTACCTTCAAAGTCGGAGGGCACAGTTGGGTTGGGCGCGAGGTCGTCGCCTGTGAGACTCCGTTGCGATCCAGATAGCGTGATAACCGATACGGACGAGCTACTTTGGCCTGCAGCAAGAGCCGCAAGCCACGCCAACGGGAGAAGAGCCCCTTTCATGATCGCCACAGGGGTAGATAGGCTCCGAATTCACTTCAGTGACGCTGTCGAAACCAGGACGAGATGCTGTTGGGTGGTTCTGTTAAAGGCAGTGCCGATAGCGGTCGAGTTGCAGAGAGAAAAACGAAGAAGGGGGATTGGCGAATAAATCGTTGCTGCACAGCGGCGTTTCAGCGGTACTAATGGCGTAAACACGATCGTCTATATTATGGTATCACGCAGCCCCGGGTGAGAGGAAGAGTTGAGGCCGGAGAGCGAGTGGATATGCAAGATACGATTAACGCTGAGCAAAGGATGCAAAACAACGAGACCAAAGGGGCCCTGAAGACAGATGAGGCGACGGGCTGCAACGAATGTTTTCCAAGCGCGCGAACGGGCCACCGGCGAGAGCCTGGGTGTGACGTCGTCCTGGCATTCGAGGCGCATTGGCCCTGACTACCGCCCAACGATCTGCACCAGCCGCGCAAAGGGTCTCCCCACGACACGTCATGTACGAGCAGCGGCTGAAACATTGGGGCATTTCCTAAGGCGCCTATGCAGTGCTAGTTTGTTGAATATAAACTATTGAATTTCAAGGTACCTAAATCGCCAGTTGCAAGAAGCTCTATTTTTGACCCGACTCACCATGTCGCGCTATGTCATGCCATGTGGCTGTGTCGTGCTCGGGGTACTGTGGCTGTGGTCCCCATCTCCACATACACTGCTCAATCTGGTGTATACACGCGTAATGCACGTTATGATCCCTCAACACCATGTTCATAAACCAAACCACCTTCAGCTGCTCTCCCTTTTTTTTCTCCATACCTTAAGCACCAGATCCCCCACTGCTGAAAAACTCCTCAAACCGACTCTTGCCCTTCAACGCCTGAATCTCCCTCTGCAGCACATCGATGCGGTAGTTCTTAAACGCCTTCTCAATTCTCGCCCTGCTCTCCGGGTCCTTGGTAATCGCTCTTGAGGCGCTTGCCGTACCTGTCAGCAGGCCCAGCTCACCTCCCAGGAACAAGCCACCGAGCGAGAAGAAAAAGTAAGCCGCCGCATCGCCCCAGCGCGACGGCCCGCTGATTTGTGCCGTGATGTCGGGAATCGGCTCAGTGCGGCCGTCAGCAAAGCGCACTTCGACTGGCTTTTCCATGGCCCGGAACGCCTTGAAGTAAGCTAACCGCATCGCTCGCAGACGGAATGCCGTGTAGATGCCAAGCCCAAGTCCCAGTGCTGACGCGATGCCCGCGTGCTGCGACACCTTTCCGGCGGCGCTTTTGAGAATGTCACGATCATGCTGGTTAAGACTGTCCACTGTTAGTCTGATCCTCCTTCTCTGAGTAACTTGATGGCTTTCTTGACTTACTCATGCTGCATGTGTTGCTCGGCAAGCTGCCTGAGGTCTTTGGACCGGCGGTCGCGGAATGCTGCTAATGATTCGGCCATGATGTTCGTGTGTGTATGTGGATGCGTTTGTGTGGCTATGTATGCACTTCTTTCTCTTGGGAATTGATTGACAAACTATGGTGAATTTCAAGTGACAGCTGTCATACTAGGGCGAAGACTAAATTTGTAGCTTTCACCTGTTGACGACAAATTCATGATGATTCTAGTTGCAACCATGACATCATACGGACCTGGCGGAACCTAACCACGCCATTGGGAAGCTTGCTCGTCCGAGCGCATAGAACCGCTGTCATCCGCATTAGAGAGTGGGGTGCATAGGTTAAGAATGGATTGATTGGTCTTGACCCTCAATGCTAAAACTATGCTGTCGTGAAATTCAAACAATGATTCTACTATGACTGTCCCAGTCCTACCAAACGCCATGCTCAACCAGAGCCCGTCAACGCCGCGGTACATGCTAAGCTGTTAAGAGCCGAACCATGACAAAACGCAATCCCATCCATAAGAACCACAAGACAGACACCGCGACGTCCTACAGCTTGGCGTGGGCCTCGGGCTCAGCAGCGCTGGCCTCCTGGTTTCGAGTCACGTTGCCTGTGCCAGGACCTTCGCCGAAGAAGATAACTTCCACGGTCAAGTCATCCCTGTATCGTCGAGAAAAGGGACTTGGGAGTGTAAGAAGAGCACTCAGCTGATCTTGGTCTTTTCCTCCAAGTGCGTTGCGCACAAGATGGGTCGCTGCATTCTTGTCTTCGACTACGAAGCGCTCGTTCAGGCTGGTTTTGGTACCCCATTGCTGCTGGCGGATGGGGGCACGCTGACCTTCTCCCTTGTCACTTGCCTTCTGCTCTACTGGCAGCTGTTTTTGAGTAGACCACCAGCTCTTTAGCCATGATTGGGATTGCGAGCCTTGGCCACCTGGGCTGCCCTGCGCATCGAGCCACTGGCCCACTAGACCAACAACTTCCTCATTGGTAAGCATTTCCCACAAACCGTCAGTGGCCATGACGACAAAGTCACCCTTCTCGGGCTCAACCTTCGTCGTGGTGATGACGGGTTCAGCAGTGACATAAGGCGGAGTCTTGAGTAGTGCCGAAGGTGTGCGTGCAAAGTATGACTTCTTCAATTCGTTGTTTGTCTCGAGCGACCACTTGTAATAGGCGTCACCAAAGGCACGAGATGGCTCAAGTCCGCCAAGAATGCGCCCGTTCCGGACTACGTTGGGTTCGCCCGGGTGTTCTCTGCGTAACCGCTCTGCTTCGCTTGTCGTTCCACCAGTCTGATCCTCTGATAGAGGGGTTGCTGTCCATTTGCCATTATCACCTCGCCGGCCTAGGATGGCGCGAGAGTCTCCAGTGCACGCCACTCGTAGGAGCTTGGAGCGGCTATCATAGAAGGAGAGAAGAGCGCACGAGCCAGATAGTGCAGGTGCAAGCAGCTCGGCAGCGGCGACCTTGGACTGGGCCTTTCGCACCTTCTTGACGGACTCGTGCACAATTTCGTTGTCCAACTTGGTGAAGCCAGTTTTGATTGCTTTGTCAATTGCCTCGGGACTCGGAAAGTGTAGCGAAGGGTCTTCAAGGGCAGATTTGTAGGTGGTGTTGAGCTCGCGTGCGACGTAAGAAATGAGTGTTTGGCGGAGTTTGGCTGAAGTGACCCAGCCACTGTACGAGATTAGCACTGTATCACTGTCTTGTTTGGCCCTTGATATACCTGTGACCGTCGAACACGCCCCAGAACATCCAGTCGCTGGCAGATGCGCCGTTATCGGTAGCAGCCAGATTCGACGGGACTTCGATGATCTTCTCAGCATGGTCGTCCTCAATAGGATCATTGCTGGGTATTTGTACGACGTCGTATCGCACCACGCCCTGGCCCCTTCCTACCAGCCACGACTCCTCGTTCTTCCTCAACTTGGCCGTGGCTTGCTCGGGGTCCAACATCTCAAGGACTTTTCTGCCGTAGTCGTCCGTCTCTTTCGAGATGGGACCAGTGCCAGTGATGGTACCTGTATACAGCTCGCCGGGACCCACGACAAGCGCCTTTCTTGTAGTCTCATTGTCGGCAGCACTGGTAAGGTTTCTGGCTTGATCGGCGGGGGAGTGTGAATGGCCCGTCGACTGGCCGCCGTTGTAGGCATAAAAGGCCCCAGAGGCAACGGCGGCAGCCACGAGGGCACCTGTCAGGCGGAGTTGCATAGACGACGTGAGGAGGGGAGGACAAGGACGCTGTCGAAGGGCGAGGTGAGTCCGGTGGGCTAGGCCATTGCTTGGCACCAGGACGCCGACTCGGCTGCGAGCAAGCTTACGCAGGCACGGACGGCGTGCGGAGCGAAGTGCTTGGAAGGCAGCCCGCATCTGGCAAGGAGAATGAAGGGATGGTATTGGCAGTGGCGGGTGGAGGTGGAGAGTGACAGTAGACCACAAGCAGTGAAATCATGGTGCAGCACGGGACGAACGCTTAGTCCAAGCGCTTACCCGCCGTGGGCCCAATCACGCCCTAGCCGTACAAAAGGCGATTGACTCTGAAGCCACCGTGCCGAGTACGTCATAACTTGCCTGTGACACACAATTTTCCAAACAACAAAATGTCTTCACGAGCGCTACGGCGAGCCCAGCGGGAACTCGAAGAGAAGCAGATTCGGGAAAGGCTTGCGCAGGATAATCAAGATGAGGAAGAGTCGGAGCCTGAGGTGGCGCCCACGACCAGCGCAAAACCTAGCCTGTTTGCCATGCTAGGGGACGATGGTGACGGCAATGACGAAGACGAGGATGAGGACGAGGAGGATGCAGAGCGTGACATCGCACCCGATGCCCGCGGCTCCGACCATCAGTCAAGACCTGAGCCTGCACCCGCTTCAAAGTCATCAAAGAAGAGCAAAAAGAAGAAAAAGAAGGCAAAGGCAAAAGGCAAGGCTGCCACTACATCCCAAAGCGATGCTACAGTCAAGAGCAGGTCGGATCTGGACGAGATTGATCAGGCCTTGCTTGCGCTGAATTTGACTGCCAGCGGTCAAGCAGGTGACGAATCGGACCAACAAGGTGCCGCTGTCAGTGAAGAGAAGAAGCAGTTGTTTGCTGCGTTGAGTGTCGATACTCAGCATTTGCACTCGGCCAACGAGATGAAAAAACTCTTTGGTCGAGCCGCTCTGCAGAACACTGAAGACGAAGCGCGCCATCGACAGCGGGGCCATCAGGGTGGGATTGCAGCTGCGCTTGCAGGACGCAACGCTCCTGGCAGCCGCAATCTTGCCTCTCTGAGCCTCCGTAGAAACATCTTCATCCAAGGCAAGGAAGAGTGGCCGCGTGCTACATCTGGTGGCCTTGGAATGGAAATTGTTGAGAAGCGGGCAGATGGCACTGTTGAGTACAGATTTGTGCACAACCGCATGTATCAAGACGTCCAGCGACAGTTCCAGGTATGCGTTGCAAGCATGGATCCTGAACGCATGATTGCACTGCTCCAGCACAACCGTAGGTCGCCCTGTTGTCCTGAGCATCTACAACGTTAACCCTGTCTCTAGCATTCCACATTTCAACACTGCTACAGGTCTCTGAAATTGCGAAGCAGCAACGCGAGAATGCTGCTGCATCTGACATGCTGGAGCGTGCGCTCTTCACATTTGGCCGTTCTGTACACTCAACATTTGCTGCTAATCTTGCAGCCGGAAAAGCACGGCTAGACTTTCGTCGCCCGGAGAATCGCGAGTTCTGGCTTGCTGTGTGGCGCTACCTTGGTGCACTGAGTACTCGAGCAACATGGCGGACGTCGTTTGAGTGGGCTAAGCTATTACTCGCCATGGACCCCGAGCAAGACCCATACTGTCTCCGACTCCTCATCGACCAGCTGGCTTTGAGAGGACGAGAACCCGAAGGGTTGATTAAAATCGTGGAATCAGACTATCTACAGCGGCAATGGAAAATTCCACCCAATCTCGCATACAGTGTTGCGCTTGCTTACGATCGTATAAAGGAACCACAAAAGGCACGCTCGGCGCTTCGCAACGCCATCAAAGAGTACCCGTGGTTAGCAGCGAGGCTGTGCAAGGAGCTCGACATCTCACCAATCCCCAAACCAGTGTGGGGCAAAGAGCCCAATGGCGACTACCAGGAGCTGCTATGCCAGATGTACGTGCCAAAGGCAAAGGACCTGTGGAACACTACAGAAGGCACCACTTTATTGGTAGAGATGTGTTTTGTACTTGAAGAGGAGCTGGGGGCAGGCGAAGACCCGTACTGGCTTGCTCAGATACCCGAGAATGATCTCGCTAGGCACGTCATACTGTCGGACAACCAGGCACTCATGTCACTTCTGGACGTACGTGTCAAGTCCAGGTATACGTCAGTGTCGGATCCACTACCCCCGGATGACAACCTGGAGTCTTACGACGCTTCAATAAGTGGTATGATGGCAGGGCGTCCACGAGACCCGGCAGTACGACGACAGTTGCTCGCTGATCTGGAGCAATACCGAGAATATTTTGAGAGGATAGGGATCGATAGGCTGATGCAGCAAGGTCTGAACGAGCATGACTTGATAGAAGCACTGGAGGAGGCGAACAGCAGCATCGACGAGTTCAGGACCAACACGGAGCGCTTCCAGTTTTTGCGCATGAGGCTCGCACAGGAGGGGGTACAAGTCGTGTTTGACGAACAGGCTGCGGGCCGGGGAGACATGCCTGGATCGGAGACGGACGAGGAGGAAGAAGAAGTCTAGACAGGCATGCTGCACGTTGCGTAAGCTGATGGGCACAAGGACAAGGCAATACACATATGACCCCGGCACGGACACATGCATGGAGGAGAGTCTTGTTGCGGGCGCAGCAAGAGACGTGGCATGGATGTACTGTATATATGTAGTGTGTACGTATAGGTAATGCGACTGTGCAGCCTCCCCACGCGCTCCCTTTCCCCCCGCTGTGGCGCCGTCGAGTCCGTGCGAGGCTGGCTAGGCCGAACAGAGTGGAAAAAGACCCTGCTGTCGCTCGCAGCTGTGACGTACCCAAGCCTGGTTGATAGCCGCTTTCCGCACAAGCCGCCGCCGCATCATCGCCTAGGGGCCCGCTATCCAACCGCCTAGACCTCTGTACATGCTGGGCATACCCTCAAGTTGCTCTGCACCGCTGCCCCCCAGAGACCACACCCCCTTGCCGCCGTAGCTGCCATCGCCCAGGCCTCTCCCGGCCCTCCCGTCTGTCGCCATGAGCGGCGTGCGTGCTCACCTCGCCAACCGGCTTCGCAGCACCTCCCTGTCCGCGGTCCCCCCTCCGCAGCACAGTTCCAACTATTCTCACGAGCTGGCCAAGATTGCCTCGTCCATCCTCTACCGTTCGCCCCTTCCCTCAGAAGAAGGGAGGCCTGTCTTCATCCTCAACGCCGCCGCCCTCCCCGACTCCCACGACGCTGACTACGATACGCTCCTGCCCTATGTCCTCGCCCGTCTGCCCGAAGAAGACGAGCTGCTAAAGGGATACGAGTATGAGGTCGTCTTCTTCGCTGGCGACGGCGATGGCTCCGCAACCAGCAAGAAGCACAGGCCGGGCTGGGGCTGGTTTCTGCAAGCCTACCACGTCCTGTCCAGGGCCATGCGCAAGAGGCTCCAGCGCCTGTACATTGTGCACGAGAAAGCATGGGTGAGGATATTGACTGAGATCTTCTCCACCATTGTGAGCCCCAAGTTCAGGAGAAAGATATACCATCGTATGTTGGCCCATGCCCCTTGCTCGCTGCCGTACTGACTAGCTACAGTGTCTAACCTGACTCAACTTGCCCGAGAAATCCACATTGAGAACCTCCTGATTCCCCCTTCGACCTATCTCGCCGACCGTCGCGTAGCCGAGAACATTGCTGCATTCAACGGCAGCGGTAGACGAGCTTTCGGGACCCGCAACCCCTTCCCTATCGGCACCAATGGCAAGACTCGCTTCCCCCGTGTTCTTCGAGAGACGACAAGCTTTGTTCTTATGGACAAGAACATTACCTCGGAAGGCTTGTTTCGCGTGCCTCCACACTCGAGATTGCGCGACTCGTTGAAAGAAGCATACGATAGGGGCCAGAAGTACATCATCTGGAAAGACAATGACATTATGCTGCCAGTCCCTCCGTATCCTCATGCAGAACACCAGGATGAGATACTGGCCGAGCTGCCCCCTACCGATGCATACTCAGTCTATATGGCAGCCGCACTCATCAAGGCCTGGTATGCTGCTTTGCGACAACCAATCTTCCCGACAGAGTCCTATCGCGACTTGCGTCGGCTGTACGGAAACAGCCAGGAGGTCTTTGAGCTTCAGAAGCTGGCTGATCTTTTCTCCCCGACTTCTGAATGGTCTTTGCTGCCTGGCTTGTCCCGTGAAATCCTTTGCCGACACCTTCTGCCCCTCACGAGTGCGATAGCTGCACGGCAAGAAGAGAATAAAATGACGGCCGAGAACTTGGCGGTCTGCTTTGCTCCAGGGCTACTCTGCGGTCCTGACCAGCTTGAAGATGCAAAGGTGTCGTCCATCATAAGGAGAGTCCTCACTCAAGCGATTGACATGTGGACCGAAGGACTGAGAGAAGCATGCGGTCAAACAGATGACGCCTTTTATGCCGAGTTGAAGCTACCCAGTAACCAAAAGGATTGGGAGGATCCTGCAGACACAAGAAGAGACTCATCTGAAAGCGAAACTTCCTTGCCAGAACAGATAAAAGGCATTACGCTACTTGACAATGAGAAAGTTTCCACCACACAGAAATCACGCCAAAGTCAACACGAGGAGGTGCCGCCTCCGCTCCCACCTCGATCTCACGTGTCATCTAAAAAATCTTCCGTCGACTCTATTCAACGGAAGCCTGCACCACCACTCACAGTGCCCCCGCGCTACTCCGCTGTGGTATCAGACGCTCCCGAAGATGTTGCCGAGTCGCCCATCACCTACGCCGCAACTACAGACGGCTTTGCTCCTACACGTAATGATAACAACAGTACCGAACAGCCCCCGAAGCTCCCACAAAGACCTGACGCCCAATCAGATGAGAAAAAGTCTGGTATGAGCAACCCAGTTTCAGTCATTCCCAACTCTGCTTCTACACGCGCCGAACAAGACGCGCCCTCACAAGTTTCTACTACTTCTCCAGTGTCTCAATTCAATATTCCTAAAAGGAAGACCCTGACTGCGACGCAGATTGACAATGTCGAGAAGGCCGTCGTCGCGAACAATGAAGCCCGCCGCGCTCAGCCCGTGGGCGGCATGGCGCTTCCCGGGCTCACGGGTAACTATTCTCATAATAATAACAATAACAATACAGACATGAAGCGAGGGCCATCTTCTGCAACTACATCTGTGGGAGACACTACAGCCACCTCCCCCCAGCTGCCGTCACCTCAAAGTGCTGTCTCAGCACCAGCATCAGAGTTTCGTCGGCCAAGCGTCCCTTTTTCTGCTGCACCATCATCTACATCAAAAATCAGTCGCAGTCCAAGTATCAATTCGCTCGCACGACCCGTTTTCCCGACTACACCTCAAGTCCCCATCCTAGGCCACCCTGTGCCGCACAACAAAGCGCCGACCAGCACCCTTCCTGTTCCATCTGTTGCACCACGCCTACGCACCCCAAGCCCAAGCCTCATGCAACGCATGCCTAGCTTTGAAAAGTTTGCCAAGAATTCGCCTACCAAAGAGGATGCTGGTAGCGACTTATCGGATGGTAGTGGTGCTGGTGGTGTGTCCAGGGGCAGGACGACGCTGAAGCCAACCAAGATCAGTCTTAAGAAGCAGTCTGTCGAGGACTTGAGGAGGCTGTATGAAGAGCGGGCGGGGACGGCGAGTGTGCTTGTGCAGGCGGGTAGGCAGAAGAGTGGGTAGCTTGTGTTGGTTGCTTCGTTCTCTTTTTTTTCCCTTTATTATATTTTTCTTCTTGTATATAGAGGGGTATCTATCTATGGGGCGGGGCGGATTCCAGGGTTTGACATATATAATACATATATATTTTCCTTTGTGGAAATAAACGTATTTATCAATATCAGCAGTACATCATCTCCATTTGTATTTGTCCAAGGACTGTTGTTTCTGTTCAATTAGACAGGATATCGGATACCATAACCTCCTCGATGTGTTGGTTGTTCACCTTCTCGTCTTTGTCATCGTTTCTGTACGTTTACGGGATTTCATTTCTTGTTTTTTTTTATTCCTCCTCCCAACAAAATTCTCAATCGGGAAAAAGGCAAAAGAAAATTCAGAGAGAAAAAAAAACACATAGTCCCCACACATGCATGCATGTTTTGACAGAAAGAGATGGGGATCAGAAAGGTATTCTCCAAGCGAACACATATGCATGGTTTGACAAAAGAAGATAGTAAAGTGAGAAGAAGACGGAGAAAAGCATCCCCACACGCACCATTTTTTTGACGAGAAAAAGATAATTCTCAATGCACTTACTCATGCATTCACTCACTCACGCATCATGTAAAATTCAGAATGGACAATACAACACAATCATTTGGCAGAGATATTACATCAGCCTGTATACTTTTAACATCACTTCTTTTTTGTTTCCCAGAGAAGAAAAAAGAAGAAGAAAAAAAAGCCACGTCAGTGAACAAACAAGTAAACGAAAAGAACAGAGAGGAAAAGCGTCAAGCTTTCTGTGTCTCTGTGTGTGTGGCCTCCCAATCCCCCACCAAACCCCACTTGTATATGAGAAAACAAACAAAAATTACACATGGGTTCTGAATACAGGATTGGCAGTATTATCATCGTGTCCGTCTTCAGTCTTTGTTCTTTGCGCTGATGCTGGCGGCCAACCCATGTGTCCCGGCGCCGCGTTGGCACCCTGCCACCACCCGCCATCATATCCGTCTTGAGCGTGGTGGTGGTTCTGTCCATCGTGTGCTGATTGGGCATAACCCACAGCGTCTGGTGTTGTGGAATAAGCTTGTCGGGGAGCATACGAGTGGTCGTGTTGGGTATTTTGCGTAGGATAGACGGGTGCGGCAACACTCGTGTTGAAGCCGTTGACGTGGCTGGAGCGCCAGTCCTCGTTGATTCGGAAGCCGTCGCGCCCAAGACGGTCGCCCAGGACGCTTTCGAGACCCATGGGGCCGCCCAGTTGTGGTTGGTAGTTGTGCCGTGGGAGGATAGGGCCTGGTATACCTGGCATTGCTATCGTATAGAGCGTCAGACTATGCTCAAATTGGCATCTAGGGACGATTCACTTACGGTTCCAGAACATGGATTCTGCTGCGTCCGCTGTAGGAGATGTTATTGTCATAGGCATGTTGGTGGTCGATGTCATGGGCTGCGTATACTGGTAGGGAAGCGACATATTGGAACTGTAGCTATTTTGAACAGGTTCATGCCTTACAGCAGGTGATGACTGGCGTTGACTCGGGACCACGCTGCCGGGTCTCGATTGCGCGGGGTGTGTAGCCAGATGCATTGTATTCTGCGGCGCAAACATGGATAAACTCTCTCGTCGTTGAGATTGAGCTGGATGGACCATGCCAGGTACTGTGCGATTATTGTCGCTAGTAGATGAGTTTGGAATTACCATCAGAGGCTCTGGCGGAGAACTCATTTGACCGTGAGGGTTGTTTGGATCGCTCTTGGGTAGCAGTCTCGAGTTGCTGAGCTCCTCCGGAAACGGCAGATTCCACATCTTAGACAAGGTATGTATGATTCGAAAGCCCCTTGCTGCAAAATAATGACATTGGTGAATGTCCTCAAGACCTTGCAGTCCCTCGACGAGATTTTGCCGAGACAGCTGGTTTTCCTTGGAATAGAGCAAGTGTATTGTGCAAATGGTGAGTAGAACATGTGGTATGACCAGGTGGGCTTGTCGGAAGTCATAGTATTGTCGGTAAATCCTGAGAATTCTTGATACCTGGTTGGCTGCGTCGATACAGATATCGCGTGGGTGCACATCGGAATGGATAAGATCGACTTTTAGTAGCGGACGGAAGAGGTGGATAATGTTTGTGTGGTAGAACATGCTATTGTCCAGATTAATTGCCTGATAAACAAAAAACGAAAGAAAACGAAGGGACAGAGGTGGGAAGGGGGTTACTCGACGTACTGTAATGTGAGAACGTGCGGTTGAGGTTCTTTCTTGCCCTCAATTCCCAACGAGGCTGGTAGTTTTCTGTACCAGGCTTGATATTTGTGGTAACAGTCAAGTAGCTTGCTGCTGGTAAGCCTCTCCTTTGGTGCAAAGAACATGTGGTTGTTGTCGTTAATAAGCTCTGAAAGCGACGTAAGCTCTTGTAGAAACATGCGAGTGGTTATGACGCCACTACCGGCGTGCGAAGTTCCAGGAAACGTTCCTGGACTGGTGGTGGTTTCATCAAGGATAGGCTTCTGAAGGGTAATTGCGGCTCGAGGCATTTGGCTGATTCGTCCCATGGCGATTGTCCAGACACTTTTACTGAGTTAGCCGATATTGTCATGGTGTCTGGAGGTAGTTGATTACTTACTTTTCCACGGTAAAGCAGCCCCAGAAAGTAACTTTTCGGACCTCGACTTCGCTTGGTGTCAAGCCAAGGGTAGCACTAGCACCGTAATCCAAGTGTAGACCTAGCTCGACACACATACGTATGCATCGTCCAATGTAGGCAAAACCAGTGCTGTCTCTGCCTGTACTCGGCTCACGAAGCGACATGACACAGAGCGCTTGGACTGTTGTAAGACACGGGGTTTCATCCTCGAATAGCAACCGTCTAGCTTCGGCGAAGAAATGGTCGCCTGCGGTACGGAAGTCGGACGGGTCAGTACGGGCTGCAGGATCATCGCTCAGGTGGCAAGCGTATGCGCATATGGCATTGACGAGCAGGGGGCAACAGTACTTGTCGCGGCCAGCTCTGAAGTCCTTGTAGAAGCATTCTCGGCTGAAGAGAACGTAGAAAGGATGACTCCATGTAAAGTAGAGGTCAAGCAAGCTCTCGACAAAGGCTAAATCATCCGTCACGCTTGTCCACGTGGAACCCTGACGTTGCGGCTGCACACTGCTCATGTGCATGCGGCCGCCATCGTAATTCTCTTCTTCGGGGACCAGACTCAGGCTGGCCGAGTGCCCAAAGTGTCGGCTTTGGCCGGTGATGGTTACGGCTGGCTTACCGAGTAGCACACTGAGATCAGACTCGAGGCTTGGGGCCTCAACGGGCGTAGTGGGAGTCAGGGTTACGTTCTTGCGCCATGTCTCGGCCAAGGTGGCCGCGTCGAGGTCCGGATTGCTGCGAATGTGCTGGACAAGGTCGTTGGCGTGCTCTTCCGGCAGTCTTCTCAGAGAATTCAAGATAAACTCGGCGTTAGATGATGGGGCATCCGGGGCAAGGGTGGTGACAGAGGAGGCATCGCGCTTGATGCCTACGTTGTTGGTGCTTGTGTGTGCTGACTTGTTGCGTCGGCTCTCGCTCTCAGCATCGTAATGGCATTCAGTCTTGTAGACAGCAGTGCAGGTTGCGCAGACGGGGGTACCGCCATCGCACTGTAGGCAAAAGGCGTCAGCAAGGGAGGAATCCACGGGGCTCGGGCGTGCAGGCGTGTTGGGTCTGGCAGGGCTGGCATACAGGCAGACAGACAGACAGAGGAGACAGAATTTTGGGGGGTGGTACCGGGCTTAGAGCAGTCCGCGGAGGTCCATCTCACACATGATGCCATGCCCCTGTTTTGTTACAAAGGTCGTGCACCGAGAAGAATACTTACTTTGGACTTGCGTTTACGGCATGGGACACAAGCAGATTGCACGCAGCGGCGCTTACTGGCTTTAGTATCTTGGGCGTGCGAGGCGTCTTGGGAGTCTCTGGTGGAGGACGAGGCAGTGGCACCGCGAGCCATTGTTGGTCAGCAAGCAGGAGGAGGAACAATCCACACGGGGCTCCGAGGGAGGATCTAGTTATGGCATTGTCCGACTTGGAGTAGCAGAAGTATGTAGCACGGGAGATCAGCCACTGGGGCAGGCGAAGTCAAATTAGGTAGTTGTGACGTTGGGGTGCCCGTTGCAGCATCTAAGGTGCCTGGCCCTAGGTTGCCCTTGGCGGGTCAGATAGAAAACACATGAATTCGGGGCAGACAGTGGCGAGCAGGGATGGCCAGCAGAGCGGGCGACGGGCAACAGCGACGCTGAGGGTCGCTGGAGCGAGCCACTATGGCCGCATGTTGTGCAGTAGCCGGGCGGCGAACAGGGCCAGCCAACATGGCAAAGTCAGACGCAAGCGGGAAATTCGAATCGAGAGCCTGGAATGCCATCAGCCCCGTCAGCTGATCGGCCCAGCAGCGCGTCCACACCGCGCCGCCGCGCACTTGGAGCCCCCGAGCCCTGGAGCCCTGGCCCGTCCAGCCTTTTCGCGGATATGGGAGCGACGCGACGCTGGAAATCTTTCTTATGCCCGGCGCCCGGCTGGGGCGTCTTTTGGACAGGTGGGGGCCTGGGGGTACCGCACCCTCCTCATGCGCCTCGAAGCAGCAGAGATTTCCTTCAGGTCCTCCCGCGACGCGTACGGTGCTCAGCTTCGGCATAGCAGGCCGAACGAGTGCCGTTGCGAGCTCGCGCGCATCGTGGCAAGCAATCAAACCATGCGCCATCGCGGCGTGTCGGGGCCAGCCAGAGCAACGCGGCTGAGAGCCATCACCAGCGGTCTGTTTCGATTCGATGCGATTGCGAAAGGGGACCGTGGGCGGGGCGTGCCACTGTGGTGGTGTTGCAACAGAGTAGTACAGTACATGGTGTGTACCAAACGGCCAGGTCGCGTTGGCGGCTGCTAGCGAGTTTGCTGCCCTCTCGTTGGTGGGCCGCGCTCCGGCGCTGGCGTTGCTCGCTGCAGCAGCAGCAGCAGCAGCAGCAGCAGCAGCAGCTAGTCCTCAGCCCCTCTATGCTACCCACCACGTCGCCCACCATGGTCGCCGTCTAGCACGTAACCTCATGCCCAGTCACACCCATGTAGCTAGTCGATTCATTTCCATTCGCTCCCTGGCTAGCAAGCAGCCTTCCCCCGGCCGCCCACCCTAAAACTCCCAAACTCCCTTCTATACATGCAACTGCCCCATCAGCTCCCTCTGGCCCCGTCTGGCCCCATCTACTCAGCCTCAGCACCCTCGACAGGCCGCACTCCCTTGATTAGCGGCAATAGACTCCTCGCCCCTTGCCGTGCCTGCTGAGCTAAAACGGCATCCATGATGACCAGCGCGGCCATGCTCTCGACAATCGGCACGGCACGCGGCACCACACACGGGTCGTGTCTGCCCTTGGCCTCGAGCACCCCGTCCTCCTGGTCGTACGTGACCGTCGACTGCGCCTGCCCAATCGTCGCTGCCGGCTTGAACGCAACATTGAAGTAGATGGGCGCCCCGTTGCTGATGCCGCCCTGAATACCGCCCGAGTTGTTGGTCTTGGTCGTGAGCTTGGGCTTCGAGCGGAACACCTTTGCAGACGGGTTCTCGCCCGCGGGCACTGCGGGAGCCTTGATAAAAGGGTCGTTGTGGATGGAGCCCGGCACTTGTGCACCTCCAAAACCCGACCCTATCTCGAATCCCTTGGTTGCTGGAATCGACAACATGGCGTGTCCCAGCTTGGCCTCGAGTTTGTCGAAACACGGCTCTCCCAGGCCTGTCGGGCAGTTCCGAATTACGCAAGTCACTGTGCCCCCTATGCTATCCTGTGCGTCCCTGTACTTTGCAATCAAATCTTCCATGCGCCGGGTCACCTCGTCGCTCGGGCACCGCACGGGCAGGTACTCATCCACCTTCTCGCGTGTGATGGCGTCGATCAGTTTGAGGTACTCCGGATTCGTCGACGCCGTCGGGTACTCCGCTGTGGGGGGGAAGAGAAACTCGTTTCCAATAGAGTTTGTAAATGCAACAATCTCGATGCCATACGCCTCTCGCAGGTATTTTTCTGCAATAGCCCCAGCCGCGACCCGTCCTGATTCATGTCAGCTGCAATGCATCTTCATGCTCAAAACCACCACGTACCAATCGTCTCCCGAGCACTGCTGCGGCCTCCACCCGAACTAGCCTTGACTCCGTACTTCTCCAGGTATGTCCAGTCGGCATGACTCGGTCGCGGATACTTGTCCATGGTCTGGTTGCCGTAGTCTTGCTTGCGCTGGTTTTCGTTCATGACTCTAATGCCAATCGGGGTGCCTAGTGTAATGCCAAACTCAGTCCCCGACTGAATCTCCACACGGTCTTTTTCGTTGCGCGGAGTCGTGATGGCCGACTGGCCTGGGCGGCGGCGTGTCATCTGGGGTTGGATGTCTGCTTCTGTCAGCGCCATGCCAGGCGGGCAGCCGTCAATAATGGCGCCAACAGAGAGGCAGTGGGATTCGCCATAGCTGCCACCAATCAGTTTGTGAGTCGTGAGTTGACGGGGCGACTGCATACGTGGTGACCCTGAAATGTGTCCCAAAGGTCGACATGGTGGTTTCAGTGGAGGGGTTGAAAGTCGACGCTCCTATGCGGAAGCCGTTTGATCAGGTCAAAAAAGGAAACTTGCGATCAATTTGTGGGAGCTACTTTGCGAATCTATCAGTTATGCGAGTGCAATGTTTTGTCACAGGCCAGGCCAGACGCGTACGCTGGAATAATCAACGTCAGAGTCACTCCCGCAGTTTTATTTATTAGTGGGGCGCGGAGTAGGGCCGTCTGGTAATCCGAAGTCGGCCGCCGATGGTAAGGCTGCCCGTAGCTGGAACCATGGCGCACCTCGATCGAATGTCTCGAAGCTCAACCAAAGACACGCAACGTCTGGATGACTGGAGTATGGCGACATTCTTTGCGAGCTACAAAGTTCATGTTGGTTAGTGGCATCCCTCAGCGCTGGATCGGCAGGCCCGGGACAGGCGCATCTAACATCATCATCCATACGCGCAATGTTCGTATGTATCAAGTCAACAAGCTTTGCAACTCATTGGCACCGTCCTCTCACGTAAGCTGGTACGAGTGGTTCGGTGGATGAGTTCTGGTCACTAATGTCACGTGATTGCACAGGACATCCGCCGGCCATGACACCAACTGCTGTGCGTGCGTTGTTCTTGCGTTGTTGCATGCTTCTGGGCAGCAAGGTGGGGTCGAAGCAAGTCGAAGGCGACGGTGCGCGCGTGGGCGAGTCTGGCAGCAGGACCGCAAAGAGCCAATGTCACGTCACAGGCGACGACGACGACGGCAGCAGAGTAGCAGACAGGGCCTGTCGAATGCCATTTGGTCTGTAGTAGCAACAAGAGGCAAAATGCTTGCCCAGAACAGGTTGAGTGAAGCAAAAAGGAGACAAGGACGATGAGCCTCAGATGCGCGCACGTTGGCGACCAAGTGGCAGGCTGTGGCAGGCACGAAGACCGCCCGGGACTGCTAGCGCGGACCCTTGCCGTGACCTCCCAAGAAGTTTTGCGCCTGGCCAGCAACACCAACCCCCATACAACCCCTCCATTCTTCCAATTGCATCCCATACAAACCACCATCATGGCTGAATACGTCAAGATCGAGAAGGTCATCTCCAAGGTCCCGCCCCCGGCCTTCAGCGACATCTCAAAGGCCTCCAACGACGTATGTTTTGGCGCCCCCGCGACGAGCTTCGTGATAGCGCCATTGCTAACCCGCACGCCCCCCAGCTTATCAACAAGGACTTCTACCACACGGCCGCAGGTTGGTGACACGCATTGGTCCTAGGCGCGCAATTACTGACGCTCCGCCAGCTGCCCTCGAGGTCAAGCTCAAGGCCCCCAACGGTGTCAACTTCACTGCCAAGGGCACCTCCGCCCACGACGGCCCTGTCACCTCTTCTGTCAGTACATTGCTGCCGCCCGACAAAAGACGCAGGTTGCTGATATATAAGACAGCTCGAGGGAAAGAAGTCGCTCCCCAATGGTACGGCAATAACTCGTTCATTTGTCCCCCGCTCTGTCAGCCTAATGCTACCTTTTCTTTCATCGTCCGGTTTTCATTCGTACATTTTTCACGCAGCGCAGCCTCCAGGCAATCACGGCGTCTCTGTATCGGGCTACGGAATCAATTGGCTGACGACAAACCTCGCAGGCATCAGCATCACCCAGTCATGGAACACTGCCAACATGCTGGCTACCAAGGTTGAGCTCAACGACACCTTTGCCAGCGGCTTGAAGACTGAGGTCCTCTCCAACTTCAGCCCCGCTGCCGGTAACAAGGGCCAGAAGGTCAACCTTCACTTCAAGCAGCCTGCCTTCCACGGCCGTGCTTTCGTCGACTACTCGGCTTCCGGCGCCATTGGCACTACTGCCGATGCTGTTGTCAGCCACGAGGGTATGGTTGTCGGTGGTGAGGTCGGCTACGACGTCCAGAAGGCTGCCATCACCAAGTACTCTGCTGCCGTCGGATACACCACCCCTCTCTACAACGCCGCCGTTACCGCTACCAACTCCCTGAGCGTCTTCACTGCTTCTTACTACCAGCGTGTCAACCCCGCTGTCGAGGCTGGTGCTCGCGCCGTCTGGGACTCAAAGTCCGGCAGCAACGTCGGTCTTGAGCTTGCCGCCAAGTACAAGCTTGACCCTGCGTCTTTCGCCAAGGTACGTCTCAGTCCCCAACATACACACAGACTTCTCTGCTAAACCCTTCTAGGCCAAGATCAACAACCTCGGCATTGCTTCCCTCGCCTACAACACCAAGGTCAACAGCGGCCTGACCTTTGGTATTGGCGGCTCTTTCGATACCCAGAAGCTCAACGAGGCCGGCCACAAGCTCGGCACCAGCTTCACCTTCGAGGGTTAAGCGACTTATAAAATGACATCTGTGGATAACAGAGTGCACAAAATCGAACCAGGCTATAGATTCCTTTGGTTCTTGCGAAGCGGTATCATATCCATAGAGCGTAAAAGAACATGAGTTAGTCTTATGTGTGGCATGTAAGAGTAACTTCTTCAATGCAAAGCTTTCCAAGACTATATTTGGTGTGTTTAAATAGCGTACATACGTGTGATGTGCACCTGCATGTTTCGATTGGCTTCCAGGAAGCCATCAGAATAGGACCCCTCGTCCACTCATGCGCCTTGTTTCCCCGCAACGCGGGAGGGATACAAGACTGTGGAGATGCCGGCCCGTATGCAGGGCATGATATGACATGGCCTGACCTATAAGGGAACCAGGCACAGGGTCTCAGTGCGCTGCAAGACGTCATTGGTAACACAGGGTTCCATTGCGAATGCCCAAAAAGAAAGAGGAGGACAAATAAAAAAAATCATAGCTTCATTCAGACTTGGTTCAAGAGGCAGAGGATATAGAAATCACTCAAATCTTCTCTTTCCTCTTAGCCTGCACCTCGTGGCGATTACCAAAGATATGTGCCGTCAACCCAATGAGCGCAATGACGCCTGAAACCAACATAAAGTTGACAAGCATGTTGCCCTTTTCCCATTCCTCCTCCACCTTGACGGCCCTGCGCAGCCTTCTCCGTCGTGCCCATATATGCTCATTTACATTTTCATGCATCTCTCTATGTTGGCGGTCATTGAAGTGCGGAACCTCGTTTCCTTGGTTCTGTTGGCCGGGCCCAAAGCCGCCATAGTTGCCGTAGCTTTCCTGGCCGGCGTCCTTGGCATCCGCCCCTTCTGAATGCGGGTTCGAATAGGCGTATTCGGCTCTCTTGGCTCCGTGTTTTCCATAGCCTCCGGACTTGTAGAAAGATGGTGGTGGGCCCCGGAAGGTACTGCGTTTCTTGTTCAGCCCGCTCGCTGGGCGCGACCCGAATGCGGCGGAACTGTAACTTCCCTGGGGAATGTCGTTCCCATGGCTGCCCCAGCGCGATTGTCGCTTTGAAGACTCTAGCTGCGCATCGTATTGTGCGCGCTTTTCGGGGACGGAGAGGACATGGTAGGCTTCACTTATTGCGACAAAGCGCGTGGAAGCGTCGGGATCGTTGCGGTTGTGGTCAGGGTGGTTCTTCTTGGACAGCGTGTAGAATTGGCGCTTGATTTCAGAAGGAGTGGCGGTGGGTGTCAAGTGCAGCGTCTCATAGTGGTTGACTAACGTATCAGCGCTTCGTAGACTCGAAGCATGGAAGTGAGAGACTTGTTGTATGCGCCGCGGAGGAGCAGGGGCTGTGCGACGGAGACATGAGTGGCAAATGTATGGCGCCTTGAAGTTTGCCAGACGAGGAGCCGAGGGTGTAGCGAATGGCCGCAGGAGGATATATGGGCTGGGTGGCATTGCCCGTGAACAGAATGAAAGAGGGTTACATTCAAAAGTTGTTGGCAAAGTGAATGTTCACAGCGCATAGAGAACGTCATTGCCCATTGCCCACGCTAGCACAAGAACGGATTAGCCCGCAGTTCAACTCCGAGCCCGCGGGCAACTTAGCGGGGGCGTTACAAGGCCCTCGTAAATTTCAAGATCACCTGCGATACCTGACCACTCACCTCGTTGCACAGTCAGCATGGCCGCCAAGGTAGCAGACGATGTCGCCAACATGAAGTGTATGTATTTGCAAAGACGATGCATGTACAGCTCTATAGTGGCTAATGGAGTGTAGTGGACGACTCTCAGAGTAAGCCAGCCAACGGCGCAACTCCCAACGGCGATCAGCCCACGGCCGACGCAGAGCACGAAGAATCAGACGACGAGGCCGAGGATGGCGCACCAGAGGCTGGTGAGGGAGCAGCGAAAAAGAAGAAGAAGAGAAAGCCCAGAAAGAAGAAGAAGGCCGGAGCAGCAGGTGCGGGCGGACCCAAGGCACAGACATCACCACCTCGAGTCCGTATCGACGAAGTCTTTCCCAACAACTCGTATCCAGAGGGTGAAATTCAGGAATACGTCAATGAAAACGCATACCGAACCACCAATGAGGAGAAACGCCACCTCGACCGCATGAACAACGATTTCCTTACCGAATACCGCAAGGGTGCAGAAATCCACCGTCAAGTTCGACAATGGGCGCAGGGCTGGATCAAGCCCGGCATGTCCCTGACTGAGATTGCTGAGGGCATTGAAGACTCGGTTCGCGCTTTGACAGGCCACCAGGGTCTCGAGGAAGGCGATGCGCTGAAAGCAGGCATGGGTTTCCCGACTGGTCTCAGCATAAACCACTGTGCTGCGCACTATACACCAAATGCAGGCAACAAGATGGTTCTCAACTACGAGGATGTCATGAAGGTTGATTTCGGTGTCCACATCAACGGTCGTATCGTAGACAGTGCCTTCACCTTGACCTTCGATCCCGTCTACGACAACCTTATCAATGCGTGCAAGGCTGCTACAAACGCTGGTATCAAAGAAGCAGGTATTGACGTCCGTATGAGCGATATTGGTGCTGCCATTCAGGAAGTCATGGAGAGCTACGAGGTGGAAATCAAGGGCCAGATGCTGCCTGTCAAGTGCATCAGGAACCTGAACGGACACTCCATCGGACACTTTACGATTCACGGTGGCAAGACTGTGCCTATCGTCAAGGGAGGCGACCAGACAAAGATGGAAGAGGGTGAAACCTTTGCCATCGAAACTTTTGGCAGTACAGGAAAGGGTTATGTCCGAGATGACGTAAGATTTCTCTCCATGACTGTATTTCTATGTACTAACAATCTCCCTACAGATGGAAACCTCGCATTACGCCAAGGTAGCCGACGCACCTAAAGTGGCTCTTCGCGTCTCATCGGCAAAGACGCTCCTCAACTCAATCACCAAAAACTTTGGTACCCTGCCTTTCTGCAGGAGGTATCTCGACCGCTTGGGTCACGACAAGTATCTTCTCGGTTTGAACAACCTGGTCAACGCAGGTATCGTAGAGGCTTACCCGCCGCTGTGCGATATCAAAGGAAGTTATACGGCGCAGAGTGAACATGTAAGTTTCGCTGTTGAGAAGATGAAAGCACGATAAGATATATACTAACATGATGTAGACTTTTGTCCTCAGGCCTACATGCAAGGAGGTGCTGAGTCGTGGTGATGACTACTAGATCAAGCTACCGTTTCTAACGAAGAAGACGAGTTTTTGGAAAGAAATATGAATATTTTCGTTTGATGAAAATCACAAGAGTTCATCTATGGCAAAGACTATCACTAGGCATAGCTATGTTTGGTAGTCTTCAGAAAAGCATGGGATGGTAAAGGTTCGGTGTATATAGTGAAATATATAACAACACAAAAGAGAAGCAAAAATCGAGATTTCACAAAAATGTTAGGAAGTTTCCCCAAAGAGCTGGATTTGTGTCTAATGAGTCCTACAGAGTTTTGTTTTCTGCTCTTTTGCTTGGTCAAAGTCAGCCACAATGAGAAAGGTATAGATTAGAAGATGCTGGATACAAGACTGAACAACTACAAGGGCTACGTATGAGCCGATACTTGATGGACAAGTACAAATCAATACACTCGAGCCAAGAAGATATTATCTTCTCCCACGAAGAGCGTCTGGACTATTCTCGTTGACAAACTCCTGAGACACCAGTAGCTCGTAAAATTCCCTGTGGAACTCGTACAGCTCTGTCAAACCATTTGGCCCCAGGATCCCTTCCCCCACAACCAGCCAGAACGGACTCATATCCTCTTTCAACTGCACAAGTATCTTCTGAAATATAGGCCTGACAGTATACCAAAGGTAGAATATCGACTCTTGTGGTGGGCGACAGCCCAACAACAGCGGCACACCGCGCTTATACAGCGTCCAGCTCGTCGACTCCCAGCGTCCCCTACTCTCACGCAATGCATACCCACTCTCATATTCGCTAGGTAATCGCAACTGGCCCAGGCAATACAGGTTGGAGAAGTCGTTCCAGATCTGTGTTCTCGACCATATGCTGATCCACCACTGCGGCACCACGACGCAGCTTTGCAAGGAGGAGGAACATGATGGGTTTGCTTCTTCTTCTTCTTCTTCTTCTTCTTGGCAGGAATGAGGCAGGTAAAACGTCGTGAAGTAGCCTGGTCGGTCCAGGGTCCAGATGCTGCCGCCGAAGACGTAGAGTTCCCAGGAATGGCCGAGCTCGGCGAGGTGCTCGGATTCCGTGTGTAGAGGTTCCATGTACTCTATGCTGGAAGCCCTTTTGTAGCGAATGTCAGTCTTTTTTTTTGCCAACAAATGTATTTCATTAGGGGAAATGGGAGTAAAGGCTTACCAGGGTGAAATTTGTTTGCTAGCACGGTACTTCCAAACTATGTGTGCGAGCTCGTGGCAAACGGTGATTGCTATTCTGAGATGAATATTTTCTCGTTCTGCTTCGGAACCGTATGTTGAGAGGTATTTTAGGCTGAACAGGTACTGGCTGTGTAGTACGATGCGTGGAATGTCGTAGATTGGGTCCCAAGATATTATTTTGTGTCCGCGTCGAAACTCCAGGTATGCTGCGTTGCTGCCAAAAGCGCATCCATCTGTGCGTGAGCCTTTACTGTCCAAGTTGTGGAACCTGAGCTCTAATACTTCAGGTAATGCTTTTTCGAGGATCATGTACAATTGTCTGCTTGCTTGGTCGGTGCCTTCGAAGAGGGTACATGCGAGATAGCGTCTGCGGTGCCTATCGAGAGCCACTCGGCTAAACAAAGTGTGCTTCCACCATCTCAGAAGCAAATGCTCTCTCATGAACTTTGTTGCTATTCTAAGGGCAGGAAGCAGTAGGTTGTAATCTTCTGGCGCAAGGTCTGGCCATCTGTTTATTGCAAAAAGTGGGTGGATGTCATTGTCGAGAAGGCTCGGTACGAGGCTAGTGAGTTTCCATAACTGTGGTCGCAAACTAAACGGCACTGTGGTTGAAGTAGTGTTAGTACTCTGAAGCACTTTGAGGTATTCTAAATCAGTCCCTGAATCTGCATCCAACTTGAACAGGCTCATGGTGTCTGAAGACATATGTGAACGATAAGTGTGACTTCCAAAGACGACGATCAAAAAATAGATCTTGTGGTAGGTTTGCTCTGGATCGAACATGAGAGAGACGCGGAAATGACGAAGGGGGAATCGCTTCGCAGGCACACTCGAGACAATGAGAGAGAAATGCCCAAGTCTAGCTGCTAGTATCGTTGATTTCTGAAAGCCTGTGGATAATACAACAACATGGATAGATTTCAACAACCTTCTTTATAATGATGTCCATAATTCAGTGCCGTGGCTGACACGAATTTATTTATCCCCATCTATTGGTTGAAGGCACTGCCCAACCATAGTTCATCATGCCTTCTTCTTCGTTATACGATACCTATGTGAATTAGCCAAAGATTTACCCATCTCTTTTGTATAACTTACAGGAAGAGCTTCTCTCTCGAATATACGTCCCTGTCCGGGTCATCTTCCACCTCCTCCACATTGAACATCTTGCGCGCCGTCTTCATGAACGTCAAGTCTGCCCGTCTTCGTCGCTTGAAGCAGAAGTAGCAGACGGTATTGTCGCCAATGAGGTCTTTTAATGTTTGCTGCAATAGTGGGAAAGCCGGTTCAAAGTACACACAGTCGGCTGCGAGGATGATGTCTGGGTGAGGCGGTAGTTGCGATGGCGTCGGTTCACCCCAGTCGTACACTGACGCCTTGACACGAGACTGCAGACCATTTAGGGCGATATTGCGCTCCATGAGGTCAAACATGGGTATCTGATCGGTGATATGGAGCGTTGTATCGACGTTACAGCCTATTGCGACAGCCAGTCCGACAAGCCCTCCTCCTGCGCCGAGTTCGACAATCTCTTTTCCAGCAAGATCGTCGCGATGCTTCCGCAGTATGTATTTGCTCAGCACCATACCCGCTGGCCACAACTGCCCACCACAGCCATTCTTCAGATCTTCATGCAGGCTTAGTGGGGGTGACAACAGGCCGTCAAAGTCAACCTTGGAGACTCCAGCAGACTTGATGGGCGCTGCAGGTACCAGGTCCTGGCTCACAGCAAAGCCGTCGAGTTCAAGCATTTTGGGAAACTGGAGGAAAATGGTGCTTGGCACAAAAGGTGAAGTTGCCCACTGTAATCTTTGTGGAGGCTCAAAACAATTTAGTGCGCTCAGCGTTGGTGCGACCCACGGTGGCGGGACCCGCCGGACGTTCGAGGCCACTGCAGCCTTACACCGGCACGTCCCATCGTTAGATTGGATCGCTAGAGAGACTATAGTTCGTACATGAGATTTCGCAAAAGCAAGCATGCGGCAAACCCAGAGACCCAGCCTCATGCCTAGTATCGGCTAATGAACTTGCTGTGGGTTTATTGGCTTACCTTATCGGCACAGCGAGGTCCTACATCAACTACCGGCTCAGCCGATCATGGAAACGCCGATTGCAATACATATTCAAGGTATCAATGCGAAACTTTGCCACTCGCAGATGTGACACTAGCAATGAGATGCGCTCAGCCGAGATGGCTAACTTGACCTGTATCGTTTAAATCCGCTGCTCACACTGCAAAGACTGGAACGGCATCTCATCGCACGTGCTATCTAGCAGCCTATCATGGGTCTTCCGACAGAGGTTCCGCAAGCTTGAGCGCTGCTGATCGCACTGGCACTCTCCGCGTGCTCGCCTGCTCAGTCTTCTGTACGTCCTCATATCCTGACGACAGACCGCGTTTGCTAACCTAGGTTGGGAAATGATTCCAGCCGTAGGTATTGCGTATAGCGCGAATGCTAAGCACTCCAACTTCATTGTAAAAACTATAACTTCTGTTCTTTCTGTTGTTGTCTGCTCCATGCAATGGTGTCTCGGGTGCAACAGCAACGGCCATGTCGGTATACTTTTCGCACCCTCTGTTTTGCTCACGCAAATCGTCGACACAGACGCCGTCACACTTGGTCATTCATGGCCCGGCCAACTCACTTTGCTCGGCGCTGGGGCTGGGTCGATTACGCTATATGAGCGAAGCGAAGATTGCCGAGACTCGAAGTCAACTTTATATCAGAACTATCGAATGCTATACAAGCCTTTCGTCCCATGATTAGATAAGAAAAAGACTATGAGAGCATTCAAAAATACTTGCTGCTTGATTTCTTCTCCCCTAATTAATGACCAGCCATCTGGATCAATATGAATGTGGAAAAAGCCATTCATTCTTGAAGGAAAATAGAACTCGGATATTCAATGTCAAAGTCTGAGCATTCTAACTCGTATTTACATGTGTATAAATCTTCAAACATATACTCAAAGCCCATTCCTTCCTCCTCTTTTCACATGTAGTCTAGATCTAATGTCATAACACAAAGAACCGCCCAAGCAAACCACCTACACAAAACCACCTCTCCAAACAACTCCCATGAAAACCTCAGAAAGAGAAAAACCCCTTCCCACAATCACCCCTCCAAAGCCTTCAACCCATCCACCAAAGCCCCAAAACTCTTTACCCTTGCATGCCCCTTCTCTTCCAGCTTACTCCCCCCCACACTCTCCTCCCGAAACCCCTCCTCCAACTGCCTCTCCACCTGCTCCCGATCCAACACCTTTCGCGCGTCCTCGAAGCCGCCTATATCGCGCACATCCGTGTACCCCAAGTCCCTGAGCGTGTGCAGCGCGAGATTGGAACGCCGGCCGCTGCGACAGTACAAGGTGATTTTGTCGTCCTTGCTGACTTGGATGCCTTTTTCGGCGTACACAGAGGGCAGTGTGGAGATGAGCTGGTATTCAATGTTGACGGTGGGTGCGATGTCGGATTTGAGGTAGCCAGTGGAGAATTCCGAGGGGGTGCGAACATCAATGAGGAGGTTTTGCCGGGTCATTGTTTTGATTGTTTCTTGTTTTTTTTTCTTCTCTTTCCTTGTTTGCCTTCTCTTGTGTGATTTTATTTGTGTGAAATAACGTTTGTTTGTGTGGTGCGCGGATTTGCGAGAGAGAGATGTCGTGCTTTATGCTCGTGATCGGCGCGGGGAACAGACGGCACTTGAAGCGAAACTTCGCCGTACTAGCAACCACTAGCTTCTTGGACACCACATCATGTGTTTGGTATCGGTGTGCTTCACAAAGGCTTCTTCTCAGAAAATAAGCACTAGTAAGCTCTGGGTACATCTCCTGTTGTTCGAGACCCAAATGCATCTAACAAGGGAAGCCATGGTGAGTGCGAAGTCCCCGAGAAGTGTAAAGTCGCCGATTATCCAGTGGTCGCGGCATGCATCGCAACAAGACGCAACACCAGGAAGGCATGGGTACATCTCAGGTACCTGTGGAAGAACGTCTTTGTCATCATACAGTGGCACTCGTCACATTTCGGGATAGAACTGTCTTGGATGTCTTGTTCATTCGCACAAGTGTCATTCAGATTGGCTTCTGATGCCAGTACTACGACTATAAGGAAAGCACTTTTTCTCTTCCTGCATCCCTTGTTGCAATGCTTTTCCCCTGTTACCATGGCAATGAACCGTTTGCCGTGATAGCAGATCCTTTCCTTTTGTCAACGCCAAGAACCCGACTTATTGCAGGCCTCCCCAATCCAAATGGCTATACAAAAGGTAAGAGGTATTGAGCAGATGACTCTGATCTGCTGATAAAAAAAGACGCATGCCACCCAAAAAGAGAAGAAAAAATCGCTGAAGTGGTATAAAACAAACAAAAGAGACTACGGCATTGGTATCGTGAATGTCCGAGACATAATGGACAGGAATAAACAGAACAAAAAAGCAGTAAAAACCAGGTATTAACATATGTCAACACAATGTGCCAACCAGTATACATGCCGAATCAATCTGGGAGGGGAGACCAGAGGACACGACTGACAAAAGAGAAGGCGCAATAAAGCGAAGTAAACAAGTCTATGAACCTTTTAGGTTCGATGTCGAAAAATTGAAGTTTAGGAACTCAAATTTGTCTTTGGAGGTATTTCGGCTTTCAGTCGACAAAATGCTTTGAGCACTGTTGTCGATGGAAGGCGAGCCTCTTGTCGAAGGCTGGGTATCGCGAGGCTCGAGGAGGAGTGAGCGACGGTAGTAGTTTTGAACATTGGCTTGATCGCTCGCACGCATCCGTTGTATTTGGCTTTCCATCCAGTCTTGCATCTCTGGGACAGCAGCTAGTCGATAGGGGACTTGGAAAGATTGCAATTGACCAATGATCTTAGCGGTCTTCATGTGCTTATCGAAGTTGATGACAGAAACACTATCAGACCCTGAGTCGCCAGGAAGCTGTCGCGTCGTACCATTGCCAACGTCGATGAACGTAAGGTCTGTGAGGTAGATGCCGACAAAGGGAATGCATGGCGCGATATGGTCTTGAAGACGCTGTCGGAGTACGGCGTAGTTGCGTCCAACATCGGTTATTGCTTTCAGCTCATCGAGGCGAGCCTTGGTCTTTCCGGAAACGAGATCCCAAGTCCGCTTGAGACGCATGACCATAGAAGAGTTGAGAGAACATATGATGGCCATCAGAGAGTCGTAGTTGTGCAACTCCAAGCACTTGGCGGCGATCTTAACCCACTGTTTGATTACAAGCGCTCGTTTCTTAGCATCCTCGAGCTGCAAGATGGTGTCGGCAACCAGGTTTGCTAGGTCAGTCGAAAGAGTCGACATGGCCTTGACGTTGTGTGCTTTGGAATCCTTCTTCTTGGTCCACTCTAAGGCAAGGAGCTCTTCCGGTTGAATGGCACAGAAGAGCTTCGATTCAATAATGGTGAACTGCCTAGCAAGCTCCAAGGGATCAAAGTCCATGATGCTGCACTGACTCTTTCCTTCTTTGGTAGCCCGGAGAGAGTTGATTTGGCTCTTGCTAACGAGTGGCGCCGGAACATTGCTGTCGGCAACTGTGTACGCAACGTTGGAGGCGCAGGTCCTACCAATTGATGACACCAAGCGAGGCACAAGGGCACCAGCCCTCACTTCGGTCACCAGAGATGTCAATTCGGCTAGTCGTTTGCCGGCAGCAGGCATAGCAGTTCGGAGCTTTCCAGTCGCAAATGCCAGGATCACACCTAGAGCAGCGCAATCGGTCTCGCCTGACCAGTGGGTTTCGAGCCAGCCCTTGAAAACATTGTAGACTCGGAGGCGGACTGGGACACCTACTGTCTGGCTACTGCCAATGTAGTCGAAACGGTCAATCAAGCATTGCGCGAGCTCGGTGGGTGTAGTGAAAAGACGGAAGGTAAGGTAGAAGGCGTTGACGAAGAGAATATCAGGTGTGGACTCGTGAGTCGTCAGCTGCTCCACAAGGGCTGGAAGCGAACCGCCTAAGATCTGACCATCTTTGTTGTAAATTAGCTCGTGGACATAGGTTGTCTCCAACAAGTGCTCCTCGCCAGCAACAATATCCTCATTGGCCAAATGTTGAAGATCAGTGGAACTGCCAACACTGCTGCCCAAAGTTTGGCAGCTCTGCTTCTTCGTGGGCGATTGATCTGGAGTAGTAGCGCGGGTTGAAACGAGAGACTCAGCACTTATGGAACCACCTCGGGCACTGGAGTGATAAGTGCTAACATTGTCGTTTGCAGATGTAGCGATGCTGTCGGTATTCAGAGAACTCGCGAAGCTTCTTTGAGTTGTGCTTGAGAGGCTTTCAGCAGACTCGGACGCTGTGGGCGGGTTGAGCATCGGTGCAGGCACAGTGTTAAGAGGGGGCAGAGATGTACGGGACGACCTGAAGGATACAGCAGTCGAGCTCTCGACAACGACCGTCTGAGTTGTTGGTTGCACACTAAGCCTCTTTTCTTCGATGGGCGAAGCTGCTGGCACATCAGGCAGAGGCTTCGACTCGGAGACAACTACTGGTAGAGGTGTTTCGCGTTCCTCGGTTGGCGGCGCGGGCAGTGGCTTGTCGGTCTCCATGACGGTGTCTGTAGGCTTAGGCGCAACGGAAGGCTCGCTCGTTGGTTGCTGCTCAATCGGTTCAGGTTCCTGAAAGATCGACTTTGACAGCCCCAGGCCGACAGCCTCGGTTTCGAACTCGAAATCTCCTATCCTCTCGATGACGACTCTGGCCTTGGCGACACAGTCACCAGCGGCTCGTACACAACTTGTGGCAGCCTTGACAATCTGTTTACCAGCATCTGGCGCTATCATCTCCTCACCCTCTGCCTCTGCCTGGATAAACATATCCTTGGTGGCTTGCACAAGATCGGTCAGACGGGCGTACATGGTGTCTCGTGCTTCCTCCAGCGGACTGGACCTTCTCGAGTCACGTTCCCATACCTCCTCAACAACTGTAAGGAGTTGGCGACACGCAACAACAGAGTGTTTCGTAGTCTGAGCTAGCTCATCGGAAGAGCGCGATTGCAAGTGCAAGCCAATGAAGGAGCCGATAAAGCCCAAAAAAGCATCGTGAGCTGTGTTCAGCTTTTCCGAAGCAACGTTCCCTCTATGCGCGCTGGTCGATTTACCTGTGTACGACAAGCGATGCGTCATGGATGTGCGTTTCGATTGGAACGCGGATTGGGAGTGAATTATGGATGAATGGACGGAGTCTGCCTCGGAGGGTAGGGAAAATGCGACGGACAGGCGGCTGAAGTTTCGTGATGATTGGGTAGCCCCGGTGCACCAGTCATCGTGTATCGACGCACTTCCTTGTGTGACTGGAGAATCACAAGTGTTCGCCGAGGGACTGCCGTTGGTTGATGGGGCTGCTGATGTTGCCAATGGTTGCACCGCAGCGTCGGAAGGCGGGGTGAGTGGCCGATTACCTACATCGCCAAGCTCGAATAGTGACAAGGACACGGCGTCTGTTGCCCAAATATCAAGAAAACGAACAGCCCTAGTGACAAGCTTGAATGATTTGAACACAAGCTCGTCCATGTGCTCAAACACTGGAATCGGCACTTCGTTTGACAGCAAAGCTTCCTGGAAGGACTTGGCCGTCTTGACGAGCGTAGAAAGATCGCCCAAAAGAGCTTTTCGCATACGACGCAAACCGACATGGGCGAGAACGAGCCGTGAGTCTTTTTGGAGACATTCGGTCCTTTCCTGGTGAGCGTGAGCAAGGGGGATTCAGAAATAAAGGGTATGTGTGAATGCATTGGACGAAGTTTGACTTACAAGGAAAAGCCGTACGCCAACAATCATGCCTTTGACGTAGTCCTGCCTTGAGAAGGCGACAAGATCGCCGTTTTCGCCATCGCGGACAAGATCCCAAAGATGTGTAAGGGCAGTCAGCAGATTACGAATGATGGGATGGTCGTAAGGTTCGCAGTAGTTAGTGGGAAGCCATCCACGAGCGCCCGAGGCCAACAGTGTGCCGTCTGCCCATCCATTTGGGTGGACAGAATGCACAAGAATAACGTCGCCTTGTTTGATGGCTACGGTGATGGAAGACTCGTCTGTCGATGAGGACACGGTCGAAGCAGGATTATAGTGATAAAAGGCGCGGAGATAGTTGTGGAATACAGGTTGTGGTTGCGGTTGCTGTTGCTGTTGCTGCTGCTGTTGCTGCTGTTGCTGCTGTTGCTGCTGTTGCTGCTGTTGCTGCTGTTGCTGCTGTTGCTGCTGTTGCTGCTGTTGCTGCTGTTGCTGCTGTTGCTGCTGTTGTTGTTGCTGAACCATGGCCTCGGTCGAAGTCTTTGGGGTCAGTGGGGGCGATATGTGCGTCTGCGAACGACTTGAAAGGGTACCCCTTGAGGATGACTGTCGACTATGGCCACGGACAGCTGTGCGTGAGCGCGACCTTGCGGGCGACTTATGGATGTTGAGTGGTGCTACCAGTGCACTGGATCGCCTGTCTATTTCTTCTTGCTCGTGGACGGGGGCCGCCATGTTGATGCTGTGATGTGATGGTCCTAGGAAAAGTCGCTAACTAGGCGCTGTGCTTGCACACATGTGTAGCTAGCATTTGGCAGACCAGGCTGGCAGGAGCGTGAAACTAGTGATTAAGGGACGAGAGAGAAGCAGAGAAAGAGAAAGAGAAAGGCGAAGAAGAAGATTGTGGCTGGTGCTGGCTCGACAGAGCCGTGTTGTTGAGTTGCTGTGGAGCGGTGCCAGTCTAGGTTTTGTTAACATGCCATCACTATACTGAAAGCAGCAATGAGAAACGACGATAATGCTACGAGGAGAGCCGACGTAGGCAAGTGGAACGGAAGACGGGGGCAAACGGTAAGTGACCTACCCGACGTGACAGCAGCTAGCGGGCTGTAATGTGAAAGTGCGCGGCCAATGCAGGGCGTGATCGGAGACGACGCAGTGAATGGACCTGTGGTTGACGTGTTTCCTGTGGAACGGGAATGCTGGAATGGGCGGGCGGGTAGAAAGCTGGGACGGGGTGTGTTTCTGGTACACAAAAGATGGGACAGGACGATTGAGCGTGGGTGGAGGAGACACAGACAGAAGAAGCTCAGACACAGTCTGTCTCTCGTCGAGGTAGGCAGGCGTTTGAGAGGGGCTGCCAGTGCGCGGGCGTGGGCGTGGGCGTGGAGAGGGTGGGTGTAGGACTATCTTGTAATGGCGATCACAGCTCAGTGCTGGGAAGAAGCAAATGATTGCAGGGATCGGGCCTGTGACTGTTGCAGGGGGCGGCGGCTCCTTCCAACGGTTCGTTTATGAGAGCAGGAGCAGTCCAAGTAAGGGAAAGAGCGACCAGAAAAGCAAACGGGCAGGCGGTATGCGGCAGGAGCAAGGCGACGTGGGGAAGGAGCAGGCCTGGGCACGTCGACGGTGAGGCTACGGGTACGGAGGAGGGCGAGCAGAGCAGCCGTCAACGACAGACAGGCCGAGCCTGTTATTATCACATCACGATGGAGGATCCTTCGGTCAAGCTGTGGACAAAAGATTCATGAATTAGGACAGGGGTTGTCTGCCCGTCGGTGCAGGGATGGGCGGCCAGGGTCAAGGGAGCGTTGGCGGGCGACGGCCTTGGTCCCCAGGCCCTACCACTGCGCGGCCTCGTGCTAATTCGCGGCGGCGCGCCCGTGCAGCCCAAGGAAGCAGCCAGTAGGCCCTCCCCGGCATTTCTCCCTGGTCCTATGCCATGCCCATGGACGTTGAGCGAGCATGCATCCAATTCACCCAGCCGACCCCCCCGCTGTCGCCCTCGCTGTCGCCCTCGCCGTCGCCGTCTAGGGTAGCATGCCACACGATACCACGACACCACGACGACGGCCGTCGCCATCCCTTCGCCGCGCCCAAGCCACGGCCGCCGTCACCAGCGACGGCAGCAATAGCGGCATCCAGGCACAGCCGGCAATACATAGCGCACGACGCCCAATACCCACCGCTGCCGCCCACTAGCACGCTTGGTGGCCGACTGAGCCAAATCTCCGCCATCAACGGTACTGCACCTCTCCCCCGAGCGCGTGGTGCTCGCTGCTGTGACGTCCCACGCCCCGGCCAGGACGTGCAGCGCACAATCGGGTGCGGTGCGGTGGCTTGCATGAGGACCCGCCAGCGCAGGGCACCTGTGCAGACGCGACCCCCAGCCAGACCTCGAGGCCTGGATGTCGCACCGGCCATCGCCTGGCTGCAGCGCTTCTTCTATGCCAGACATGGCCACTTCCGGCGGCTCAAGCTCCCCGGTTGCCACGGCCGTTGCTCCCACTAACCCGCCTTGGCCATGCATATCCATCTCTACATACAGTACATACCACATGGCTATAGTACTCAGCGCTGCAGGCCTCGATTCCCCGAACGGCCCGATGAGAAGCGAGCAGAACACATGTCGGCATGGCGCTCTGGGGCGTGTGCCTTGCTGCTGCTACTACTACTACTACTCGTGCTACTACGCCTACCACGACTACCACGACCACGACACACTGCCACTCCTGGAACCGCGTTACACTACTGCCGCACATAAAGCACACCGTCATACCACAGTGCCCTCATCTCGGCGGCAAACGTCCTGCTCGATATAGCACCGTGGTTGCTCCAGATTCCGGGACTCCATATGTACCATCTAGCCACCGGCCCACCCGACTCCCGCTAGCCTCAATGTGTCTTGTGTTGTGGTGACGCTGGGCACTCTGTAGTCCAAGACGGGGACTCGATGGTACCAACCTTGCCAATTTTATCACGTACCCAAGAAATAGCTTATGTTGTTTCCTATAACGCACGAAACAACTAAACTTTCGGGCGTCGCAAACTCTTCGATCCAATAAACACCAGTATAAGGAGAGTGTATTTCCGCGGCAGCTACTCCTACAATGCAACCTGAAGCCCTTCGGAAGACCTACTAGAAAACCGGACGTGTGAGATTTGACTCAACCCAAACTACGGGATAGACCGCTCCCCTAAACCTAACCTACTATTGAGCGCCCGTCCGGCTGAAAAGGCGCCCCCTTGCTCTATTCCGCGGACTCGTCATGACGCCATACTCCTTGTGCCACTTGCCTACTGAAATCCTGCGTTTGACGGGCTCTTCTCCGTTCGCTCGTGGATGACTACGTCTTTGCTCTATCTTTGTAAGCACTCACCAGCCAGTGCATCTGATGTGCATCTTGCTTTCCTCATACAGCTTCCACACGGACCGCGAGATTTGCACCCGCGATGCGACTTGCTTTTATGAGCTGCAAACTCGATCAACCTTGCATATTAGCGCTGTCTAGCATGCAGGCACTGCCACGTACTACCAGCCACATTTGACTCCTCGCTATCGTAATCCGTATCTGCCCATTCAATAACTTTTACTCGGTACCCACCCGTACAACACAACTTTCTGTTTACATCGCGCACTGTTAGTCAATAGCTCAACCAGCCAAGAAGAGGTTCGACGCCATTGCTTGGGATCGACAGACTTGCAGCGAATGCTTTTTAGACCTTCTGTCTCTGGGCGTGTCACCGATTCTCGGCATACCATGCTTCCGTGCACAATAGTCAAACTACGGCATTTGGTCAATGAAGCTTCTCGGTCTTGACGGCAGATGACGACAACAGAGCGCGTTGAGCCTAGAGCTGTAGCGTCGAGTGTATTTCTAATGATACTCTGGCGACCTCGGCTTGCTCGCCCAGTTTCGGTCGACAATTTGGAACCAAGCCGCATCGCCGTGTGATACCAAGAAAGGTCCATCTCCAATGTGGACAGAGATCTTCATTGCCATGCGCTCATCTCCTCCCCCAGCAGACGTCGAGGCTAGTACAAGCGCCCCTTTCCCTTAGTAGCCAGCTGTGATCGACGTGTGTTTGAATGTCATAGCCTAACCTAAAAGTGGCGCTAAAGTCCCTCTTGTCGTTCGAAGAATAGCTGAAACGGCACTCCGTCCTCGCAAAACTCTATCAAGGAACGAACGCCCCGATCCTTCCACCTCTTGTCCATGTCGAGAATCCGTTGGCAACTGGCCATTCAGACCCGTCTTTGGTTGGAGCTAGAGACATGTAGCGCGGATAGCACAAAAGCTACCAGTCGCGGGAACGTGCTAGCTGCCGGCACTCTAATCGCCGACTTGATTGCCGTAGACTGCACAAGTCGTGCCGTCGTCGCCCTAAACCCACCAGCGCTATTATCTTCCACTGACTAGCTTTGCGCCTCACGACCTGAGTTGAGCGATCTCCTGGGCAATCGAATGCACCATAAATAAGCATGTCCCTTTGCCATATTCCAGCTTCAATCGATGCTCGATGCGCTCCGTACATCGATGCCACGCCTCGTGTTCATAGCCGCCAACAACCCGGGGTCGCGGTACGGATTGTGGGTCTTCCAATGAACGGACTAAACTCCGACACAATATTACCGAGGCTTGGGCACTGGCATCCCCCTGCACACGGCAGCTGGACGTCATGTGGGCAATTGTGAATGCGTACTGGCGGCGCAGTAAAGGCGGGGCGGCTCAGTAAGGAATTTTCCTCAGGTGTGCGCTCGCTGTAGCACTGCATATGCTGCTTCCCGTCTCTTATGCACCCAGCTGCGAGACGAGCCGTTCGCAACCGAATCATCTATGACCATGCCACGGAAGGTTTGCAATCGTGCAACAGGCTTTGTTAAAGCACGTCTCAAGCCGGGGTTAACACGAGCAGTATAGATTCAAGCAGCAACGAACAGACCTTGTCTATCGCAACGATTTTGGGCATTGCGAGGCAACTTCCGTCCTCGTTGGGAGAATTGGGACTAAGGGGGTCCTGTATTTTCCCAACGCTTAACTTGCTCCAACTCAAGGGTCCAGGCTAGGCCCGCTTCAAGTGATCGGTCTAACCTCGTGAAAAAAACGCTACCCACTTCGGTTTACCATTCCAGTCGCTTGGCCTCTGTCATGCATCTGATTACGCCGCCCGACTTCCGCGTGCCGCCTTTCTTTCCTACTGTGCTTGCACCGACAGCGCTAGAGTCGATCCAGAAGCGCGCATAGTAAGCGAAGATCGGCCATGATGAGCACGGTTGACCCTCGCTCCATCTGTTCGTAGCGCATCTGGCTCTGTTTACAGTACATGCTTGGATACGACGCTGTATTCAGAAAAGCCAGCATCCCATGGACCCTCTGTAGCGACAACTAGCATATCGTATCCCACGTATGAACAGAAAAACTGGGCCGCCGCTGTATGGGGCCTCAACACTATCGAGTGGCGTATCCCTTCCAATGCTGCAGATGCAATCTATCCGAAAATATGGTTCTTTCGTAGGATGACAAAGTTGTTGCCACAATGTGCCTTTGCTGCGGCGTAGTCAACAAGGCCTCGCTCCTTTCATTACGCGTCAAAATACCATTGAAGCAGAACTGGAATTACGGATCCACAATCATCTCCGTGGTCAGCTCAGCACAAGGGATGTCACAGTGACTGCAAACTCCACCAGACAAACCGGCAGTGATACGAACGCTTTAGCACCTATTGTCTACAGCACGTCCGCATCCCCGTGTGCGCCGACGATTGCGAGTACCAACCATTCAAGGCGATTTCCCCTCCGTCAACCCTTGCAATGTGCAATTTCAATCTTCGTCCGTAGCATGGCAGGTCTCGAATGGCCCCGCCAATGAACAAGACATCTCCACGATTTTGTCCACATCTTCGATTATACTACACTAGCAAGACAACAACATGTCCCTGGCTACTCTTCGCATACAAAAATAGTAGCAATCAAGTGTCGTATTCACAGCACCGATTTTTCCCCGCTTCTCATCTCACCCACTTACCAGGTCCACGTCTCACCATCCCCAATTCAGACAGCAATAAGGAACGCCTTCCGTCTCAACCCCCAATTCGCGGAAAATCATTATTGCCGGCACCATATACGACAAGCAGCCTCGAATCTCAGATCCTACCCACATGTTCGAGCGCGGCTTATGAAGCTGGTATCAGATCATTCTGAATGCGTATGAGATCCGTCTCACGTACTTCCTTTTCCTGCACTGAACCTGCTCAAAGTGGCAAGCTGGCTGGAGCATGTCGATGGCTGCTATTACCACCCTGGTAGGTTATTGCAGATGGGAAAGTGAAAGAGCATGGGATTGGGGGGCTAGGTCTGATCTGCAGTGGGGATTGTGCTTTTGATGTTGAAGCATTTCCTTTGCTCGAGCGCTAGGACAGAGAAAGAAAGAAGAATTGACTTCCTGACATGGACAATTGGTTGCGACAAAAGCAAACTATGATGCGCTCGGCAAACGGTCAAGGATTGCTTCTTTTTGCCACAAGTGTATGTACCTCTTCTTTCTTCCAGGGCTTGGCCATGCGACGCGATCTGCTTTTGGAAAGAAGCAATGACTGACAATGCGGGCCGGCATGCGAGAACCGCTGTACAGGTGCTTCGATTCCATATGGTTTGCTGAGCGGTAAACTTTGTTTTGTCCAGCGCTCCTCATCCTTCGTCGCGTCCTGCTAACGCGATGTAACTTTGACGATCCCGTCAGTCAAGATTCAGAAACACTGCAAAAGCAATATTCAGTCCGCTTGGTCCCACCATAGCATTTGACCTTTCGAGACATAGGTTTCCCCTGCCGGCACAATGATTCGGCTGCAAAAGTGAGCATGCAAATCATATCGCATGAGCTCCGCGATAAAATTCTCGTCTGCAGGTTTGAGGTTGTCAGTGGATAAGCCAGAAATTCATGACAATTGTGTCCACGGCAGTTATCCTCATACAAGGCATACAGTAGGCGTCTTGGATGTACCAGGAGCTTCCTTGTCTCCTACAGTAGAAACTGTAACAACTGTATCACTAGCTGACAAGCCACTAGTCCTTAGCGAAACAGTTATTGTATATTCTGGTGGCCGCCACGCAGCGTTACGAATCAGATTTCATGACGAAAAAACATAATGACAACTTGCAAAACCTCGCACGGCAAACCCCGAGTCACTTTCTGCATTGCGTACCTACAAATCTTTACGATTCTACGAAGGTATGTACACATCACGCTCTTTCTAGGATATCCTAGCAGCGTGTTCTGTCCGTGACTCAAGACACTCAACTCAGCTTCCGAAAATGCCTTGCTGTCCAGACCGTCCGAGTTCGTACGTACCGCCAACATGGCGTTCGCTTTGTTTTCTGTACTCCGCCCAGCTACCTTTTGACATCCGTCTCAGACCGGGTATGGTTATTTTCTCTTACCACATCTACCCTAGTAAAGCCAATCGCTTAGTGTGGATGATGCCACTGTCTGACCTACCACGACTCACTACCCTGGCTACCACGAATCCTGCGATTCAGCTGCCCTCTTATCATAAGCAAAGCATATGCACGTGGTTGACGAAGAAGGTTCGACTTTCCCCATTTCGAATCATTCAACCCACATGCCTGCCATGTTCACTTTTTTTCTTTTTTTCGACGCTCCACCAATTACTCGAGAAATACAACAAATAACTTTGTCTAACGTGCGAGGGCGAGCCAAGACGTATCCCTACGGATTGCCAAGGCTACTTGTAGTATCACATGATCATTTCATCATTTTCGCGGGTTTCACTTTCGATCTTTACGCGTCGGACCACATATGGGATAATTAGATGTAGCAACCGGCCAACTCGAGAGAGCGAAGGAGCAGGGCGAGAAATCAGGCGCAGCTGGCAGTTCCTTTGGAGTGGAAGAAACTGTATGTTTGTACGCACGAGACATGAAGCCTGAAAGATTGCCTCTCATCCAAGACCTGATCATCAAAATCAGCCCATGTCGCTAGGGTTCAGTTACGCGTCAGACAAGATCGCTGGAGAAGTTGCTGTTTGTATAGCATCCGGTTGACAGCGTGGATGTAGCAACGAGTCAGCCTGTCCGGACAGGGAACATCCTTTGCCGGATACAGCTCCCTAGCTGGCGCCAGCCGTCCCACGTATCGATAAGAGATATCAGTCATATATTCGTAATTTCTCATCGAGATGACTGGTTTGTCTGAGAGCGCAGGCGAGATAGGAACGTCGCCTCGCGTCGCGTACGAATGACAAGCAACAACCATGACAATGCACGCATGGTTCTTGATACACAGTTACACAAGCCACCCCGTATACTAGTACATGGTATTGTACGAGTTTCCCTTGTCCATGTTCATGCTCCTTGTCCGTTCGTCCGCCTCACTCCCTACCAACATCCGCGGCAAATCCGTCACGCAATCACGCCGAAATACTCCCGGTAGCGTTCTTGGGCCCGTCGTTCTCCTTTCCCTGTTCTCTTTCGCTCTTCTTCCTCTTTCGGACCCTCTTTGCTGATACCATCTGGTTCAGGGCTAGAGGTTTTGATCGACGCTTATCCTATCACATGCTCGTGGGATCGCTTGCCCTATCCCAACCTCTGGGCTCTTGGTCTCACCCGTCCCTCCCCGTCTTACTGCTCAGCATAGCTTCCGGAAACCTAATTCTTGTTCCCCATAGAGGAAAAACACCGTAGCATGGATGTATACACATACTGCGTGAGTACCGTGTGTATTATGCATAGAGTAAACTGGCCATACCTTGTTTCACATTGAAACGGTCTTATAGGAGTTTTTAAAAGGATGATCCCTCTTGTGTTGTACAATCAAATAACTGCACGCACATACGCGCAAGCTTTCTCTCTATCCCTCAAAGAGGAATGATTTTCCGGATGTGTCTACTATCTGTATGTGCGTGGGATGATACCAATATGCTTGCGGCGTCGCCACTATCACACGACCAACTCTATCTTTGTGGTGAAGAGAGAAAACAACCAATGCTAACTTTGGTAAATAACCTTTTTTGATAATACGCAAACTCTACAAATATACATTCCTTTTCTGTCCACCTTACTGGGTACCATATATCTGTTCTTGCCACCCAATACCGCCATCGTAATATCCAAACCCTAAAACCATGACCAGACAAAAGCCCATGTACCAATCTTCCGTCCTCTTTATCACAAATCCGCAAATCTCCACTAGATCTCTCAGTGCTTAGATGAGAGTTCGGAGCGCGGTGAACTCCACACATAATACCCATTTCATGGCCATCCTTTATTACTTAACACTCTGTTAAAATCTTAGAAGCGGACTTCGTATGTAAGCCGATACCTAGAATTCCAAGACCAGCCAAGCCGGCATGTAATATATATATCCTCTTGTCTTTTCTTTTAGTTCTATAAACGGCAATTTTTATACGCTCTGCGCTCTGTGCGTTTTCGCAGTGCGTATAAAAACCGAGGTTCGTTTCGATGACTATACTCTCCTTGCCTTCCCGGGGACATGCTGATTTTGCATGGATCTCCGTGGTTATGGGTAAAATAAGTGCAATACTTGCAATATGAGTAGTGAATATGATATACCCGTTCATCATAGTACATGGGTAAAATAACATCTCTTTGTTTATTTTACTGTATTATCCTCGGAGTCGGGGAAGTGGTGTTTTGGGAAACACCACACACCTGTGCGCACATTGACTCGGGAATATTAGGGTATTACTGAACCGAGGCAAAATAAGGGAAAAAAAAATACACACAGTACTTATACATTAATCTGGAACATTCATAGGCTTCTGACGTGATGTCAAGAAAAGGGCCTCCGCGGATAGTGCTTATGAACATTGGATGGGCGGGCGCAAGGGGCGGAGGTGGACTCTACCACCCTCTTTCTCTCTCCACTATTCTCCACTCTCACATGATGACGTGACCCCGAACGACGCATCCCGTGGTGCAAGTCAAACCTTTGAAAGTGGGGAGGAAGGGAACGGGCGAAAAGCACAAGACGCAAGTCCTCGGATGACCCTTTCTCTTGGTGCCCATCACGCAACCCGTCCGTCCATTCGGAGCGTATTAGTGCGTGGTCCGGCCTTAGTGGCCGGACCTCTTTTTTTCTCTTGCTCTTGCTTGGTTGCTTACACGCAGGTGGCCCCTGAGTTTTGCGGCCGACTCGGCCGTATTTAACTTCCCTGAATCATATAACACTTCAGCTTATCTTCCTTGAACAATCCAAGGTCCCCAAAATACACAATGTACTGGGATGCCAGGTTCCTGTCGGGAAAAGGATATTAGTTGGCGCGTGGACAGTGCGCTGTGCTCCTTGTCTGACAGCCGTTGGTGTTTAGTCTGAGCGGCGCCCTGCCGCGACACGACAGTAGTAGTATGTACGTGCATATGCTGATGCAGGATGTTGACGTGCTTTTGTCAGACGGCTTTGTGTCGAGGATATGCACTTATACTTTCTTTGCAAACAACTAGTGTTTAGGTTGTGGATGCATGATGCATGGTGCACCACTGAACAACCATGATTTAAATTTCATACAGTAATCCACTTTGCGCTCACACAGCGCTTTGTCTTACGTTGAGCCAAAACACTAATGTTGTGCTCCGTGAAGGAGACTACTTAGACATACGATCGTTGTATGCAGAAAGTCTGGGCGTAACTCGTTTTGGTTGTCTTGGCCGAGATCCAGCTGGTATAGCATCAGTCGCTATGAGCTAACGCTCCGAATCCGGTAATTCGATGGAATATACAGCGCACCCTAGAGTATACTTTATTGTTGTCCGAACTGTATCGGCCTCTCCAGCTGTCCATCGTCCATCTCGTACGAACCTACTATGGAGAGTTCAGCCCGTGGTTCCTCGCCAATATCGGAACATCAATGTCGGATATCACGGATGGAATCAACAAAGAGATTCGACTTCAGTAGTGCATGAGCAAGGCCAGTAGGTGACTGCATGGACTGTTGCTGAGCATGGGTTTGGCTTGCTCTATGGCTTCTCGCTGGATGTCCATTGGGTCGATGTTCATTGCATGTCCATTTCATCATCGTCGTAGTCGGCTGTGCCCGAGTATCCATTCTCACGTTCTTCTCGGTCTCGGTCTTTGCGCTGCTGTTCTCGTGAAGCTGCGATTTTCCTAGTCAATGTTAGTAAAGTAGCGCTCTCAAGAAGACGATACTGTACAAACCTCAATCCGTCAATCACTCCAGTAATGAATGACCTGCCCTCTCCTATCTCCATGCCCCCAACACCGTTCATCTTGAATCCACCTCCTGCGTCCAGCACCTCCACACCACTTCTAAGCTTCGCCATGCGCACTTCCCTAAGCCCTCTCAATAGCTTCCGTAGACTGTCTGGCTCTTCGAAGTCGTCAGAGGCTGTCTCAAGCAGCATCTCGCCCAGCTCAAGCCAGTGATATGGCAAAGCGTCTGGTGCCCCGTCCGCTGTCGAGTCGGGCAGGAAGGGAGGGGAGATTGGGAGAGTATTATTTGAGGGTTGTGGAGGTAGTCTCGGAGGTGGAGAAAAGGTCTCGGCATGTTCGATTTCATGGTCGAGGATTGCAGTGAGAGAATGGGTATTCAGCCATGACGGTGGGAGGATATTCGCGCGCCGCTGGCGCTTGAGTAGGAGAGCGAGCCAAAGAGGCACATTGGTTCTGTGAGGCGGATTTAGAGGCCTTATAGGCCCCTATGTATTTATCAGCACTATACAACTATATGGGATCGAGTGCGCGAGGGTTCGTGGCGGGGTGTTGGAGGGGCATACGCACCCCGAGCAGCTCAAGACTCTCGAGTTTTTGGCGAGGTATAATGGTGATGAGCTCCATTTCGCACAGGAAGGCAATCTCTGGAGGGGTCAGCCCCGGCGGAAGAGGCAACGCCATGTTGCGACGCGTTGCCTTGCACCTTGAATTGTTGCCAAAACCAAGTGAAGACGCGCCGCGGAAAGTCGCCGACTTGGGACTAGCTCCTTCAGGAACAACTGCGTAGCCATTGATCTCACCGATCTTCTCCTTTCTCCCTGAAACCTTTTTTTTTTAAATCTTTCTAAGCAGAAAGTCAACCAATGGCTTCTATAATTGAAGCATGGCCTCTGACTGGTGCTTTCGTCTTCATCGTCTGCCTTGCGGCCACCTGGGCCGAGTATGTATCAGGCGTTGTACCAAAACCCTATCTAGTGAGTATGCACACTGGCATGGTACCGGGTTACTAACGAAGCCAGGATGAGTTTTTTCATGTTCCTCAGGCCCAGAAATATTGTGGAGGAGACTATTCATGGGATCCAAAGATTACAACCCCACCGGGCCTGTACGATCATTTTACGCAACTGGTATACGCAGACAAACTTACTATTTGCATAGATATCTGGTATCCAAACTCTTCAAGCCTATACTAGGTTGCGAGACACGCTCACTGCGTATGCAAAATGCCGCTGCTCTTTGCGTCCTTCTACCTATGAGCTATCTCATCCTGCGCATGTTACGGTTTCGCGACCACCTAGGCAAATCCTCGCGCCCGAGCAAGGACATGTCTAAGAAGGAATTTTCCGCTCGTGATTCAGCTTCATTCGCTGATGCCCATTCTGCCCTCAATACCTCCCTCTTTCCCCCTCTCTTCTTTTTTTCTGGGCTATACTACACAGACATGATGTCTACCTTGACTGTACTACTCGCATACACTACATACCTGGCGAGTCCCAAAACATCCTTTAGCCCCGTCCATGGCGCCAGTGTTGTTTTTTCTGGAATCATCGCACTGTTTTTCCGACAAACGAATGTTTTCTGGGTAGCCGTCTTCCCGGCTGGACTTGCCGTCGTAGACGCACTGAAAGAGGATAAACCCTCCAGTACCTCGAATAGTCGGGACATGGTCGAAATTTTGCGAGAGAGTTGGGATACGGGGTATATCTATGACCCCCCTGCGCAGGATGCTGAGATTCAAGGTTTGCAAGGCCACATTCGTTAAAGGGAGGTAGAAATGACTGACAATACCTAGCTGTCTTCGTCTTTCTACTTTCCATAGTAGTTGCTGCTCTGAGCAAGCCTCTACTTGTACTCAAGGCTGTCTTGCCATATGCACTTGTTCTAATTCTATTCGCCGGCTTTGTTGCCTGGAACGGCAGTGTTGTCCTTGGTAGGCATTGAAGTGCGTTCCGAGTATGATAAAGCTGACTCCAGCAGGTGACAAGTCTGCACATACAGCGACGATCCATCTCCCGCAAATGCTGTACATATGGCCATACTTTGCGTTCTTCTCATTTCCACTTCTGATAGGGCCACTTCTGAGGCCAGTTGTTCCATTGCTGCCAAAGCCGGTCCTAGTTCTCTGTGACAAAATATCCAGTACGTCGGCGTATGGTCTCCCGTCGCTTGTAGCATCTAGCATGTTCATCACTTGGGCCATGCTCGCCGTCCACTTCAACACCATCATTCATCCGTACACTTTGGCCGACAACCGACACTATGTGTTTTACGTATTCAAACTGCTCCGACTATATCCAGCAGTGAAATACCTCGCAGTACCTGTTTACCTCGTCTGCGCATGGTCTGTCGTCAACGTTCTCACAACAATGACGAGAGTTACACCTACAGCAAACGGAGGTGTTTCAAAGGACAAATGCAAGACTGATTCCGCCCAGGCTCCGCCAAATGTCCAGCCGTGTCGCGTCAGCTTCGTTGTCATATGGCTAGCTGCGACTGCTCTATCTGTAATCACGGCCCCTCTAGTTGAGCCGCGGTACTTTATCATTCCATGGGTTATTTGGCGGTTGCACGTCACACGTAATGTGGCTCCAGGTGCTGAAACATCATCGTCGTCAGGCTGGAAATCGACATTGGATATACGCATGGTACTGGAGACAATTTGGCTTCTCATCACCAACTTGGTCGTCTCATACATTTTCTTGTACCGGACGTTCTCATGGCCAAGCGAGCCTGGAAACCTGCAGCGCTTCATCTGGTAGAATTGGGCGATTGCCATGTATATGAAGCGCATGCCGTTGTAGGAATACAAGATCCAGTCGCCAACATGTACACAAGCAGACCTTGTGTACTAGTACCCACTTCTTCAAACCTCACAATTTCACGCTGGCTCGTCGGAATCGCATCACCGACAGGATCCCCGAATACTAGAGCAACATATATTTCGCAATAGATAAATAATAGATTTAGGACAAAAGAAAAGACGACTCGTGATAAGCATTCAGAAAAACAAAAACAGACACAACTGCATTGACACATACTGGTACAACACTTTCCCTCAAATAAAACTGCATTCTTCGTCTGAACAGCAAAAACGCCCGGCTCCTTGTGACTCTGGTCCCTTGGACTCGGATAAATCTTACACAACGATGCATATTCCAATAACACGACCTTCCTTTTTTTGCCCCATTCTCTAACAGATTTTCATATTCAGCGATGTCGTCTCAATGTATCCGCGCGCTTCCACCTTAGATGGCTCATGTTGCCAACACTGCCCTTGCAACACTTAATGCTTGCCGTGCTTGTCGTCTCCCATGGTCAACCTCAGGACAAAGTTGACAACGACAGCAGCGAACAGGGCAATGGTGAGGATGGTGGGACCCAGCCTGTCGTCGAAACCGCCCTGGCCCCTCAGTCTGATGCTCCTGGCGCGCCAGTGGAAGGTGAAGAGGGCGTAGACCATGGCCATCATGGCAACAAGGGTGAAGAGGCCGGCAGAAATCTTTCCGATCTTGTCGCCAAAGTTAAGGAGGCCGATTGCGAGACCGCCGAGGATAACAGTGAAGTTGAGCCATGAGAGGAAAGTACGCTCGTTGGCGAAGAAGACTTTGGGCTCGACGCGGGTAGGGAGCGCGATACGCTTGCCTGGAGGAGATTGTTAGAGAGGTCGTACGGGTAGGGCGATGTTGTGAGGACGCGAGCTTACCCGGCGCGGTCTGGAGAAGAGGCTGGGTAGACATGACGAAAGAGGTTGTGATGTAACCCCACTGGTGAATCGCAATGAAGAGCTCCTGGGCGGTTTCGCGTGCACAATCTAGGGCGCAATTGACAGATGCGGTGCAGAGCAAGTGTTGGCGCAGCTTCAGCAGTCTCGGCCAGGAATAACAGAGAGGTGAGAAGAATCAAAATGCGCGGCAGAAATAATCAGAGCTTGCCTTGTCTTGCGGGTCGCGGCGATGAACCCAGTAGTAGACCCATGCTGAAGCAAGCAGCCGGCCTGCAGCCAATGGCGAGGCGGCATGCGCCCATGTGACAAGAGCGAGTTGCGAGCTTCTGATTGGCTGGCCGGACAGGCAGGAGCTTGGGGGTGGCCCGAGCGCAGCACCTGCATCCAAAGCAACCACGTTGGCGTGCGGGCACTGGCCTCGACGCTAGCTGTGCCAAACACGTAAACACGCTCACTACCGCAGCCTCACCACCATACTACACACTGTCATCCGTCTCGCCCCCAGCCAATCCCCACACTCTGCGCAAACCCTACCTGCATTGTTCCTGACAACATCCCATCACCATGGCCGTAAGTGCACTCTGGAATAGGGCACAAGAGCTGGCTAACACCGCAGCAACAGTCTCATTCACCGCTTCCCACCTCTGAGCTACAGGAGATTGCTCAAACTGTAAGCACGGCCTAAAGCCTGCCATCCAAGGCCCCATGATCACACTCTGACTGTACAAACCAGGCCTGCGAGCAAGCCGTCGGATCCGCCACATCATACGACCACACCAAAGTAGGCGACTGGAACAGCGAGATCATTGTAAGCCCCCATCCGCCTCCGAGACGACAGCCATTCGTGAGCGACGACTGACTCGCATACCTTGCCAGCAACACATCCTCAAGACGCTCATCAGCAAGACGACGCCCGCCTCAGAATCCTCAACCCCAGACGCCCCCTCGCAACCTGCCTACAAGTACATTGCCAACAGCACTGTCATCCAACACCACGGCAACTCGCCTGCGGAAATCGAGAAGCAGGGCCGCCGCGGCATGCACAGCGCCGTCGGCGCTTTCTGGAACAACGAGAAGGACGGAACATACACGTACAAGTGGGAGGCTGCCGACACAAAGGGCATGGACATTGTCATCACCATTACCTGGATTGCCATCTAAAAAAGGCCAATAATGGAAAGTGTTACGATAGCTCTTGGTGCACGAGGTTGAATCTTTGCAGTAGAAGACCAACTTTGTAAATGGAGAGAGTATGAGAGCACCGACTGTTGCGAGAAAAGAAGATGAAGAAGGGGCGAGTGAAGAAAAGCCATGCGGAATGGCTTGCTGAGAGAAGACAGGTGAAATTGTTGACTCCTTTTGTGCCTTGGACACGCTTTCCGAGCGCTGTTTCCTGGCGCTTCTCCTTTTCTCATGGCTAGCGGCGTTGAAAAGCTCAAGACAGCGAAATTGATACCTCTTACCTTTGAAGTACCCTGCCTACCTAGTTTGATCACATGATTAGATGGCCAAGACTTGCGGTTTATGTCGTGCATGTGCTAAGAGTGGAGATGTGTATGTGTGTTTGTATCCACGTGGACAGTGTGGATAGCATGGTTGAACATGGTAGGTATTTTTTACTTCTACGTGAAATCTCATCTCTTCATTTCTTCGTCCACACGAAGGTCATGGCCTCCTGCGGCTCGTTCATGCTAGCATGTATCCTGCCGTCCGCAATCCACATCCCGCATCCCGCATCCCGCATCCCCACCCATCCAGCCCATGGGAAATGGAGTGCCACACACCGAAAATCAAACCTCGCAGGCGCCAGATAAGGCGGAGGTGTATCAAAGCACTCAAGTGTTAAACAAGAACATCATTGACAAGCAAAAGCAGGGAGTATTATAAAAAAAAGAATAAGGAAAGGCAAAAACAAGTTTTAGGCATCCACCTTGGGACTCTCTTCTTGTGTGCCCACGCCGTCTGTGTGCGTAGAGCTACTCCGTCCGCTTGTAGCCTGCTCGCGCTTGTTCAGCAATGCCTTGAGCTCGTCTGTGGTGCTCTTGCCGCCGCTCTTTTCGGTGATGAGGCTCTTGAGCCAAGCATTCTCGGTCTGCAGCTGCTCAATGGTGGCTTCGAGCTTGGCCACCTTCTCCTGGGCTTCCTTTTGCGATTGCTCGAGCGCCTGCTCGCGCTGCTTCTTCTTGATGCGGAAGCGGGCGCTGGCAGCCGTGTTTCGGCGGCGCTTGTCCTCCTCGGCTGCAATGCGGGCGTTCTCGTCGAGCGACTGCGCCATCACCGGAGCGGCATTGTCGATCTTGCGCTTCTTGGATGCTTGGTCGTAGCCCTGTGCGATGGGTGACACGGCAGAGTTGGGTGAAGCGAAGTTGGGTGTGAGCGGGTAATGGTTGGGTTGCGTGTGTGCGATCGGCAGAGCCGGATCAAAGGCGCCGGTGGCAGGGAAGTTGTTGAAGTCAGTAAAAGGGAAGTCGCCTGCAAGCAGATCTAGGTCAGCCATGGCTCTACAGGACCATCATCAGACAGTAGTGGGGAGGGCTCGAGGTGGATGACCTGTCTCAGGCAACGCAAGTAGTTGCGTGCTTGGGACCATGCTTAGCATCAAGGCTGCATATGCATGGCCTCTTCTGAGTGGCTGGTCTGTGTAGCGTGGGGGTTACAATGCAGGCAGCACAGCATGGCGAGAGGGGTTTGGCATGCGCCTTGCCAGCTTGCCATTGGACGGCGTATTACAGAACACCATACGGCGGCTGCAGCGTGCATTTGTCGACGAGGCCAGCCCATTGCGATGGAAAAGGGCCGTGTGAACAGTTGTGGATCACTTACCATTCAGGTTGAAATCCATGTTTACGCTGGCGGCAGCTGGCTGAAACCCCTCGGTAGACTTCAACGGCTGTGATGGCTCGTTGTCAAAGTTGATGTCAAAATTTCCAGAGGTACCGAAATCCACGCTGGCGCTATGAGCGTTGCTGACGTCAAAAAAGTCGGCGTTGAGGAAGTCGGAAAAGTCGTCGACAGGTGCGGGATCGGCGAGCAGGTCCTGCTGTGGCGATGGCTGGTTGAGCGTCGCGATGTACTGGGACACGTTCGGCCCTCGCTGCCCCTTGTAGGATGACATGGGCGTGTTGCTTTTTCGCAGTGCTCCAGCCGACAATGGAGATGGGGTGAAGTTGCTGGAGTCTATGATCGGGGCAAACAGCTGGGGGTGGGCTTCGGAGGGGTTTTAGGACCGGCCAAACCCGCGTTGAGCAAAGCGGGTCCGATTACGCTTGTGTGTCGTCCTCTTCTGACAGGGGTGGACGTTGAGACGGCGCCGTTTGGTGGGTCGTTGGCCGGATATCGATGTTGTGTAGCGCAAAGCTGGCGGATATGTGCAAAAAAACAGAGAGGGCTGTGTGGGAAAGTGGTGACGTTGAGTGATGGTCGAAAATACGCAGGGTGTTCGGTGCCTCCCGCCGAGCAATTCTAGTGACTGTTAGCGGTTGACAGCACTGGCGAAGCCGCAGTATGGCCGAGACTCACCCCACGTGCTTTCTGGGGCACCGCACCTCGGGATCTACGATTTCCCACACTCGTATCTACGAGTATGTACGATACTGAAACCCTCTGTGGGCGATGGAGAAAAAAACCTTTCTCCAGACTTTACGGGGACACGACACATGTACACATTAGCAGGCTTACACTATCCTCTACGCCCTTTGCACACTTTCCTGATCCATAACCAGAATTTATAAGCAAAGCCGCCCACGCTGTCCTCTAGCGAATCACGCGGCATCCGGTTGCGCCGACTTTTCTCCACCCATTCACGGAGGCCGTAGCACCATCACCTCGGAACCTTGTCCACCAAAATGTAACCACGATTACTTTCACAAAGCCCGCCGACAATAAGCCGGATAGGCAGCGAATTCTGAGCCCTGCATTTTGTGGTGAAGAAGGATGGGCTGCGGAAATACTACATGTATATACATACTCGAGGTATTATACAGACCATGATGACAGCTCAATATTACACTGTATCCATTTCTACAGCCTTGTTTGTAATCCAACATCGTGCGGTGGGTAAAAGAATTGGTCAGCTTCTCTAGGATGTGGGGCTTACTCCGCGGCTACTCCCACCTTGAGTGCAGATACAGTGTCTAATATACGCCGGTTACGCTACACGATTATCTAAAGTCAGCAACAACAGCAACTTCGGCAGATCACACGGGAGCAACGTTGAAACGACGAAGAGAAGCTGAGGCACTTGATTGATGACAGCCCTCTGCATCGACGGTACATACTTGCAGACAGCTTGATGTCATCTGCGATGCCTTCTGCAGCATGCATGGGCACCTCAATGACAAAAATACAATCCTTGCGTGTCAGCCCAGACGCTCAAATGGCTACAGACCCTTTTTCCTCGCAACGTGCGTGGGCGCAGTTACGGCCAGTTACTAGACGGGCTGGCTTGCGTCACGTGGCAGCAGGGTTAACGCGTCTGACCGCCTGAGCGCGACTCCCTCCCGGATACTATCGATAACCGCTTCTACCATCAACAGCCGTTTCGACCCCTCCCATGCCGACGAGAAAAGCACCGACGCAATGGCTGCTGCCCCAGACTACAAGAACATCCCCCACTCGCACCGCCTGCCCGTAGCCCACCGCGACGTCCAGCGCACCTTTACCAAGCTGTCCCGCCAATCGCTCATCTCCCTCGCTCTGCAATGGCTCAGCAAAAAGAACCGCGACTTCTGCAAGCCCTTTCTCCTCGATGATCGCACAGAAGAGGACGAAGACGAGACATACGAGCCGGCGCAGAGCTATGAAGTGCTCCAGGAGGTTTACAAGCAGCTGGCTGCGCGCAAAGGTGGCAGGAGAGAAGTCTTAGACCGCATACTCGAGGGTGACTGGAGACACGGCATATCCATGTACCAATTGGCCACAGCAGAGATACAGTATCTGCTCGATCACCCCAATGCCCTGCGCTGGACAGCGAAGCGCCTGACCAAGATACCGAATGCGCGATCACCAGTAACAGATATGGAAATCACCAATGAATCCGACCACCTCCCTCGTTTCCAAGCGCAAACTTTCATGTCCAATCTGGCGAGAGAACTGACACCGCTGATGAAAGCCCACTACCTCATTACACGAATCAAGACTTCGCCCATGACAATACTTCGCGTCTACATACATGATTCGCCGTACAGCAATGAAGCATCGCTGGCGACTGATTCCAGTAACGCTGACCATGCGAAAGCTGTCTTCTTCGTGTGGCCCAATGGCTCTCCTTTTGTATATTCCTCGCTGGCGACACTGACGGGTCAAGTTGTTAGCGACGACGGGCGACATTTGAGAGAGATTGTACAGCAGGCAATACCAAAAGCCTTCTCGAGGCCTTCTGCGCGATACCAGCTAACCGGCACCAACTTCACAACCAAGTCACTCGATGCACTCTTGACATATCGTGGCCCTGGTAAAAGTAACGCTGCGGCGGGTGGTTGGAGCATCTTTCAAGACCATAGTTTCAGTCAGAACGCTTTAGACTTCATCACTACGCAAAAAGGCGACAAGCACGACAAGTCTGTGGGCGACAAGGGCAGTGCAGATGGTGGAGCCAAGGCCGTTCCAGCGAGGCCGAAACGACCTTTGGATGACAAGGAGTCTCCAGAATCCAAACGTCGGAAAGAGGTGGCCGCTGGCCGCTTCGGCACCTCAGCCCAGCCGGATGATGGTCAGGGTCTTGAACGAGTCGAAGTTCGAATCGACGACCCATTCCCAACGACTTCAAAAGACGGCGAAAGGACGCAGGTGGATGGCGAAACATCCACTCGTGGTGCCCAAACAGCACATCGGCCGCGGCGAGGTCGTCCTTCCCTTCTGGAGAGAACTGAAGAAGACCTAGAGGAGATCGAGAACGAAGAGGGCCGGGTGCCAAATGTGCGCATTACCTTTCAAGGTACTCACGTCTTCGCTGGCATGAGGCAGCTAGTTGAAGAAGGCATTGTAGACGGTGAGAAGATGCCAGGCTGGATGACTGGCGAAGCAGGTGTCACAATAGGGTCGGTCAAGGACGGACGGATACGAAGCAAGGACGGTGTCCCAGGCGTTTGATGAACTTGCAATATCTCAATGCGCGGCGCTCATAGGTGTTTTGATCTTGGTATACCCATCATGTTGCGGCGTATGGCTTTGCTTTCTCCTTGCGTGTAGAGAAAACCACCATGGTATATTTCTACCGCCATTGCAATTCGACAGTATTTTGGAAACACTTTTGGCGTTGACAACCCCAACAATCTGGATCGGTGCGTGTCATGGCCCGAATTAACCTTTCAGCTTCTCTAGTACACGTCGTCAGCACTAGCTATTTTCAGTGCCCTCCATAGGGGCATCGTAGGTCGTATCACAGCAGCGTATTGACTGCACTAGGCAGTCATGACAGAAAAAGACGCACACGTCTCCTGAGGCATATTCGCTCATTGCTTGTTCGTGAAAAATAACTCAAGAGCGACCTCTATCCATGGTACCAGGCAGACCGGGCCATTCCCCGCTGTCTTACAAAGCACATCGCATGCAGACTACCAGTACCGTCAATTCGTTTCTTTGGGAGCAGAGGAGCCGTCGCGAAAAAAATAAATAAACAGCGTCTAGCATACTAATACATGTAAATCAAATCTCCACAATTGAGAACTGAGCCACATGTGGCTTGCACATCCAACTGAAGAGGCTTTTCTTCGCATTCTCAAGCCACGTCATTCAGGCCACCGACCAAGACTTCACGAGCCACAGCTAGGCCTGTTAATGGCTAGCCGGAAAGCGCGGAAACGACAAGAGCGATATTCGCCTAGCCGTGTGAGCCTGACCTCTGGGACGATGTCATATCTGCAGCCGGAGCTTCGTGGCCTTGCATCTCAGGCCGAATGGGCAACGCGGATTGGGTGTGGCGTACTGTGGCTGGTGCACGGTCTGCCATCAGGTGCAAGGGTGGCTTTGCCGGTTTGCCGGCAGGACCCAGTGAGGCTGACTATTGCCTTCTTACGCCCAGGGTTCTGAGTGGTCATGTGGTCGTGTTGCGCCTATCTGGCGAACAAAGCGTATGGTTTGCGCGTCGCTAAACTATAGTTTGACCGGGTGAAAGAGGAAAAGCGGGTTAAACGGGTGCAGACAGGGCTTGTGGTTGGGTCGAGCAAGCCGATACAGTACAGATGAGTGTCTGTGAGACTATCACTCCCCCAGCAACCGAAAGAACCGGTGACCCTTTTCCACTCGCAACCCCACTCCTATGGGACTGCGTTTAATCGTTTAAGATAACGGGGCTTGGCATATAGATGTGAAAAATCCAGCATAAATATATATACTCGGGTGAATGTCCGTGTAAGCTTGTTTTTGCACTGCCACATTTCACCTTCCTATGCCACATTCATCCAGCATCTACTCCATCTCATCTGAGGACACTATTCCTATTCGAGAAGCACATCACTCTCAACACCACCGCAACCAGCAGCAACAGCATCCACAAGCCGATTCGCTCATCAGCCAGGATCCGCACGCCATAACTTTTTCCACTGCGTCGCCCACCATCCTGCCGATGACCGACCACACCCAGCACCACGACATTGACATTCGCGACTTGCACTCCAGACTCGCTCGCGTTGAACAACAGCAACACCAACAAATCCACACAGACAATGCAACCTTCTCCCAGCGAGGTGCCCGATCCTCCCTTGATAGCACCATCATGCCGCGCTTCACCAAATCCTCCACCATGTCCACCACCGACACAAACTCCACTACGGCCTCAGCCTCGAGCCATCTGCACGCCGACCCCACCTGCCGCCTGCACCCCGAAACCGTTGGTTTGGGCCCCGGCACCTTCAGCAAGCCGCGCGTGCCGCCGCGCAGTCGCAGAGACGCCGTGCGCAGCCGCAGCCACAGCTCCGGCAGCAGCATTGCCAGCGGGAGTACTACTGGTGATGGGAAAGGAAAGCAGCGTGCTCAGCAGCCGCAGCCGCAGTTCAAGTACTATGGCAGACATAGCAATCAGTGGCTTTTCAATGACTTTAGCGTTATGGATGCGGTGGCGAAGGGGTTTAAGAAGGTGTTTCCGGGGGCAGATAGGAAGGCGGATGGGGGGGATTGGTATGAGGATAGGAAGTAGTGAGGTTTACAAGGGGCAGTATCTAGTAGTGTGTTCATGCAGAGTTAGAGTTAGAGTTAAGAAGAAAGAAAGAATTGTTTTGGAGCAAAAAAAGGGACTTTGTTTGCGTGCTTTTATGGTGATGTGTGTGATCTTGTGACTTTGAGAAGAGTAGGTGTACCCAATCCAATTTCTCCTAATCGATTGAGATGGACAATTTACAAATGCAGAGGAAGATGTTGAAGAGCCTCGGAAGTAGAAGGTAAGAGTATCGTTATGCTTTTTTTCCCTCTATATAGGTTCGTGTATGTGTACAGTAGAGGTATGTATGTATGTTCGTGTCAGGGAGAGTCATGCACACATGCAAAGTCGCCCATGTTGTGCTGCCTATGCATTTGTAAAGATATACCAAAACCAACGCCTCGCTTGCCAAAAGAAGAAAGAAATCACCAATAATTGTAATGCAAATTGCTCTTTCGTTTGTTCGTCATCGCTTATCCACCAAGGGGAAAGCCGTGATCCATGCCTTTTCAGCGACAATGTCCAGGTCCATGTCTGTTTGTATAGTAATGTTGTTCGTAGGGGGGTCGTCATCAACCGCTGTCGTCGAGGGGAGAAGGGGAATCTACCCACGCTTCCAGAACTCATATTTCTTCTTTGGTGCTTTTTCGCTTGCGCCAACGTTCTCCATTTGATATGCCTCCTCGCTGCCTCTCTTCTTGCCCTTCTTGACGTCTCGCCTGGATGCGCAGCAGCAGCACAGCCCCGTCTGCACTAGCCATGCGAAAATGGCAAAGGCACTGGCCACCCACATGAAGGCAAATAGCGTCTTCCCAATCTGGGCCCCAATGTTGAGCTCTGCCACGCCACTGATAGTGTTGCGGAAGATGACAAACATGACGGTGGCGATGACCGAGGCGACGGTGACGAAGAGGGCGTTAAGGAAGGCAAGTATGGCGACGGGAAGGGTAAGCCAGCGCGTGTAGACGGAAATAGGCATGACAAAGATGAGGACAAACGAGAGGACGGTTGCGGTGAGGAAAAGACCAAACATCCAATTGGAGACGAGATGGATGAGGTCCAAGATGTCGTTGATGTTTGCAGGGAGATTGACTGACGGACATGGTTAGTTTGCACTTGAAACTGCCAACAACCCAAAATGCAACTTACTGGATGCTCCCGCGAGCAGCTCGTTGCGCAGGATCTCGACGGGATTAAACCAATACAGTGTCGTAGGCTTGCTGCAAAAGGTCACGCCCTCGCCCTTGTATCCCTCGCAGAAGCCCCATAGTCCGACCTGGTAGAAATCATGGAGACCCAAAGTTTGGGCAATGGTATTGATCAGGGCAAAGTTGGGCACCGTGGCAGGCACAATATTGCTCAGGTCGAGGCGAAGAAAGTACCAGTTCTTAATGACGGCCTTGTTGCGTACGCCGGCAATGTTGACGAGAATCAAGAAGATGAAGGTGACGAAGAGGAAAAAGGAGGTTGCGAGCGCCCATCTTTTGCGCCTGCGCGTCGCGCGCTTGATTTGCTCTTTGCTGAGTTCTGGGACGACGGTGGGCGCTGTGTCTTGGGTTACGGCTGTGTCGTCGGACGTGCGGTGGTGAGAGAAGAGCCGCATGGTTCGGGGTATTATGCAAGAGGTGTGGCGGACGGGTGTGGCGCGTGCAGATGATTGTGTGTGTGTGTGGGTGTGTAGAGTGCAGGCAGAGAAATGAAAAGCAACGACCAAAAACAATCGAAACTTGAAGCGACAACAGGAATTATGAAACGAGGCCGTCGAGTGAGGAAAAACGAGGCCAATAAGAGGGAGCACGAAGCCGATCAGGACCAGACACAACCTCATACGCGCGTGCTGCAGCAGCACTGGCAAGTTTTATGGACCCCTTCCGAAGATCTCAACCCATGACGTACAACAACCCCTAAAAACAGAGCTAGACGCAGGCGCGAGCCACACAGGCGTCATGGGCTTGGGAGTCTGCCCGACGACGTGCCCTGGGCTAGACACCAGACACGACACGACACAACATGCGGCTGAAGCACCGGCGCCAACGTCCGCTTCGCACTATTGTCATCCCCGCCGGCCGCGTATGCTCGCGTCGTCGTCCTGGAGGAAGGCCCCGAGTACAATACGAGCGAGACGACGTGTGGGGGCGGCTCTTTTGTGGCTGTGTCGCCAGCCACATGCACAACGAGACGCAGAGAGAGCCTCTTTGCACTATGCGTATACTGCATGTATATGTAAGGGAGCACGTAAGACTTGCGCGGCTAAGAGCAGGGTACCGAGTGGATGATCTGCGTCGTCAATACATCTGGGACAGGGGCGCATGTGCTGCGGACACTGGCACTAGCTCCACCGTTCTTCATTGCCTTGACAGTCTGGACCACTGAGGTCATGTTTTTTTTTTGCTTCCAAGACACATCACCCATGCAATACCAAGCCAACAAGGATATGCTGCCTGCCTGTGTTGAGTACTTTTGAAATGCCTCTTGCTTTCCATTCTTCTATATGTTTTGCGCGAATATCTCACAAGTCAGCACACGATGCTCGCCACCGTGCTCGTCAATCACCAAGCCACCGCTGTCTCAAGTGTCCTCGCCAACTTCTCCCCTCACCACCACCTCCTCCTACAAGAATATAAATTAGACATTGGTAACGCCGGTCCCTCGCTGAATTGCCCTAGAAATGAGTATAATCTGCCGGTCCACAATGACAGACCGCGATAGAGAAAGACTAAAGGAAAGAGAAGGCTTGCATGTCCTTGGTAGCAACAAAGACCACGATACGACCTTGTGTAGCTAACGCATGCTGTCTTCGTGCCACGATACCACCAAAATTGTCATGTACAGCGAATATGGCTTATCTGCCCAAACAAAGAAGAAACTTGACGTGTGATGTGCTTTTGACGTTGGGTCGGGGTAGGGTGACAGAAAGCTCTGCCAGCGAGCTGGTCAATATCAGTCATCATCAATAGGTGCTGCTAGGCGCGCCACCTGTCTAGGCGTTCGTCACCATGTTCATCCTAGGTCTTAATTGCAAAGCAATATCGTCTTTGGTGCCCATAATCTCCCTGGGTATCCTGCTAACCCGGTTGGCTCCAGTGCGCACTGCAAACCGACCAGCCGCCGAGATGCCAGAGCGATTCGAGCGGATAGATCCAGCATCTGAACCGGGGCCGGCAGGGTCGCGGATACGGCTAGGCGGAGCAAAGTCAAGTGCGGTAAAAGTACCAGACTTGCGCATTAGATGGGGGCTCGGCAGCACTGGAAGCTCATCATATGAACCAACAAGGGGCGTGTGAGGGCGCACCGAAGGGCTGTACGGCCTGGCGTTACCAAGTGGGCTGTCTGGTCGCATACCGTTTTGCCTTTCACGGAACGAAACTGGGGGTGCGAAATCGGCAGCATCGAAGACCATTGAGTTTTCACTGAGCTTAGCGGGCGTGGGCAGTGACGACAGAGCAGCAGGGGGTGGCAGAGGCTTCTTCATCTGGGGCGGTAGACGTCCGCTCATCGAGGACATGTTACGAGGAGGTTGGTAGTGGGATGAAGCCATGGAGCCGTTAGACATGTGGTGTGGACCGCGTGGACCGGTAGCAGTGTTGCTACGGAACCGAGGAGGGGCGCGAGGCGGAGGAGTCATGGCACGACGAGTAATCGGTTCAGCAAACGGCGCGTTCGGCTGAGCAACGACAAAATTGCCAGTGCGTGGGTCAAATACGGCACCATCCTGGTACTCTGAGCCATAGTCCTCGACGTAGTCGGCATACTGGTGTCCACCGGCAGGCTCGGGCTTAGACTCGTCAAAGTACTCCTTGTAGAAAGATCGAATACGGTTGGCACGCTCCTCTGGGTTTTCCATGGGGTCTTCGGCAGGCATAGGACGCAAGCTCATGGACAGACGGTTGTTGCTGCGACCAAAGTCATCAACGCCGAGACCAACGTTCTGAGGACCAGTCGAGTAGCGGGGCTTAGGTGCGACAATGGCTGGCTGGTCGCTGTTGCGTGGAGAAGGCGGCGTAACCTCGAAACCATCACCGTAGCTGGAAGTGCTAATGATGCTGTGTGTGTTGGTGTTCTCTAGTACAACGGCTTGCGACTGGACACGGGGCAATGCGGGGATATCGTTAGAGGTCTGGACAGGCGACTTGTTGACTTGCTTCTCAGTGACGGGGGGTTCAGGGATAGAGATAGTTGGGACACTGATAGGCTTGACAGAGGCTTGCTGAGCAATGGGCTCAGAAGATGAGGCGACAGGGGCAGGGGCAGGCGAGGCAGAAGGCGCTTCCGGTTCGTACCGTGGGTTCAACGGGCTCAGAGGGATTCCGGACTCGATGAACTTGCTATCTGGTGATCTGCTGCCATCGGGAGACAGGGACTCGCTGCGAACTGGAATCGACGTCGACATTCTTTGCGCATTCTGAAGAAGACCAGCCTGAAGGCCCTCCTTCTTCGTTCCAGCGCTGGAGGCAGTGTGCATGGAGCCGGTGTCATTCTTATAGGCCCCACGGCTGGGACTGCGAAGGCTCTGGTCATCTCTCAGGTAAGCGACTGGTCCGTAGGGGTCGTGTGGGTCATGTTGGGAACGTGAAAGCGAATGAAACGACTCGCGCGAGCCATGTAGGCCGACAGGCAGGATGTATGGGCTTCCAGTCTCAATCGACAGTCCGCGGTCATGACCTCCAGAGATTTCCTTTTCCGAGACGGTCATCTCGGGGCCTCCTTTCCTGCCTGCCTTGGGTGTGACGCCTTCCATGCCCCAATCATGCGACTTGTATTTGTCTCTCTGGTCCTCTTCCCTAAGCTTCCGCTTGTTCCGGCGGTGCAGGAAGGCGAGTACAACAGCAATGCCAACAACGGGGACACTGGGCTTAGTTAGCATAGTCGGTGATGCAGCAGTACATGACATACATGATAGCCAGTGCGATGGCCAGCGTGGGCACCTGGGTCGGCTTTGTACAGCCAGGATCGCTGCTGCTTGTGCATTCTGAAGTGTCGCGGGGAAGGAGAACGGGGTTCGCCCTTGCAACCTCTTGGATGGTTCGGCTTGCGGCACTGGCAGGAGAGCCAAAGTGTTGTGTGTCGTCGCGCACGTGGAGGTGCATGTGGTGGTGATGTGAGTGCGGCATGGTTCCAAAACCCCCCTGTCTCATACAACGTAGTAACCAGGAATGGTAAAGATGTACCCAAAGCAGATGCTGATGCTTGACGGAAGGGCAGATGCGAGTTGTCGATGGTTTAAGGTGTATGTATTAACAACGTAAGGTCGTAAGTCAGTCGTGACTGCTGATCAACGGAGTGTACATGTACTACTGGGTGCTGGCGCGGGTACGAAGGGCAAGGACGGGAGTAGGCGAGGCTGATACGAACAAACGATCTCGGGCGCAAAAAATGAATGACTGGGGTAAGATAGAATCGAGCTATGAGATTCGTTGTCGAGGGTGAACACGAGGGTTGCTGAAAAGAGTGACTGGCCCACGAAGAGGTGAGGTTGAAGGAGAGAAGGCGGATGGGCGCGAAGGGTAGATGAGGCGGCGCACAGGAGCTTGATCTCCGGGTTTGGCGTACAGGGTGTCTGATTGGCCAGGGGCCAGGCTTTGCACAGGACAGGCCCTGTAATGCCGAACGACGTGAAGGACAGGGCAGGGATGTTGTTTTAGCGCGCCCAAGCTGTTTGACGTTGCTAATTACACTCCTACCCAGACGCTCGCATGCGGCTCGGGCAAGCGCTTCCCTCCCTCTCGCGCCCGTCGCCTCGCAATCGATAGAGCGACACTCGTACTGCTCCCAGCTGCACATCCACAGCCCTCTGCACCGGAGCAGCCCCTAACCGCGTCAAGGAGAAAACCGCCGCGCCGTTTACTCTGGCTGAGTGCTGATCGCGCCCCATGCGGAGGGCCTAGTACGTTTCCGAGTGCTCTAATGCAGGAACCCTTTTAGAAGCGGCGTCGTGATTCGCTGCGCCTCCAGAACAGCAGATTGGCGACTAGGGATTCTTGCCTGTCGCTCCAGACCATACACCAGCTCCAGCCCGCCTTCACCCCCTGAGGCCCAACTCTGCACTCGCCTGTCGCAGCGAATCGCCGTGTCGTCGTTGCTGTCACCATGGCAGTATGTAGTCTTCAGCGCCGGCCTGGTGCTCCTCTCCTCGCCTCGCCTCGCCATACATAGCCTCTGGCCCCCGGGCCATTTTGCAGTCCCCATGCACATGCAAAGAAACCCCCCATTCCACTCCTTTTCCCGCGGCCCGGCACAGTCCACACCGGCCCAGACTATAGGCGCTCCACGCTCTTTTCATTTCCGCGCAAAAAGCGGCCGGGCGCACAGATTCTGCACGGCGTGTGGAGTCGTCTCTGGATGCGGGCTTTCCCCGAAGCCGCTTATCAGCACTCCGCCGTCGGGACGGTGCTCGCCATTCATCTGACTATGCTGCAATGGCCCCCTCCCCTTGCACCGATGAGGCTTTCTGGCGGTTCCCAATGACGCGTCCAAGCCTTAACGTCGAACCCGCTTCCTTTCCGCGATTCATGGCGTCTTTCGCGCTCTCGATTGTGTTAGGCGGCTGGTGAGGCTGGTGAGCAGCCAAAGGAGCGGCTCATCTTGTTCACCGCCACCTATGATCTCCGTGCAGGATCCCTTCATATCTGTAAGATTACCTGTTCTTCGCCAGCTGGCTTTGTTTGATCAACTCATGGTTCCTGGCATAACAAACCTTCCTTTATCATGGTACGATATCTTCACTTGGAATGCGCCGGTGTGAGGTCATTATTTGATGCTGGGGGATCCTCACCGCTGCCTGTGTATTAGGCCAAGCAACAGTTTTCACGACTGCCGTCCGCGGCAGCCTTGCATCTTCGACAGGACCTTTCCCTTCTACACTAGTCTGCTCATGCATTTTGGTTGTACTGTGGGGTGTTTTCCTCTCCTCGCTAGCACGTGAGTGTGTTGTTCCTATCGTGCAGTGCACTGGTTTCCGGCATCCATCAGGAAATCAAGCGTACAAGGTTTGCATACGTAGTCTACAAGAACTGGCTTTGCGTCTGTGGGTTCATATGTATGAATCGCAGGTGGAGTTGTGGTGCGCATCTAGGCTCAAGAGTGCAATAACATGCAGCAAAGCCACCTCCTGAATGCCTAAAGGCTTCGAGGTCAAGACATCCCCATGGTCGTAGTAGGTGGAGACGCTCACCAACCGCACCGTGCAACTTCGCTCGGCAAGACACCGAACTTTTATACGAGTCGGTATGGTCAGATATGAACCTTGGCGGAGCCAGCTTTTACTTGTATGTCGACTATGCGCGCGTGGATTGGAATATGAAATGTTTTCTGAGGCATGAGCGTTTTGACCAATCTAGGCAGAATCTGTACAGTATGCTTGTGAAAGTCTAGCCTTGTCGCCAACTTCGCATGGTCGACATTCTGGAAGCTTGGCCGACATTTTTTTTCTTTTGGTGCAGAATTCTCATGTCAGCGACAAGAAATGCGACATGTCGTGGGATCGTCCAGCCATGCATTGGCACCAGGTGGCTTTGGTCGCACTGGAAGTAGTACAAGGCCCGGCATTCTGCATCGTCATGTTCCGTTGCAAGGGAGCTAGCCCATGTGGAAATGATTGGTGGTGCTTCTTACTTATAGTCGAGGGCAGTGGGTGCTCCCAAGTGGAACCCCGCCAGCACACTGCCATTGCGACACTCGCACATGGGGCCGCCGGGCCATGAGAGAAGTCGACTGCTCGAGTGACCAACAAAGACGATGCCGTCAGCCCTGTTCGCATTGGCTCCATTTGGCTGGGTGGACAGGACCAATGGTTTATTTGTCTTCTGCAAGCGCCTGTGCAAGGTGTTCTCGCCGCGCTGTTCGATGCAGCCCAAGCGCAGTCGATGCGCAGGCTAGGGACGACGCGCTGCTGCCAAATATGCAACGTGACCTCGAAGACGGCGTGGGCGTGTGTGTGGGCTCCGGCTGGCGTGCATGCTGCACTCTCGTGGAGAAGAGATGGTAGGCGGCGCAGGCGATCGTGGGCCAATCCCCGGATGCGCAGAGGGAAGGGCGAGCCGAGAAAGAAGCCGATTGCTAATGACGCACCAACCAGCCTCCTACCATCACGAGGCAAATCATCGTCAGCCAGCGAAGACGTACATGCACACGACCTTCACCTGGCACCGATAATACAAACTGCGGCCCATTCCTCCTGCCCACTCGCTAAGATCCTTTGCCCCGAAGACGGATTGTTTGCTCAAATATCCACCTGCGACCCGTCCGACTCTCTTATTGTCAACCGTGGAGCTCGCGATTCCTCTGGTCCCTGCGTAGGTCCATAGGATCGCCCCGCTGCTGCCCGCACGACTGCTTCCTCAAGGGTCCCGCTCTCCTGCGTCTGCTACGACAAACACAACATTACCCAGCTACAACAACAACATGGCTGCCTCAAACACTACGTCACCGCGTACCATTACACCAAACTCGGGGAGCAGGACAATCGAGATCCGCCCCCAGCCCGTCTTGCGCCTATCTCCTCCTACAGGCGTGCTCCGGCTACGAGCAGAACCATCAGAGCGACGGCACATCCAGTGGGCAGAGGATGTGGTAGATAATGAAGGCATGGGAAAGAAATCGTCCAAAGGTACCGCAAGCGCCACCAGGCTGTGATGTCACCAGCAATGCTAACCTCTGAACAGTCTGTTGCATCTACCACAAACCTCGCGCTGCCGACGAGTCTTCCGACGACGACTCTTCAGATTCCTCGTCGTCAGACTCGGATTCCGACTCGGAGCCCGACAACAGTACCGCAAGGCCCACCGGTAGGATGGGCGGCGCCCGTGGAAGACGGCCACATCAGCACCACCACGACGGATGCGCACAAGATCGCGGATGTAATGATGGCTCGGGCCAGTCGCAGAAGAGCAAGAGGCAGCGCAGGAAGCCCAGTCCGAACGCTTATGAGAAGATGCCAAAAAACAAAAAGTAGACCACCACCACGCCGCAATGGATGCGCTCACGGTGCTGCGGCTGGCTTCGGCCTCACACGAACTGAATACGATTTTCTTTGTTTCTGCGGGCTTTGTTTTCGCAAGGAGTTTCGGCTTGTCCAATCGACACAACTTTATGGGACTGCGTTGTTGCATAGCATGGGCAATGGACTTGGAAGTCTCCAAAACTTGGATGCTAGATTGTAGACGCATCACGGCGTTAGGCAACAAGTACTGTACTTGGCAATGAATTCGAAGCATATTAGCATTGCATTTGCAAGCCCGCCAAATCATGCATAGTGGCTTGTCTATTCGGCCCTCCGTCCTGCTCCGTTCTTTCCTTTTTTTCTCCTGCCTTGGCTGTGACGTCCTTGCCTTTTACACATGTCAGGTCCCGTGATTGAGCTCGCTTGCAGCAATGCAGCGATAAAAGCAATCAACAAATCCCAGTGGACATTGGGCTCGACCGCATATGCACGTATCGTACCTTCGATCGACCATCATCATTCGCCATCTTCCGCGAATCGGACCTCGGCCTCGACATAGAGTTCAACGTGCAGCCATGCCTCATCACACCCTCATCCACATCCTTCACATCGCATTGTTTAGCGCAAAAACAAAGTGCCAGCACACGTTTACATGCCGTGTATCGATTCAATCGTCCGCGTTGGCTGCGTTGGCTTGCTCCATCACCGTGGGCGCATGCTGCGTAGGAATGCGCACCAGTGTCTGTGGCAGAGGCGGTCCTTCTTCCGACTTCCGCTCTGCTTCTTCCTCTTCTTTGGGCTTGGGCAGTTTTGCTTTAACTGGTCAGACGAGTATAGGAGCCCAGCCAATGTAGAGCAACTTACTAGAAGCCATGTTGATGGCCCTCAGTACATTGTGCCAATTCGACAGTACTGCTGCAACCGCTGCGCTCACATGTCAGCCGGACTTGTACATGATGCTTTGCCCTTGCTCTTCTGTGCACACCCCGTCATAGGACTTTTTTCTGACGTACCTTCTGTGCCATCAGACAAAGTTGACAACTTGTCAGCTAGCAGCTGCATTTGGTCCGCGAGTCCTCCACTTAAAGCCTGCAGGTCCTTTAGGTTGGCAAGTTCGGCTTTCTTTTCCGCGATGCGGGCAAGAAGGACTGGCGATTGTTGCTGCGCGCCGCCCAAAGATTGATTACGCATGTGCGTAGGAAGAGGACGTGTGAAATTCGACATCTTGCGCACTCAATTGGGTCCAATCCTTTGTCCAGTTTTGTTTTGACGACGTTGGTGTTGCAAAAAGTGCGCAGATGTTGTTTGAATGTGGGGTATCCGATGGGCAGATACGGCAGTCTCTTGATTACAATATGTGTCGAGAATACCAACAAGGTCTATTTCACGACAATATGTCCACAGACTCGATATGGCGCGGCTTATCGTTGTCGGCAGTACGTTGGCTGTAGACGCGCTGTTGCCCCTCTGATCATGTGACAGCGTTTTCCACTATACCATTCCCGTACTAGCCCCTGTTGCTGTGGGCCCTCCGCTCGAGATGTCAACAAACAGTATGACGAACCGGCAGTCACGACTCACGCTATACAGCCTTCAGCCCACTACGACCACGCGATTTGTCTTCCAATAGCATAATTACCATCGGCATATATATCTGCGCAAATGGCGCGACTCAACGAGCCGCCGATAGCGAACCAGCCGTCGGCGGAAACAATCGAAGCTGTGAAGCGACGCTTCCTCAGACAGAATCGCGAACTCGCAAAGACGAACTCGACACAATCGATACGTATTCGCAGCCTCGAAAATGACTGCTCGCGACTCCTCGCCGAAAACCTGGCGCTGCGCGAGCAGGTTCTAAACCTCCACAATACCGTCGAGTCGCGTCCGGCTTTCGACCACATCGATGCTGTCAAATTGCAGCTTGAGACTAAGATACAGGAGCTTGGAGGGCTGGTGGCGAGCTTAACACAATCGAAGAACAGGCGCGACAAGGATGTGGACCGGCGGAAGAGCCAGTTGCTAGCAAAGAGGAGGAGCGGAGAAGAAAGGCAATGGAGGAGTGGGTTGGGGCTGCAGGAAGTCGAGAACGCAATGCTGCCTACAATCACAGAGGACAAATTTTATCCTCGGAGGACCATGGGGTATGTAAAGATCGTGTTTGTGGGTGATGGAGCTTACTAATGTTTGCAGCGCGGACGAGCTTCAGCAGGTGTTAGAAGAACCTGATAGCCAGTCGCCTGACATTGGCCCGCCCCCTATATCGCGATTCGAGAACGAGGATCCCATCGGTTTCGACCCCAGCCCGGTTACAGAAGAGGCACAGGAAGAAACTGCCGAGGACGGCGAACCGTCGCTATCGGTAAACCTCGAGACGCGTAAGAAGCGACGAGAGAGCGGACCGAAGCTGAGCATACGCCGTGTGTCTGTCTTTGAATCTCCAGAAGAAACTGAAGAGGCACCTGCTAAGACTCTACGCACCGGAGCTAAGCGCAAGTTCAGTGTTCAAGAAGATGAAGAGGCAAATCAAGACAAGGGTGATGCCTTTAGGTTTTCTCGCCGGGGCGCCACGGAAACCGAGGCATCGACTGAAGATTCGAAACCCCCACCATTGGAGCGACCTCCTGTTCTGTCAGCCAGTAAGTACAGTGGCATGCTTCTCATGAACAAGGCTAATGTCGTAGAACCTGTCAATACCGATCCAGTCGTGTCGCCAAAGAAACAGCGCTCCTCGCTTCAAGAAAAACCAGGGAAGCTAGAGAAGCCAACTTCAAAAGCTCGTAACCGCCCTCGACTAAACATTACCCGCAACGCCGCATCAGACCTCCCGTCTATACCCATGCCAGAACCCGTCCCTACTGCTGAGATTGTCCTCGACTCCCTTCCTCCCAAGACGCCTGCCGCCGATGCCATTATCTCCCCGCCATCAACTGAACCTTCAACCCAAAGACCGGAAAACAAAGACACGCCACCGCCGGGTGATCTCTCTTCAGCCGATCAGATCGGGCAAGCTGGGCGACCCGGGCGACGAGCTCGTCCTCAAGTTAGCTACAAAGAGCCAAGCCTCAATGTGAAGATGCGACGCCCGGATGCAAAGCTTGTTGATGCAGTGGTCGACCGCCGGACGAGTGTGGAAGCCCACCAGCCAACTTCCACGGTCGTCAAGCGTGAGGCTAACGGAGAGATTGCTTGGAAGCCCGTCTCTGCAGTATCCACAAGAGCAGCCGAGGATGAGCCTGAGGCTGGGAGTCCATTGAGACAGAAAATGGACAGAAGAGATCAGGATGCCAAAACATCGACCGAGCCAGAGGAACAATCAGCTACCTCAAAAGCAATATCCGCGCTCATAAACGAAACAAGTACTGCTAGAAGAAAAATGGCTGCTTCGACTACAAAACCTGCTACGGAGTCTACTGTATCAAAATCCGAAAATATCCCCGTCCTAGCGGACACAATCGCCGTCAAGCCAGAATCACAAGCGAAGGATAGCCTTGCCGTTTTTGACTTCACTGACTCTCCACCTGCTGAGGCTACAACCAGTCAGCGCATACGTGTCAGCGAAGTCGCCAAAACAGCCCGAAGTGTTCGTCGTCATTCCGCTATGCCTGCGCCTGGTGCTTCTTCAGGACCTGAAGAGCGAAGGTCTGAAAAGGAGAAGTCAGAAGGTGCACTTCATTCGCTCCACAAGCGCACAGGGAGTGGGAGTGTAAAAAGTAGCAATACTTCGAGTTTAGCAAGAACTTCGAGTACTAACGGTGTCGCCAGGAGTACATCGAGTGCTCGAACAGTCGGCTTAAAAGACAAGAAGTTCGCCGGTGCGAGTGGAGTTTCTGACAGCGCTGGCGCCAGCGAGCTCAAGGCAACGGGCGATGATGCTGGGGAAGCAAAGGCGCGAGATAGGGAAAGAGAGACAAGTGCACTCAGAGCTGAGCGGGCTGCCAGCAGGAGGAAGAGTATGATGCTTTGATGATAAAAAGTCAGTCTGCGATGTGTGCTGCGTCGATGGGGGCTTTTTTGTTTTGAAGACAAAAGAATGGCGTTTGTATGATCTGGTCTTGGACTTTGAACTTGGATGATGGCGTTTTTCTTTTTTCCGCATATGATACCTAAGACCCCCTTCCTGTGTTTCGGGACGTTTGGTCGCTCGTTTCTTTGCAGCGTACATATCACTTTTTATTCAAAAGGAATACCCTATGAAAGTCCTGGTTGGAATCTCATCGTGTCATGAATAACATTGCATTATGTGGGTATCTCAATCGCCATAATGATCAAATGTCTCAAAACCACTTCTTTGGCGCATATAGTCCTTTTTACCTGTTCTTGTCTTGGACGTTGGCATTCATGTTCGCCAGCGCATCCATATCGATGATCCTCAACTCTGTTCTCGCCCACAGTATCAAGAAGCAAATAACACCGGGTAAGAAACCTCCTCCGACCATGAAGCCCTCAGTCCAGTCACGCGCAAGCCAAACTTCATACAGTGCCAGAGCTCCACATACAGCACGGTTGATGGGCACAATGTACTCTGCCACCATGTCGGCCTTGCTTTCGGACAAGTACGGCACCGGTCTCCTGACGGACTTTTCCGTCGTCTTCTCCCAGCTAGGCGTGGTGCTGTATCTGCCTTTGCCCTTGCCTGACGCCTTGTTGCCGCTGTCTACGGGCTCCATCCTCGTGGGCGGCAGCGGCAGGAAATACAGCGTGTATGCTGATGCGAGCAGACTTGCTATACCGAGCAGACTTAGTGGTAGTGTGTCGAGGGAGAAGAGGCGCGGGATGTAGAGGAGAATGGGGAGGAGGGGGAGGGCGAGCAGGATGAGCGTGTAGGTGTGTGTTGTGGATTCGTCGTGTGAGCTCAGGGTTTGGAGGAGGGCTGTGCGGTCTGTTTGGGCTAAGTTAGTGTATGGGCTGGAGAGTGTGATAGAGGAGATGTGTACCTTGTTCGTCCATGCCTGCTTCTACGGCGTCTTCGTCATCAGACTCGGAGGGGTACTTGAATGTTTTGCGCAGGCGTTGCGCCGCGACGGTTTCGACTTCTCGCAGCTTCTCCATGTTTTACTGTGGCATGTGTAGACTTTTGGAGTTCAAACTAGGGAATAAAACAATGCGCTTCAAAAAAGTGACGTTACGGGTGTAGATTTTACGGAGAGTAGGAGGGGAAATGTGGCCTTTACATGTATGCGCAAGGCAGTAGTTATTTGATTGTTTGGCGTTGGAGGAGCGATGACGTTTGTGGGGAACTGCGGATTCTGGACCCTGCAATTAGCCCGTGGCGGCTCAGTCTCCTTTCAGAACCCCAAAACATAGTGCTATATTTACTGTTGTAACATGCAGAATGTTATCTATTGAGAGGTCTTTCGTCGGAAGTCAAACCTTGGTAAAGACGCAATGCGCTGTCCTTTACAGCGCGCTCAGCCCCACAGCCATAGTCATGCTCCTAGTCCACTAACCCCGCTCTGAAGATACGCATCCTCCTACCTGACACTGTTCTGTGTTTTTAGGCGACCATTAAACCTTCAGCATTGCTCAACATCAGGATATGAATGACCACAATTTAAGTCGTTCGCATTATGAAGCTTCCGTACAGTCGATTGAAGCACTTTGCCCGGGATGTCTCGACATGAACCCATCATTATTTGACTGGAGAGCGGTCAGATGGCCATCTTCTTATCCGGATCTTGATCCCCATAAGGTTGCTGTTGCAGCCGATAGCGAGTGTATGTCATGCAAAATCATACACAACGCCTTTCAAAGTGTTGGGCTAGATTTGCGCACATCGCATGACGTACAATCGCTTTCACTCTTCAAAGAAGACGAAAAGGGCAGTTTATTAGCTATGGCTGAAACCAATGAAGGAATCATCATCTTGGTCGAGTTGTACACTGTTGAGGGTAAGCTTCTTTTGTCTTCCTCTAATATTGTACTGAATTACGCTCAATATATAACAATTCACACACTATACACATGTATAGCTAACCGCATCCTCCTATCTAGGTATTAAATCTTCACCTTGGAACATTATCAATCAAAAGACACATATTTCGGGCAACACAGCCTCAGATGTCGGTTTTCAACGCATTCGGCAATGGATTCATAAGTGCGAAAACGACCACACCAGATGTTCCAATCAAAGCGATACCATACTACCAACAAGGGTCCTCGATCTTGAAGAATCAAACGATTCTATCAGGGTGGTGGAAACACATGATGGCTTGTATGGCCCATATATCTGCCTCAGTCACTGCTGGGGGGAATCATCTACTATTTTGTGCACCAGAGAAACCTATGGCAGCTATAAGAACAAAATCCCATGGGGTCTGATACCTCTTCTTTTTCGTGATGCTATAGAAATATGCCGAAGATTAGGTGTTCGATACCTATGGATTGACAAGCTCTGCATCATCCAACATGACAAAGACGATTGGGCGAGCGAAGGATCTAGAATGGCGCAGATCTTCGAAGGCTCTTTTCTTACTATTGGAGCAGCTATGTCGAAAGGTGATACGGAATCGTTGTTTTTCAACGATCAAAGACACGCTCCCAGCTTGAAAAGCCATATTGGTCGGTTGGAAGATGGGACTTCGTTTACAGTGTACTCAAGGATACCCTTCAATTACCACCCAGCCGACGGTACCCAGCCGAAACCAAATGACGGGGAGTATCCACTCATGGCACGAGCTTGGATCTACCAAGAGAGGCTACTAGCGCCGCGTGTCTTATATTTTGGGAAAGAGCTAAGCTGGGAATGTAGAGAAGTATCAACTTGTGAGTGTTCAGATGTAAGACAAGGAACGAAATATGACCACAGCCTGTCCCTCATGCCGGATTGTTCAACTGAGGGGCGTTATTCGCAATGGCAAAGAATGGTCGAAGATTTCACTTGGCTCCAGCTCAGTTATGAGAATGACCGTCTACCGGCCTTCTCTGGACTCGCACAGCAGTATCGAAACCTTCTGAAGAGCGAATATCTAGCTGGCCTTTGGAGAGAGAATCTGTGGGTTGATATGTTGTGGCTTGCTTACCCCGAGTTTGGCAGGGAGGAGGCACCCCGCTACCTTACAAAAAAGCCAAGAAAGTGGCGCGCCCCTTCTTGGTCTTGGGCATCAATCGAAGGTCCCATTTTGTTCTCGAAAATTTACGCTTTCGCGAAAGCTGAGTCAGATGCAGAAAGCGTCACCTGCTGGGTTGAAATCATCTCTGCTGAGTGTATACCATCGTCTCTTGACCCAATGGGTTCGGTCGCCAAAGGACAATTGGTAGTCAAAGGCAGTGGCCGACCAGCTCTCCTCAATCATAGAGAGGCATGTTCAGGACCTTATACACGGCACTTTTCGGTCAAGCGTCTCAATAACCGGTCGATTTCCATCCATTCGAATTTCACTGTTGAGGGGCACGAAGTCAACGTTGATTATGACCTGATTGAGCAAGGACTGATGGAGCCGAATTCTGACATGAGCATTTATTGCTTATATATAGCTGGTACACCTTTCACACAGCGTGTTTTCTGCGAGGGAGATTACATTCTATCTTCAGCTTACAGAACATGGTCTCTGTTACTACATTGTGTGGGTGGCAAAACATACAAGAGAATTGGGCTTTCACAGTCTGATCGTTTTGACGGCAGCGAAGTCGATCTTCGCAACAGTTTAAACGAATGTACAATCACAATAATATAGCAGCTATTTTCGTTAGATAAAGCAACCCTCCAAGTCAGCGCTAAATAGGCAGCACCAAGATAAAGGATTGGAGAAGAGCAAGCGTACGAAACCTAGATAGGTCTTGAGAAAGCTAGCTACGTGGCGACACAACGAATCGTCTGAACCTTTAGCCTTGCACATGTAGCACATCATCTTAAGCCACATATGCTACGAAGGAGCTCGTTTTTGGTGGGGAATACCTTAGCCGGTGTGCCAAATTTCAATGAAAAAGACTACTTTTTTACCACACCTAGCGAGAATATTGCAGATGGAGCTGGTGTAGAATAAGTCATAAGGTTTCCAATCTTTTGGTGAACTCTATTGTCGTGTAGTTATTGTGCTGTTTTGCATAGACACGCAGCCAGCGTTGTAGCGAGCGCAGGGACCAGGTGATTCCTCGCTAGAAACAAGCTCCTTCGTACTATATATAGTATTAGGACAGTTTGTTTGCGCAAGTACGGGCCCGTCCTCAGCGCCTTGCACGAACGGATTTCTGCCCTAGTGTTGTATCGTCTCCCAAAGCAGATCGTATCCTGAATATAAAGCATCGAGCAGGTTAAGCCTAGGCAATTTGACTCAAGCCACGTTCCAAGGCGGGTGTACTGATACCGACCGGTCAACTGCTGCACAGCCCTTCTGCAACTCAGCCTCCCGTGGCTTTACGCATCTTTCAGCTCCCACCGCAATCCGGGATATGAATAAAAGGGATGGAGAATGCCAGTTCGTACTAATGAATCGATTTATCATTTCGCGCACGACCTTGTGCAGAAACTGTATCAAGTCCATATTTCTCAGTTACTACAAGCCTGAAAATGAGACTCATCAAAGTCAACGAGGGCAAGAATAAGGGCCCGAAACTCGAAGACTTCACCTTCCGTATGGACGACCGGCCTCCTTACGTAATCTTTTCTCATCGATGTAAGTCAATTGCATGTTCTTATATTAACCCGTTTGAAAACGAGAGGAAGCATGCCTAGCCTGCTTTTATTGCATCTGCACTTTGGTCACAAAACTTTACGCTCAGACATTGCGAGATAGGGCTTTCATATGAAAAGTATGGAGGGGACGTTACTTTCAAAGAATTCAACGATTCAGAAGACAAAATTCGACAAGCAGCTGCAATCGAGGATCCCAAGGCACGAAAAGCCAAAATCAAGAAGCTTGGTCTACGAACAGCTGCATTCCATAAGCTCCTCCAGGCTATCAAACTAGCCAGAAAACAGGGCGCGACCCATATTTGGATTGACAGCTGTTGTATCAACCGCGATAACAGCAGCGAGATGACTGAAGCTTTGAACTCGATGTACCGATATTACGAAAAAGCGACGAAATGTTTGGTTTATCTACATGATTATAAGGGGTCTTCAGGGCCACATGATTTCTCCAAGCAGGACTGGTTCAAGCGAGGGTGGACACTTCAAGAACTCATCGCCCCGAAAGAGGTCGTCTTTTACAACCAAAGTTGGGAGCTTATAGGTAGACGTTCTCAACCCGACGTCGCCTACGCCATCAGCCAGGTCACGAGGATACCAGAGGAGGTTCTTGATGGGGCGTTTCTACCTTACGAATACTCGGTGGCACAGCGAATGTCGTGGGCCGCCAATCGAGAAACCACACGCGGCGAAGACATGTCTTACAGTCTTTTCGGACTCTTTGATGTCAATCTTACGCCTATATATGGGGAAGGTGCCGTGAAAGCCTTTCTTCGGCTACAAGAAGCAATTATAAGCAGCACAAACGACATGTCGATTTTTGCATGGAAATCGACCGACCCTAGTGATAAGTATCGCGGTGCTCTGTCCCGCTCGCCAAAGGAGTTTAGGGATTCTGCGACACTGGTTCATAGAAGATTTCTGGGCCCCAATCCCGAATTCTTTATGACAAACAGAGGCCTCAAGATCATGCCCTTGCTTGCTAGGAGACCGGGTGGAAGTTACTTTCTGCCATTGAACTGTGCTGAATCTCAAAACAGCTCCCAGCAATCGCTTGGCATCATCCTGTCCAAACGGAGCGAGTACGACGAACAACTGTATCGATATCAGCCAGACGAACTGTTCCCCTTCGACTGCATCACCTTTGGTCAGGATTACGAATTCTGGCTTAAGCAAAGCGAGACGCCAATCTACATTGTGCGAGACGAGCGGCACCCAAAGGGGTTTGTCGGAACGAAGCCAACAGCGAGATCTTCGCGTAAAGGGGAACCGGTATCACACAACACTATATTGTCGCTATTGAAGGCTGGGCCAAGGAGGCCCGAGGGACTATACCAGTACGTAGATCCTTCAGACAGCGAAGACGATTCGTCCTTGGACTAGTCAGCCAGCGTGAGACCGGAGTTTCAACATCGACCAATATGACTCCAGTAGACGGTGCCACTATGACTCAAAAAATAAGAGTACGTAGGAGTATGACAAGGTTTCAATTCATCTCAGCGACCACCACCACCAACTGACATCACTGCAGCAAAAACACGCCAATTGAACAACATCAGAGCAGAGAAGGTTATCATTGAGATGTGACAAAAAAAGGCAGATTAAAAAATGTTAATTTCGTGATCTCATAAGCCCGAGCACTTCGCGCCAGATCCGTTTGGAAGAGAAAAAGAAAGTTATTCCCCCCACTTTCCCATTCATGCCCATCCTTCCCCCTCTCAAAGAGCGAGAGTTAGGGCAAACACCCCGCATCCATGACACGTCATATATAACCCATTGGTACCGAAATATAAAAAAAGCAAAGCAAAGAGAACCTCGTGCCACAAAACTTTATGCAAGTACGGGACTAAGCTCTAGTGGAGCCACGTCTAGGACCCAAGACATCCTCGAGAAAGTCATTCCAAATCTGTCTTACCATGCCCTCTCCCTCGGTGCGAGTGGCTGCAAACTTGTCTGCGACATTGCTAGCCATGGACTGGTAGTCGAACTGACTGCTGCTGCTGCTGCTGCCGCTGGGGTCTGGGGAATCGGACAAGACGCCCGGAGAATGAATGTGAGTGTCGTCTCTGCCGACAGCGTAGATGGTAGGCATCATGGGCACCTGTAGAGCAAAAACGCCAAACAAACATAAGTAAGCCACAAGTTCTTTTTACTTTGCGTGTTTTTTTTTTGTTTTCGGCATGTAGGCTTTGACTACATGCTTTTAGTAGCGGGAGCCGATGGGACGTACCACACCCTCTCCCTCAGCAGAGTGACCCTGGACATCCGCCCAAGGCAAGATAGGAACTCTGATTCCCAGCGGCGCGCTCCTTGTCTCCGGGTCAAAGTCGGGAATGTAGGCAAAGTCCAGGGTGCTGCTATCATTCACAGACTTCCTGCTTCGAGACGTGTTGAAGTGGCGCACCTTGCTGCCCGTCTCGGCGGCGGCGGCTTCGGGCATAGGGTTCGAGTGCTCGCCAGACAGGCGGATGGGGCCTCTGGAGCGATTTGAGCCGTAGGGCTTGTCGGTGGTGAGGAGCGATGAGGATGACGTCGCGCCGGTCATGGACAAATGGCGGACAGTGAGGCGGGGTCCGAGAAGGCGGGGACCCGCGGCGAGAGCGCAGAGAGCGCGGATGGTAGGTTTTGATGCCGCCATTTTGTCGAGATGTGATGTGATGTGTTGTTTGGGAAGAGCAATGAAAGCGCACCGCAATTGAGAGCGAGGCAAAAAGAAGTGATGGCAATTGGAAAGAGGAGGGGGGCGAGAGGGGGGCTTAATAGCTCAGCAAAAGTAGGTTCCCAGAAAGTCGGGTTCGGGAGAATAACAAAAGTCAGCAAGTCTCGGATTATGTCGGAGAATGCAGGTGTTATCGGGCTATTTACGACAGCAAGGTACAGATGGGTGTTGAGGTGCGGAAGGATGGATGACAGCTGAGCAGCGTCGCGACGGATGAGGGGAAGCTGTTCCCTTTAACCCGCTCAGCCTCACCCCAAGACGGCCGCAAGACTGTCAGATTGTCTTGGCCGTCAGATCTGGCCGCCCTGCACAAAGCGGTCAGTGTGTTGTACGACGACTCGTAACCCCTCAGTTGTTCACTTCATAACGACTGGACTGATCGGGGATGCAGCGACGGACTCCGAGGCGCACGTTGTATGGGCTGCATGCTTGGATGGGAGCTTGGGACAGGCGCTAGTCTCGATGCGGCATAGAGCTATTCCCAGGCCAATGGGCGAGCCCCACTATAGTAGGCCCAGCACGTCTCCCCGCACTTTTGGTCGCAGCGGCCGCGTGCTCGAACGAACGACATCAGGTCACGAACACGTCGTCTGTGTTTCGCGGTAGGGCGCTGTAAAGGGGGGCAGTTCGCAGCGTTGAGAGCTGCAAACTGCTTTTGAAAAGGCATCTTATCGCGAGACCATGGTGCTAAAATGTCGGTGTAGGCCTTGTTGAACGCACAGTTAGACAGGGGGGATCGCCATAGGCCAAGCGATGTCGGCTCCTTCCCGCGACCATGCACAGCAGCGTACGACTTTGTGCCTATCCACAGTCTGTGATCGGCTCTCCGCCCCAGTCAAAACACACAAGCCTTTCTGCGACGCTCTGGTGCGCCGAATGAGGCGTGCGATGGATGCACGCAACCAGCCAGCCTATAGCGCCCTAGTACCGAGACGTCAGAAAACGGGGCTTCTTCCGCCGCCGCTCGCTGGTCGCGTGATGACGGCAGCATGATGATAAATTGCATACTGCGCGAGGCGTGCTGTTGGGTGTGCCATGTTGGCTATGGGTGTGGCGACGCAGCCGATCGAGAGATGCACTGCCCGCAGCACCGTTGCTCGACTGTTGCTGCACAGACGCGCCCCATAGACCGCGACTGGATGCATTCGAGATGCCTGAGGTCGCAAGGTCTGCCCAAACAAGTAAAGCGAGGCTGTGGACAACATGTAGTCGCCATGAATAGCACGTCCCAACGACCTGACTAACGTACGCCCGCCCCACCACCCGTGCCTGGCGACTACCTTGCCGGCACCTTCCATCTTTCCAGAATATTTCCTATGTATCTATATGCTATATTCTCAAAATTTGCCATCAAATCAGATTTCGTCTGATGAGTAATTCGCATCGGCCTGATGGTCTAGTGGTATGATTGTCGCTTCGGGTTTCTATACCTGGATACAGTGTATCTGTTCTGTGACAGGCCCCGGGTTCGAATCCCGGTCAGGCCCATGTACTTTTTGCTTCCTGTTGCTGTTGCGCTGCACAGCTTCTATTTTGCTCGGATCGTGGACATCTGTTGGGTGAGGATGTGTAGATTTTTGCTCGAGTCATGAGAACCACTACTTGACGCGGAAAGTAGCGCCGTGGGTATGCGACCAATTTACGCTCTCCTGGTTCCATGCAACTGAGTCGAACCAAAGCACGTCATGAGCAGCTTATTCTGCATGCTTGATCTCCCAAACTCAACATCCACGACAGCTCACGCAATCCAGAATTCAATGTGAACGCTTCAAAATGCATTTGGCGTGGTATCTGTATATCAACCAAAACAAACAGCAAACACCCACTGCCTTGCCCCGAGTCAAACTCCTTTACGTTCTGCAATCCCAAGCCCAAAGGGGGGTATAAAAAGGACCCTGCTTTCGCGCAATGAAGCAATGAAAGTGGTATACAAACGCAACAAAAATACAAAAGCGAAAGAAGAGCTGTTTGACACAGCAAGAAGACAGGCCGTGAAGGCGTGAAAAGCCCGTAGAATTGCTCGCCCTCAAAGACGAAGAAAAAAAACGCAAGAGTAGAAGAATCAAAAGTCATCACCGGCCGTCGTAGGAGTCACTGACCCACCCGTTGCTGTTGCCCGCGTACATGGGTTGCTGATTGCCCTGCTGGTACTCGTTTTCCTCCTCAAAGTACTCGCCTCCACTAGAAGCATCGAAGCTGCTGCGCCCACTGATATCACCATCCTCGTCAGGCGGGCCGGCAGGAAGCTGATCCCACTGGATACCCGCAAGCGCAGGGTACTGTGCCAGGATAGCGGCCGGTAAGAACGGCTGTGGTGCTTGCATGCTGCCAGCCTGAGGGAACGGCTCAAAGCCAGACTGCCCAGGCATCATACTGTTGAAGTTTTGAGCAGGCATCGGCGCAAACATGCCATTGCCGTTGTTCATCTGCTGGTTCTGACCATTCCATTCACCCTTCTCACGCGCCTCTTCCTCCAGCAAGGGACGGATACACACACGACCTGCTTCGGATCGGAAGTGGCGACCAAGCGCATCAGCGCGGGCAAAGCGCCTACCGCAGCCCCAGCTGTTGCCGTCCTTGAGGTTGCCGCGGCAGACAAACTTTTTCTCTCCAGAGTGCAAGCCCTCGTGTCGCTTTCGGTCGTGCTGGCGTGCAAATGCCTTGCCGCAAACACTACAAACAAAAGGGCGCTCGTCTGTATGTGTGCGTAGATGCGATCGAAGATTGTACGCTCGTGTGAAGCGCTTTGGACAAAGTGAGCATTGAAAGGTCGCTGGATGCTTTTGCGTGCGCTTCGGGTTTGAGCCATCAGCAGGCGCAGGCCTCGTTGGGTCTGCAAGGTCCAGGATGTAGTCGCGGTTGGGCACGCTTGATGTGGACGATCGGCGCGAAGATTTACCGCCAGATGGTGAAGGAGAACGAGATTTTGCAGCGCTGGGAGAGAGCGATCGGTGCACTCCAGAGCCAGGGGTAGAAGCGCGCGAGCTGGCACTGCTAAAAGGGTCAGATTTGGCACGAGATCTGTTCCGGCTGCGTGCTGTTTTGGTGTTAGCATAGCTCATCTAACGCAACCAAGCTGCTTACATCGGTCGGGAGGACTCAGGGCATCCAGCTGGGGCTCGGCCTTTGGCGGCTCGAAGCTGGCTTGCCGCGAGGGAGGTGCGAAGTCAATGTTGATTTCTGGTGGTGACATTGCATCCGCTTGGCCAAACTCAGGCATGGGCTGATTCAATGACGGGAATGGCTCCGAATTCTGACCAGTATAGCTGTTCACGCCTTGAGGCGCATACGGGTTCATGCTTCGGTTCAGGCCGAATGTCTCGGGCTGGAACTGTGGCAGTGCCTGCTGATTCTGCGGCATCAGACGAGGTGAAATGTGAGGGCTGTTTGATGCGCTGATGTGCGCATTGCTGTTGTTTAGGTTGAAGCGATCAAATCCAGGAACAGGGTCCTGGAACAGCTGCGGGTCGTGTTGCGCGTGGAGAAGAGGCGACGCCTGGTCATTGTCGAAGCTGTCGTGCTGGTGCAAATATGGCGAGTTGTGTGCCGAAGATGCAACGTCCGAGTAGCCAGCATCACTGCCTCCTCTAGACCTGGGTCCCCTGAAGCTTGCGCCTGCCATGGGCCCCCATTCTGAACTTTGGCCATAAGCGGCGCTGGGGTCTAGCGATGTGTGTCGCGAATGTCCTGGCGACCGGAACGGGCCGTGCGCCATGTTGGGCGAGGCATGAGGGCTGGAAGCTTGGTGGTTGTTCATGTTGGGAAGAAGATGGGGCGGCGTGGGTGCGTTGTGTGGTGTTGCTGCCATCTGCTGCATGAGATCCGAGGGGTTGATCGACTGGTTCTGCTGCGACTGCGTGTCCAGGATGTGAGGATCCAGTGTCTGCCCCAGGTACGAAGGCAGCGCCTGGTTCTGGCCAAGGTCGTTGCTCTGGAAGAAGCTGTTAAAGTCGGAGTTGTTTGTGGCGGCAAGGTCGAGGGGGTCAGGCGAGATATTGCTGCCTTGGGGGCCAAATTGCGGTGTATTGCTTTGCGAGAGAGCCTGCGCGGTCTGCAGGAAGCTGGTGTCGGAAAAGGTGGGCTGCTGCTGCGGAAAGGGCTGGCCCTGGGTGGTGGTGAGGAACTGGGTGTTGTTCAACCCCGCGCTTGTGACGGCGTACGAGGAAGGGTCCTGGATGGCGTCGAAGCCCAGGGCGGTGTTGTGCTGATGCTGGAAAGGCGGCGGTGGGCCGGGCGAGGGCGAGTGGTCTTTATGAGCATGCTGGCCAGCTGAGGGGGAGCGCCCCCGTTGCTGGATGTCCATGATGTAGGTCTTCGCGTGTGCCTAACAATAGGTGGGATGTGGAGGAGTGAGCGCGCTTGGGCCCGCGTGTCGAGGTTCGAAGGCACCAGGAAACAGGCACGAACGCTGAATGGTCCAAAGGCCGCCAGGAACGCGCAATGTACTCTCTCGACTGGCTTGACTGCTGGGGCTGGTGAGTGTGAAGGAGGCGCAGTGTTGTCGTCGGTGACAGACACAGCCCACCTCACGACGAGCAACGGCGCCCGAAGCGGTCTAGCTCGCTATTATTAGCCCCGCGATGGGAATCCTACAGCCAGAGTTCCTTTGTGAGTTCCTGCGTTTCAGTCGCAGAAGACTTGAAACGTCGAGCGGGGAGAGGGGTTATGCGTTGTTCTGCAGGGCGTTGGGTGGAGGTTGGAGAAGGTAGCTTGCCGCTGTTCTGGGGCGATTCGAGCCACGCGGGAGCGCATACCAAGAGAGGGCGCACCGGCACAAGGTGGGCGTTATCGCGCAACAGCAGCAGCAGCAGCAGCAGCAGCAGCAACAGCAGCAGCAGCAACAATAGCCACAACCACAATCACAACCACGACAACTACAGCAGTAACAGCAGCAAGCTGATGGTTGCCCGACAAACCGTAATTTTTCTGCGAAAGTCGCTGTGCGGTGCATCGACTCAGCCCCGGCCTCATCCAACGAACTAAGCCGCCTGTCTGAAAGAACAAGCGTGGATTTCGGTGGGCAATTCACTTGGCGCACAGTCTAACCAGCATCCAGCTGAACAAGCGGTCACTGTCAGCTCCGGGCAAGGCCAAGCGTCCCAGGAGATTCGGCATCAGCTCTCCGGCGGCCAGTTGCACGTGCAAAGCGGTGGATTTGACTTTGTTGATTACAGCATATCCTCTGGTGCACTGCCCCGCTGGTACACATGTCGCAAGGCACTCTCCCAAGGCTGACTACCTCGTCCCCACCCTACGCCAAGCCCTTATGCCGCTTTGGGCAGTTTTTGTGCGACTGCTTTACTTGTGCGGAGATAATTATAGCACACTTTGTCCTCGGGCAGTTACTTCACGGCACAACGCGTGTGCACGCGTAATCATCTCGTCGATATGCTGCATCTACTGAACAACTCCACTATCAAAGACGCGACACCCGCCGATCAGTCGAGCCTTGGTATACGCTGTGGGTGCTTGAATTGCGCCGTTGGGGTGGCCTGGTTTCCGCTTCTCTGATGTCATGAGCAAAAGCCACCCACAATGGACTCAATGCAAAGTCTTCATGTGTGCCATGGGTATCCTATGTAATAGCTGACAATGCTTTTGATATACCTAACCAAACTTCAACCCTTGCGCAGGATCCCACCTCCCATCTTGTGGAGGGCCGCCCGAGGGCCGAGGATTGCCAGATGCTGTAGGAGGACCACCAAACCGAATTCCTACTTCTGGAGTCCACATGCCCGCAGCTGGAGGCATGCTCGCCCTTGTGGGTGTTGGGGCCGTCAGTGGCTCTTCAGCATGTGCACTTGCGCCATAATGAGGATCCTGCGCGTCGGCTTGCTTCTGCTGCTTGAGCGAATTGGACGCTGCTTGTTGAAGGCCGAGTGAGCTCATCCGGGTAGTGAGGTCGCTGTCGATGATTAGCATCTGTGGCAGATCAATGGCGACAAACAATAACTCCCTACCTTTCCAGATGGGATGCTTCCGACTTGCGGTTATATGCAAAAGTACGCGCTTCGTCCCGGAATCGATTCACAATCTTGGCAAGGTCGTTGTAAAACTTCCGGCCAACATCGAGATTGGAAATGATTTCTTTGTACTTGAAGTATGCATTCTCCAGGCTTTGTAAGGCTTGCTCACGTTTCTTAGTCGATTGGTCTCCGCGACGGGCAATCAAGAAGGCAGCGTTTGCGTCCTGCAGCCGTTTGATGGCCTCGGCCTGTTCGCTCTCTTCTTCTTGAACCATGTCCAGGTCACCATCGTACATCTGCAGTCGCTTGTCGAAAAGACTCTCAAACTGTACAGCCTCGATTGTCTGCATAGGATACTCCCGCTCTAAGCGAGCGGCTTCGCGCAGCAGCTCCGGATCTGACTTCTGGTTAAGGTGTGATCAGCAAGAAGGGGATGTGAAACCTACTGATGTCATCCTGCTTCGCCTTGGTTCTCAGGGCCTCAATCTTTCGTCGCCGCCTGCTCTCAAGCCGGCTGACCTCATTAAAACTGCCCCGCAGCTTGCCAGCCTCACGCTCTACGTCCCCAGTAATGGCTGGTCTCCGACCACTAGGCACATAGTTCTCCAATTCGTGATCCGGTCCGCTGAGTAGCTTAATGAAATACTCATTCTCCTTGAGCTTTGTCTTGACAATATTGTCGCTGTTTGTTGCCGCCTTGAAGTAGCCATCAATCTCATCAATCTGGGCGTATAGTTTGGGCGCAGCCTGGGCGGCAGGCGGCCGGGTCCATTGCTCAGTCCCAAATTTGCGGCGTGCGCCTTCGTCCTCTGCTGCTTCGGACCGCAGGATGTCGACACCTTCCTGGTAGATAGCTTGGTCGGTATACATGAGTTTCTTGGTGTCTTCCATGGAGCGTAGAAGCCGGTTGATGCCGTCTTGCTGACGAATTTCATCAGCATGAGCAACAAGGCCTGGCGGTAGACCCAATGGCTTTTCCAAGGCTTGAAGCGACCCCGGCAGGTTCAAGCTGCGGAGTACCTCGTGGATCTTGTCCGTCAGCGCCTCCAGTTGCTCGACAATCTGACCATTGACCAATCTATCGCGGCGGTCAACGTAGATGCTTGCTGCCAGATGTACTGAGTATGGCACTAATTTGGAAAAGAGTGCGGGACCAAGCTCGCCATGCTCTCCTAGCATCGAGTTGGACTCGGCAATCTCCTTTGGCACTCTTGCTACTACCATGTTCGCTCTGTCTAGTATCTTGAGTTCTGCCTTTGGCGGGACGGGTATTAAATAGATGATATCATTGTCTTTCTCAGCGCGCTTCAGGTCTTCTGTGATGCGATTTTTCAAGCCGTTCAGGTCAGCCAGCACGGCCTTGTTAATGTACCGCTGCTCTTTGAGAGCTTCGTTGACACAGGTCAGACTATCGCGCAGCCTTGCGACTTCTTCGCCGTACTTGCGCTTTTCTAACGAGTCGCAAGCTGCACGGTACTGTGCGGCGGCAGCAAAGTGGTGATGCTTTGCCGTCATGTGGTGAATCCATTCGCTGCTGATTGCGTCGGATTGTATGCCTGCGTCTCCCGCTTCATTGTACAGGTCTGAGACGCGTGCGGCTAGTTTTGCAATGGTCGCATCCTTCAGCCCATCTTTGACAGCCTTTTGCCAGAAGCATTCCTGAGCCTGTGCCAGCAGGAGCTTCTCCAAGCTCTCCAGTGTCATGAGATCCATGTCTTCCGGCGGCTCTGTCCGCAGCTCGGGCAAGATGTTGTTTCTCAGATGGGACAAAACACCGGCGCCGAGGCAGAAGTTGTTGGCTGCCGCCTTCAAGCCGTCTGGAGTGCTCCGATTCGATGACATGGCCAGCTGAGAGTACATGGCGGCAAGGTTGAACAGGATATTGGCAAGCTCGAATCGGAGATTGTTGCGCGATGCCGGCCGGCTTGTGTTGTATCCCAGGGCGGGATACCAGGGAAACTCGACGCCGATGTCGATGGGGAACTTTCCGCTCAGCCATATGAGCTGGGCGGCATACTGCTGCAGCTTGGGGATGTTGCTCGGATGCGCTTCTTGGGCGTGTGTGGCGACGGAGCGGAGTCTCTCGATGGTCTCGATGTCTTTGGTGAACATGTCCGGATGCTGGTCATATTTGGAGGAGATGTACTGCTTGATGGCATCGCTGAGCTTGACCGAGTGGGACCGCCGAAACGGGAGGAAGAGGATGTTGCTGGCCATGGGGTGAGCAGGGAGACATGTCGCATGCGGCGTGGTACTTACGAAGCCATGGCGAAGAAGTGTTTTTGCTGGCATAGACGGCAGAAGCTCCATCCAAAGACGTCACCGCCCGTCGCAGCCAGGCCCCGCGCTAGCAAGTGTGGGGGTGGTCGAGCTCAGGGTTCAGCAGCATTAGGAACAAGACAAGATTGGCACGCGACGAAGCCAAATCATGCCGTTTTCCGCCCCAGCTTCTCTCGTCTATCTGTATCTAGTCCAGCGTTGCTCCCGTCGGGCGGCCGAGCCCGACGACGGCCGGCATTTCTGGCCGGACAAGCACATGGTGGTCAATGGATGCTCCTCTCTCGTAATGCTCACCACGCGGGCAATGCAGCGCAGCAAAGGCACTGACTAACTACAAGGGACACGGTGTTCTTTGATCAAGATAGCCAGCGGTCAGACAAATGCGCCTGGTCCGAACACGTCTCCTGAGCATGTTTCATGCCACTAGATAGTCCGAGCCTCAAACCGAACATGAAAAGTGTACCTTGCTGAGGCGCGACGGGTTCCACCTGCCGGGCTGCTGTCATACCAGAGGCTCGATCCGTCAGCAGGGCACGACCACAATCTATTGCAATCTAGCCGCATTGCACCATCATCTTGAAACTTGCGCATATTCTTGGGGCAAATCCGCACACTAGCGACTCGTTTGCAGGTACGCACATATATATCTTGGTTGCGGGTCCCCTTCACCATTGGCATCAAACACATCTACCTGTACTACTTAAAGTAGCTCTTCAAACCCTCGGCCGGCCCACATCCCATCGCGACAACACCACCACCACACCTCCCCACCAAACCAACACCGCACACCCACCGCCGCCACCATGACACACACATACAAGTTCAACGTCGCCATGAGCTGCGGCGGCTGCTCGGGCGCCATCGAGCGCGTGCTCAAGAAGCTTGAAGGTGAGTGCGCATTGCGCCAGCCAGCAGAACACGCTCTGACAAGTATCCAGGTGTCGAGTCGTACAATGTCTCTCTCGAGAACCAGACGGCAGAGATTACCGCTGCCGACTCGCTCGACTACGAAACCGTACTGGAGAAGATCAAGAAGACTGGCAAGACAGTCAAGTCAGGCGAGGCCGACGGCGAGGCCAAGGAGGTCTAAGGGCAGCGCATGCGCAGTCCATGGGCGAAGGTCTTCTGGCACACAGTTTGTTTGGTGAACAGGAATGCGGTGCATATTGCGACCGCGTGGTGGGCAAGCTTGGTGCTGCCGCCACCGGCCCGTATATCTCGAGTAGCTTAGAAATGCTACGGCTGAATAAAGGATACCCCCACCATACGTACTCTGACATACGCACGTGACCTGTGGAATGCAACGCAACAGAACAGAACAGCTCTGAGGGCCTGGGCGACGAGGCTGCGTCATTTGTAACCACCAGCCATGATAGGTCGTCATGCAGCTGCCCGGCGTCTCGGTGTTCGACCAAGGCGCCCCTAACCGCCCTGCCGTCACATGCCACGAGCAGAAGCCGGGTCGCCGCTTACATGGCAAGTAGCCACTACAAACCCCGTGCCTAAACTTGTCACTGCAGCTCTTGCAGCGCTCGTCTTTCCACGGCAGCTGACCACTCTCATCTCCGACTCTTCCCTTCAACTCCACCTGCAGCCCCTCCGAGCATCAGCTTTGAGTTAGTCTACCGTCCCTAAGCTTTTTTCCTACGTACGTTTCGGCGCGGCCGCTGCTCGTGCCGTCTAGTCACCCACTGACGCGGATGCAAATGGTGATGCCTAGCAGCCTCGAGCTGTTGGTGACGGCAGCCAGGCAACCACATTACGCCCCAAGTACATACTACAGCCACCTGTCCGCCCAAGCGTATTGTAATTTGCCATTTTAAAAAGAGCACTGCATGCTCCACTGTACATTCGGCTATACCTATACCAAGTAGGCAACGCGGAGGTCGGGAACTGTCGGTTCGCGAGCGCGAACGGGCCCTAACCGGAAAATCCACAGCCTTCCAGGGGGCTGAGCCGCATGCACTTCATCAATGCAAATCGTCACTATAGCGCAAAATGACAGTGTCAGCGCGGCAATCAGGTCCGCATGGCGCCCAGCCATGGCGTCTGCTACCCTTGTTCAAGTTACGTGGGGTTTCAATGATGCAACATGGCTCACTGCTTATCCTGATATAAAGCTGTTCCTCAGGCTTCAAGCTAACAAGCACATTGCATTTGTCAAGCATCTTAGTTCGAGCCCTTCTATTCTGGCCAACGCCATATCCCTCACATCCCTATGCCGTCTCCTCCAAGAAGCTCTGTTTCCTTTCCGAGTCAGGAGGACCTTTTCTACTATTGCACCACATCATCCACCTCGGAAGAGAACCTCAACCTTCACTATGCGGCTCCATCCAGGTCCTCACTAAGGGTTGGCGTAATCATCTTTGGCAACGCACAAGTACAACTGCTTGACCTAGCCGCCCTCGACCTTCTCGCTATGATGGGCAAAAGCAGACTCAGCAAATTCAACCCCACGGCAGCAGCAATGGACCAGGCCGTAGACGAAATCGACATTCGATATGTCAGTCTGACTGGAGAAGGAAGTTTCCCTGTCACGGCTGGCTCGCGAATGCCGGTGACGGTGAGCTAAACTTCGAATTGCTCCGTATCGAACCCTGTCGACCCGACATCCACCCCCCTTTCTCCCCGTAAAAGCCAACTCTCTTGGCCAAGAAGAGCCACTTTTTGGTCGTGCTGGATTCGCCTGGTCTTGGCTGCCTTTTCCAAAAAAAGTAGTCATCTCTGACAGTCTGGCAGAGAGGTAAAGGTTAACGCGAGCCCCAGTTCCTCACTCTCCGTGTCAGCCCCGTGTAAAGAACAGTGGAACTGACTTTTTTTCAAATCCAGAATTCGTTTGCGAATGCCCCCCAATTTGACATCATCTTCATTCCCGGTACTTGCACTCTAAGCCAATTGCCAGCACAGGCCTCCTCGTTCCTCACCTCTCAGTGTCTGAACCCAAACCTGGTCGCCATCATGAGCATTGCATCCGGCATTTCCCACCTGATTCAAGCCGGCAGTCTCCACGGCACACGAGCAGCAGCCCCGCGCTCGCTCCTCCCTACGCTCCAGCAGCAATATCCAGAAACACAGTGGCAGTATTTGCCCTGGGCTCGCCACGGCAAAGTCTGGACCAGCAGCTCCGCCATATCAGCCCTCGACATGGTCGCAGACTGGATGCGCGAGTACTTTTGGGACCGAAGCCAAGCCCTTGAATGTGCTCTGTCTGCTGCGGGCATGGGCTCGCTATATGACTACAGTCATTGCGATTATTAACGAAGAACAATGCTTCACAACGGCGCCCGATTTGCTTCTTTTTCTTTTTTCGCGGCCAAAGCTCTACACTCTCTCCTCCCATGAAGCATATATACCCAAAAAACGCGTTTGAGGTTTTAGTCATACCCTTTTTTTTTAAAGACATAACTGGATCGTAGCGCCCCGTTTTCGGCAGCAGCTCTTCAGATGCGAAATGTAATATCAGTTTCTTCTTTTTTAAACTGTAACACTATTCTGTATACTACTTGTATTCGTCTTTCATTACTATCTTGCTTTCCAACGCTTTTTGTATATCTAGCATTGGATGTAAATACATACAGTTCTGCAAGAGACTTGATTTTACAAATACATGAAACAAGTTCGGGCTGAAAGGAAGGGGGTTCCTTCATATATATTTTGTATAACTACAGCCCCCGTCTTCAAAATATCACATTTTGTATGTGCAAGAAGAACACTGCATCTGCTCACGAGCCCAGCTTTAGAACTAGCACTTTCATAAAACAAGAACAAGATCATCTGGCTTTCCTCAAATTGGCCTTATATTTTCTTCGAAAATGACTGGCTAGCTATCATCTTGGTTCCCTCTCTGACACTCCTTTGTCGAAAAGAGAAGAGAAGAGTGAAAAAATAATGATATTTACCCATCCAAACGAATCCACGCCATAGCCCTAGCATACTCTCCTCTCTTCCTCTTTTCATTCTGTCTCTTCCATTGTTGCTGCAGCACAGTCTCGCCCGTAGAATCAGAGCTGAAACTCGAGCGTATCCTGTCTGCGCCTCCGTCTACGCTCCATCGCATATCGCGCTGCAGAAGCCTGTCTGCGAGGAGAATCGCTTCGTTTGTGGCGCTGTCGAGACTCTCGCGGTAGTGTCGTGGAGATGGAGTCGGGCTAGATCGAGGAGGGTCAAAGGCTCCGGCTGTGAGGACTTGGTAGTGGCCTGCTAGCGTGTTGGCTTCTGCGTTGGGTGGGTTGGAGTGGCAGGGCCAGCCGGTGCTATCTGCACTCATACTGAGTTTTGTTGGCTCTTTTTTACTTAAGCTGGTTGATGGATGGTGCTGTGAGTAAGGCTTCGACTTGGGAGTGAAAGATGCAGCGAGGATGGAACGAGAGATATTTCCGGCTTTTGATAGCACAGCGCGGAATGGGGTTTGGTGATTTTCGACAGTGGCTGGCATAGCAGAGGCTGATGCAGGTACGATGTCAGGATGTCCAGGTGTTGTAGCAATAAGTTTCCGCTTCTTCAGATACTGAGCAGGAACCAGGATTGGTCCGTTACCAAGGAAACATCGCGATGATGCAGCTGATTTCCTGGGAGGGTTCATGTCTATATCTGTCATGCCCTCCAATTCAAAGGGTCCCTTCGCTTGCGGCGGCGTGATTGCTTCAGAGTTGCCATCTTCACATACAGTGGCGTTCTGATCCTGTCTCTGTGCTCCTTGCTGGTGTGGAAGCTCTTCTTCAATTTTACGATACCCTTTTCCATACGACTGTCTCTTCTTTTCTGCAGGCCGCATCTTTCGGTCGTACTGGACTTTCCGACAAGCATCTGACGACTTGTCTCTTGCCAGATTGATGGCTCCGTTGTCTGTAGAATGGACAGACACATCATTGTCATGTTGTTCAATATTCAGGCTTCTTTTCGGCGATAAACTAGCCTCCATTTGCCATATCCCATCTCTGGAAGTGATTTTAGGTTTGTAGATGATGCTAAAGCAATCATTCGACGCTGCAGTTTCGTCCGCATCAACCAACCCTGGTAGTTCCATGTTCGAATAAGCGTATTGCTTTCCATATCTTCTGAGATTCGGCATAGAAGAGTTGCTTTTGATACTGGTCACTGCCCAAGATTCTGGTCTAGAACGGGCTGTACAGAATGGCGAGCGGACACTGTGCGGGGCTCGATTATCCAGCCGCCCTTGATACTTGACTACAGGTACATCCCACGGAATGAAGTCTTTGTCATGAAACATGCGTGGAAAATGAGGATTAGTTCGCTCGTTGGACACTTGGGAGCCAGCTGCTTTCCAGAACGGCCTAAACTTGTTCCATCGAACACCGTATAGGCGTCCTGTAGACAATGGCTTCTCACTCAAAGAGGGAGCTTTTCCATCCCTGATTGAACAAAGCTTCGAAGAAGAAGGTTGTGAATGTGCAGTGACATAATCATGTACGTTCGAAGGGATATGATTGCCGTAAGCGTCTCTTCCATTGTTTAATGGTGAAATTGGGGAGACAGAGTGGACAAATGAACTATTAGATGGTGTATACTCGCGATTACCTGTCGATGGTGATTTGGGTGGAAACGGTGACAGCGCGACACGTCTGGGTGCGAAGGAGCTATCAGAGCTCCTGCTGTCTCGCCCCAGAAAGCCGGCCTCAGGGGGTGCAGAGTCCGACAGTCGATGCGCAAGCCATTCAGATACTCTGGTATCTATTGTGTCACTGTTGTACTGAGATGACAGTAAAGAGTGACTGGTGAGACCCAATCCAGTATTCGTGACTGTCAAGGTTGTGTTGTTGCAATTTGCTGATTGAGTCGCAGTGTGTCTGGGTGCGTTAACAGCCTCACCGGCAATCGTGCAGTCTTCCAAAGCCTCCTGGTCATTCTCACAAGATGCTGCGAAGCATGACATTAACGGGGCCAGGCACAGTGGCTCAAGAAGGTCGTCTGGTAAATCCACTTCCGGTCCTGCTTCCCTGGTGTAGAGCTCACTCGGACTATCCTCTTCCCCGCCGCTACCTGGATTGTTGTTTTGAGAACTTACGCTAAAGCTTTTGCAATGTTCACTTAGCTTTGGACCTCCCTTCTGATATATGCCGTTTTCCTGGGAAATCGGGCTGTGTAATCCCTGTCGTGTGTCTACCGGCTTGCAATCCATTTCCTCGAGTAAAGCCTGTGAAGCAGCAGACGATGAAGTGCCAGCCATAATGGCTATGCCCAACTCCATGGCGTAGAGCTTCAACTGATATGCGGAGTTACTTCGCAAGTGGCTCCGTGGAGGTATGGAGGGTGGGGTCTCTAGTGGTTCTGCGGAAGGAGCCACTTGGGCTATGAGGAAGGCACGCAGCTCTGAAGACAGGATGATGAGTACAAACAGTTCTGTAGGGACCGACTCTGACAAAGGATGTAAGAGGTCAAATGTAAAGCATAGAAACTTCAGCGGGGGCGTGGCCTGCTTGACTTTCCGCAGCACGGTGAACGGTGGCAGCGTTGGTCTGCAGTGCAGTATCTCGGTTTACCATATACCTATATCAGTCCGGCGCCGTTGATGATCACGTCTCCAATCCATATACAGTGCGGTGTTTGCGACACTGTCCGCCATGTTGGCACGCTTCGTTCAGGAGATCTGATAAAACATTCAAATGACATTGTCTTCGCTAATTCAAGTAAACGAGACTTCTCAACTAAATACTGAGTGGTTTAACATTTGCAATAGTCACAGCACATTCAGCCACGCTGTCCCACAAACGCCAAAAGCTCCAATGCTGCCAGTGTTCGAAGATGCTGCGGTGTATATACAGGCAAACGAACAAACTGAAGAGGTATGCTTACTTGGATATCTCCTCCCCTATTGTATCAAAAACGCCCGGTAAATATGCCTCTCGATCTGTAGAAATCATAGTAAATATCCGCCGTGTCGTCGTCAGTCCGCTTCTTCCTGTATTCTTTCGCCCTCCTTCTTCAGCTTTTGGTGAAGAATCTTGAGTGATTCAAACGTGAGCATGGTCGTCACGGCTGCAGGAACGGCGCGAACCATGTTGGTGCCCATTCCATTGTAAAAGGCTCTCCAACCCTCTTCTTGGAGGATAACGCTGCATGTCCGAAGTATGCCGCGATAGCGAGGCAAGTTGATCATGCCATCTGACGATGCTGTACCTGGCGGGCGGGTATGGAGCTGATCGTGGTGGCCTCCTCGAAATGAAACATGGTTGTCTGAATGCTCAGGAAGCGCTCTTTGCTGCGTCTGCAGTCGCGTGCGCAAAACTTCATGTGGATATGTCGCCGATGTCGCGGTCATTTTGCTGAGTATAGTGGCTAGCGCAATGGCAAACCAATGTACTTCCTCAGTCTTTGCGTCTGTTTGGCCCATTTCCAGGCCAGTGAATTTCATCTTTAGGAACTCGTATAACGGAAACTGGATAGCAACGTGTGTGAGTCCAAGCAGAGCTGGTGTAAGTCCAGAATAGAAGGATGCAATGCCTTCTTTGGCGTACATCTTGCGGAAGGCGTCAAATGTGTTTCTATAGTGCCATGGCGGCCGGTGTTCGTCTGATGCGCGGGCGCTGACTTGCGACATCAATCTCGTCTTGACGACCCAGATGGGGTTGGTGACCAGGGTTGAGCAGCCACCAGCGACTAATGAGGCAATGGTTCGTGCGAGCCATTTGTTCTCTGTCGGCAGGTTTCGTCAGCAATGCAGATGCAAATTTTCCGAAGGACTACTGACCCATCTGCGGATAGAGCAAATTCTTGGTTTGATCGTATGTGCTCATGTAAACGGCCCAGGTGGGAATGTAGCCCAGCAGCATTGGGCCGAGGCCTCGATACAGCCCGCGGATGCCATCCTCGACCCATATGATGCGAGCGGTGCCCCCGAGGCCTTTGTACACAGTGCGGGGCGGGCCGGTATATTTTCGAGGGCGAAAAGAGCCCTGCGCTTGCAGTCGCGTCTTGATGACATCAAGCGGGCAGGTCACGATGCCAGAAGCCACACCGGCAGAAGCCCCGCACAGCGCATTGACGGAGCCGTCGGGGAGACTGGCGGCTTTGACTGCCAGGCTCGCAATGGGCGAACTCCAGGCGCTCTGCTTGATGGGTATCGACATGTCGCGTGGTTGCGCGGCGAGGGCGGATGGCGCATACCGGTCGTGAACTTCAGTCGGGGACGGCGGCTCGGGATCGTGTGTCGACATCTGGGGCACTGCAGTCGGCGGGTCATCAGCGCCAGTTGGCAGGCGTGGTGGGAGAGTGGGAGGGCTGCGTACAGGCCGTCGTCCCCTTTGCGGTGGTGCCTCAGTGTGCGGAAACCCCGCAGCACTTGAGTAACACGAGAACTAGCAATTGTTCGGCTCCATTGACGAGCGGACGAGAAGCGGAGGCGCCGTGAGGATTGCCAGAGCAGATGCCGACAGCAACGTCTCTGGGGCGGGTCGGGGACGGCACGGGGCGAGAGCGTGCGGCGAGAAGCGGAGGGCGTGGTGGTGGTGCAGAGAAGAGCTTGGTTCTCGATGCGACGTCAGAGCTGGTGTCAAGCACGAGTGAAGCCGCTTGGACGGGTGGGGAACGCTCGGCCGCTGATTAAGCCGCAGGCCCGCCGGCGGCCAAGGCCAGCCCAGCCTATTGGCTTTCGTTTCTTTCGCATTACGACCTCACCACCTCCGACTGTCAAAACTGCAATTGACGGCAGCACCGCCCCTCGACATCCCCGATCCGCCGTCGAACCACCGCAACCATGTCTGCGCCGTCTCTCGCCCCCTACATCATGAAGCGCCCGTGGCTACAGCGCTGGATGAAGCCCCTCTCCAACTGGTACTGCAATGCTGCGGGCTACAGGCAGCTCGGCCTGAGGTACGGAGCCCCGATGCGAACACCGCGTGCCGCCAGGCAAGGAGGGATATCGTGGCAGAATATTGCAGGCTGCAGAATGATGGGCTGACGGGAATTGCTCTACAGGGCCGATGACCTGCTCCCCGAGGAGAACGACACCGTCCAGACCGCCCTCAAGCGCCTCCAACCCAAGGAGGCCTACGACCGTGTCTTCCGTCTGCGCCGGGCCATCCAGGTACTTTACAGACGAACAATGCAAGCGGCTGGTACGGCAAATGGCTAACCAGAAGCAGCTCTCCATGTCCCACACGCTTCTCCCCAAGGAGGAGTGGACCAAGCCCGAGGACGTAAGAGCACCACTCGATACGGGTCTGTCAGATGCTGACCAGCAATAGGACGTTCCATATCTCACCCACCTGATTAAGGATATCGAGGCTGAGATGGCCGAGCGTGAGGACTTTGAGACCATGATTGTCCAGAAGAGGCAGAGGAACGCCTCCAGCAGCCACTAAATGTGTATGCATGGGTCTGGGATGACCATTTTCGAGCTGGATGGAGCGAGTTTGGGGGTTGCGCAATAGAGTGTACCATACCAATGCCTTTTTGAACAGGAATCATCTCCATTGCATCCAGACAACGTTCCCTTTGCTGGTCCTGGGCGATTACGGTGCTTGATATGATGCTTATGACTACTTGGGACGCAGTACAGCACATGCGGCAAAGTACATCACGATAGCTCGTTTCACAGGAAATCAGTATTACACCATCTGCACAAAGTACAATTCTACTGGTTTATGAGGTACTGATCTCCTATAGAAACGATTTCTGTCTATCATGAGTGAAGACAGTTGACAGAGCTCCTGAAGGTGGCGACTTTTATCTGAACGCGGCGCGACTACGGATAAACGTATCATAGACTGAGAACACCAGACGGCCGAAATGTATCCTAATTTGATTCTAGCTTTCTTTGCCGGTCGATGCGACAAACCTCCACCCAGACATTGCGTTGGTAGAGACAAGAGTTGAGTACTAGATCGATGTGCAGTGTCATGTGAACTTACCAGCTACCGGCATCCTATAGCCAGGGACATGCCTTCCCCATCGTCTCACTTATTGTCAACGCTTGAAGCCTCACATCATCAAGCTATGTCCTGAGGAGATATCTGTTACAGTTTCAGATTTATGAATACGTTTCGACAGTATCCTTGGTTCCTTGACTACTCTTTGATAGATCCCGAGTTAAGAAGATAACCTGGTAATTGCAAATCATAAGACAGTCTCGTCATTTGCAAATGTTATCTGGATACATGCAACAGGGCCACAGAAGCATTGTGTCGATCATCAAACTATAGCCGAATAGCATTAATAGATATGAGTAATGCGGAGCATGTCAAGATTTCGGGTGTGTCAGCGCCACGCGGTCATGTGCTCAGGCGTCAGCTAGGCTGAATAGGAAGAAGCACCATCGCGCAACGCGTCAAGCTTGCTGCCTCTCACATCAGCGAATGAGCGCATGTTTTACAGGGACATCATATTTGGACGAGTTTTGAAACGCACGGTACGTCGTCATAACCCCTAACAGACTGCGCACTTACCGTGTGACGTCAGGCTGTCTTGACCAGAACGGCCAACATCCGTTGGAACGTCTACATTTCACAAATCATGGCTCTAAGGCGCTCAGCACGCGTCGCAAGCACCAGCGTGGCAGTAGAAATGATCCCGAGTAGCCAAAATGGCGTTTCCAAGTACGAAAAAGCTGGGGCATCTAATGCGACATCAAAGAAGCGCAAGCCCACAAAAGATGCGCTTGAACCAAAGCCACCAGCCGATACGACAAAAAAGCCGAAGACCAAACAAAATAGTGATAAAGCTCAGGAAAAATTAGATCCAGATGTCGCTCCTTCGTCCGGCCCTGCAACACCTCTTCCTAAGAAGCGCAAATCGAAATCAACTTTGGAGTCACCTATCAATCCTCCACCTTTTACACCCACGCCTTCAACTGTCGCGCTTCTATCAAAAGGGATAACAGAGTCTGATCAACTGTTGGACGATGTATCCCACCTCCAGCCCCGTCCTGCAGAACCGCATGCCACAAACGCACTCCTAGCCACGCCCAACCACTCACACACGGTGCAAGCCTACGGATCATCACCCGTTAAACCCGAGGACGCAACACCAGCCCGGAAGCGCAAAGCGAAAGAGCTGGTACCTCCGGACGTCGGTGCCATTCCCAGCGCAAGCACGGATATCGATCAGTTGCTGAAAGACGCCGAAGCTCACTTGGTCAGCGTAGACCCCAAGTTGAAAACGCTAGTCGAGAAGCACAAATGTAAGATCTTCAGCCCAGAGGGCTTGAGAGAAGTCGTGGAACCCTTTGATAAACTAGTTTCTGGAATCATTGGTCAACAGGTATGTTTTACCGCACATTTTTTTAACCCTACACGAATAAAACTGCGGGCATGCCATTACGCATTCGCTTGGACCAAAAGCACAAAGAAAGGAATTACTCGTAGCTGACATGAATCTACCGATTATAGGTCTCAAGTCAAGCAGCGGCATCCATCCGCGCAAAATTCACGGCCCTCTTCCCCTCTACACACCCATCCTTCCCTAGTCCCTCTCAAGTTCTTGCTCTCTCGCTGCCCACGCTGCGCACGGCAGGGCTGTCCCAGCGCAAGGCCGAGTACATCTACGGGCTTGCCGAAAAGTTTGCTTCAGGCGAGTTGTCTGCTGAGATGCTGGTCAGCGCCAGTGACGAAGAGCTCATTGAGAAGCTAGTTGCGGTGAGGGGGCTGGGAAGATGGAGTGTAGAGATGTTTGCCTGTTTTGGGCTCAAGAGAATGGATGTTTTCAGCACGGGGGATTTGGGTGTGCAGTAAGTTTTACCACGAACTTTCCTTTCTTTTCTTCTTTGGCACCATCTATGCCTCGCGCTAGTGAGTGAGCGAAGTATTATACAAGGAGAGCAATATACCGTTGGTATAGCGGTATCCGAACTTTGCTCTCTCTTTTTCCACCTTTTTTTCCTCCAATCAACACCTCAGAAAAGAAAGACCACTAACACGCATCTACCCATAGACGTGGTATGGCCGTCTACGCCGGCCGCGACGTGAACAAACTCAAGAACAAAGGCGGAAAATGGAAGTACGTATTCTCGCCCTTTCTCCACTTAGTAGCTCCTTCCCCACTAACGCATTACGGTCACAGATACATGACCGAGCAAGAAATGCTCACTTTAGCTTCCAAATTCTCGCCTTACAGGTACGTATTTGTGTACTGATACATCTCTCTCCCTCACCAAGTCTACTAGCTAACACACACTCTCTTGTTCTCTTGCAGATCCCTCTTCATGTGGTACATGTGGCATATTGCTGACGTGGATGTCACCGTCTTGCAAAAAACGTAAAATGACTCTACCAATTTTTAGCCCATCTATGTTATATATAGATTCAACTGGAAAAAGGATTTGGATAGTGGTAGTATTGTTTACCAACACTCGTTTCTTCTGTTTTGGCCCCCCCGCCTTGGTCAATTGGAGTGCAGTAGTTTATAGTGGGGGATTCACGATCTGTGTGCATGGTAGTCTTCCTGATCCACATACTCGGGTCCGCATCGTCACATGTGGGGTTAACAACAGCTTGCTTTAAAAAAAAAGAGACATCGGGTCGTGCGTGTGAATATGTGGAGAAGCAGCATCATTGACATGCAGACATGATGTGCAAATCCGTGGGTGACTTTTCGTAGATCTTTTGTGGTTATTTTTGGGTCTCCCGGAGAGAAAAAGTAAGAAAAAGAATATGATTGCACAAGATGACATGCTCAGAGGTGTTGATCAACAGTGTGGGTATCCATCCGGTGTACACCTTACTAAGATCTTCCGATCACGGAAATCAAAGCTTGGCGAGGACCGGACCGGGTGAACGGCATATCGATCTGAATACTGGCATTGTGGAGGTCGGCAGTCATCTATTTACGAACATTGTATTTCCTTAGTATGCGGACATTATGCGATGTCCGAGTATGTACGATTTCGGACTAAAAATGATAATCTTCAAGCTAGTATTATTTCCTGCAGGAATAGACATTGCCGCTTTGGAATAGGGGAAATTAGCATTGAACTGCTAGCAGCGCCGCTGACGATGCGTCTGGCGGGAACTAGCGGATTGGCAGGCGAACCGCAATAAGAGTGAGCAGACAAGATTTGCAAAAGAGCCTGACGAGCAAAATGGCCAAAACTAGTGGCTCTAGATAACGTGGGCGTGAGCATGAGCCGCACTAGCGTCAGGAGACATGGGGGATCTGACATGTTTGGCCAAACTCTCTATATTGACACGTGAATCGAATACTGGGGTGATTGAGATCTGATGGGTATTCTTGTTGACATTGTTGAATGGTGGCGATGTCTTGTGGCTGTCTAAAAATCATCTCTCGACAAAGGATTAGTCGGTGAGGGGTGTTGAGTCTAGCCCTACCAAGCTGCATGGCCTGCTTACATTTGGGGTTTCTTCGTAAAGCTTATCCCGGAATCTGACCTTTGAATAAACTATGCAGGGCGTGAGATGATACTCAGTGTTGTATCACTTCGAGCAAGACACTCTTGTTGTCAAAGACGAATCTGGAAAAAAAGGTGAGCATAAAGAAAAGCCGTTGCCGAAGCAGCCTCGAACGGACTATTGGAGAGGGTCCTTGAGCTACTGTGGCTTCCTAGAACTGATACCATCAGCCAGCAGATAGGACGCGTACTGGATCGTTGCTATAGAGCTGCAAGTACTGCTAGCGCAGGCAAAATGTTCAGCATATAGTGATTGCGCAGCCGTGCAGTCGGACCTTGCTACAAAAGAGTCAGGAAGCTAGACATTGATTACTTGTACAGACACCTAGACTTCAACAGCCATGAAGTGCCTGGCGAGGAGCCACTTTTGATATTAAGGATGCTTGGGCAGCGTCACTTTTTCAACGTGAATACGGCCGCGCGGCTAACTGTGGGTGCAACGCAGATTACGGGGGAACACCGTCAACAGTAACGAGTGGGAGGGTCAGGGTCGGCGCATTCTGTCAAGAGGTTCGTTGGCTGGCGCGTGTCCATGGAAATGCGGGTATTCTAGGTTGGTGTGTGGTTGCTATATTCTGGTTGAATGCGCAGAACGACAAGGGGGAAAGCCTGGATGTTGGCGTCGTGTTTTGTCGAGACAAAAGCAATGTCGTCTTGACCGGTTGCAAGTTTCGCGGCCGACTTGGCGGTTCTAGAAGGACTTGGACGTCGAAACAAGATGGTTGCAGTGGCGATGTCATCAAATGTCTGCTGTTTCATATGACAGTGGGTACGGAGCAGGAGCAGCGTGGGCTGATGGCGAAGAATGGGGCCGGCAGGGGAAATGAGACATCAATCAATGCGGGTCACACAATTTCCTTGGCGGTCGCTGGCGAGGCTGTTCCTCGGAGAGAGCAATCGATAAGCGAGCAGATGCAGTGGTGTGCATTGTGTAGGCTCTGGGGAAGGAGATGAGGCTGCAGGCGTGGATGACGCATGCGGACACGGGAACGGCAAAGGAGGCGGGCGCACGATGCCGCAAGCAACAGGAGCGCCCGAGGCGGCGAGCAGGTGGTGTAAATAGCAGCTTGGTTTTGTTGACGCGAGTATTGGTGTTGAGCCGGGGTGGAGATTGCAACGGGCGCGCTAACCGGATCCGGGGCGGGTGTAACCGTATTGGAGCGATTGGAGAGGAACGCGCGACAGCGGCCAGGGGTAGCTTGTCTGGCAGGCCGCGCAAGCACAGTTGCTTGTTGCGTCCTGGGACGGGGTCGACGGGGTCGACGGGGTCAATGGCATCAATGGCAACAGGAGAAGGTTGCAGCGGCTGTTGAGCGCGGTGTAGTGCAGTGCAGTGCAATGCAGTGCAGTGCACAGTGCCAGCCCACGTGCCGTGTTTCCCGCCTGGTGTGCCAGCGTCTGTTGAGCGCAAACAGGCTGTCGACCAAGGTCGATGCTGCTAGTCCTGCTAGTGCCGAGCAGCGCATCATGACGGCGTCCGAGCAGGGCGGGCGAGGGGCGAGGCCCGCTCGTGGTGGATAGGGAACTGGGTGCAGCTTGGGATAACAGGCCGGCCGTGCAGAGGGTGAAATTGGGACCGGCCCCCCGGGCAGACTGGCGACAGGAGAGTGGTGGCAGCACATACACGGCTACACAGGCGTGCCAGAATAGAGAGAGAGACCAGAGACCAGAGACCAACGACCAACGACCAACGGCGTGCCCGTCGCAGCAACGGCGTGGCACAGTGGGTGGCAGGTTTGCATTGCCGTGGCGGGGCGGGCGGCGCCATTCACTCGTGGCCCGTCTGCGGCATTGCCTGCTTCCAAGGTGAGCATCGATGATGCTGGGCAACGCCCTGGCCGCCAATGATCGGCGGCGCAACCACTAGCGCGCGTGCTAGCGCCGGCCATGGCTGGCACCATCGCGCTCCCCTTTTCTCCATGCCCTCGCTCTTGTCCACACGCCTTTCTTCTGCTTGTCCTCTTCATCCACACTCGCTCTTCACGACCGCGCCTTCTTCCATCGCGCCACTGGGACTATTCCATTTAATACTGCCTGCTTTTCTACTTGTTAATTCTTCCCCTCGCTCACGCACCCTTCGACCTCCTGCACACGCCCACCCAGCTGAAACGGTGCGAGCATACTTACTATCCCAGGTTCGTGTCGCAGGCTCCACTGCCGCCCTCGACGCGTCAACTTACATCTCTGCCCAGTCTCCCTCCTGTTCCCATTAGACAATCGACCCAAAATGCCTTCCATGCTCAAGATCGCTGCTCCGGCCCTCGTTGCCGCCAGCACCGCCTACGGTACGTCTGCTGCACACTACGTGCCATTGCCAGCCAGCCCCAGCTAACACTTGCGCCCAGCTGCTTGCAGCGTTTCCGCAACCACCACCATCCAGAATGCCGGCGACGCCACTGCTCTGGCCAGCTGCTCGACCTTCACGGGCAACATCGCCATCGCCACCGGCACCACCGAGGACATTGCCATTAACGGTGTCAAGAAGATCACCGGTGACCTGATTGCCAACAGCAACAACAACATGAAGCAGATCAGCGCCAGCGACCTCGTCACCCTCGACGGCACCATGAACCTCAACGGTCTCACCTCCCTCTACGCCTTGAACTTCCCCAAGCTCAAGACGGTCGACTCGATCAAGTGGCAGGCGCTCCCCAACCTGCAGGACATTGGCTTCACCTCCGAGGTCACCAAGGCCGACAAGGTCGACATCCAGAACACCGCTCTTCGCTCGCTCAAGGGCATCAACATCGAGCAGGCTGACGAGATCTTCATTGCCAACAACGCCTACATTGACGACATCTCCATGCAGCTCGGCAACGTCTCCACTTCGCTGACTCTTGCCGACAACAACGAGGCCGTCAAGGTTCAGCTCCCCAACCTCATCTGGGCTAGCAACCTGACCTTCCGTTTCTGCGGTTCCGTCTCCGTCCCTTCCCTCGAGTCCCTGAACGGCTCTCTTGGTCTCTACAACAACGGTTTCGACACCTTCTCCGCCCCCAACCTTACCACTGTTGGTGAGGCTGTTGCCATTGTCGCCAACGACCAGCTCAAGAACATCTCTTTCCCTCAGCTCACCAAGATCTCTGGTAACATCCAGATTGCCAACAACTCCAAGCTCATCGAGGTTGAGGGCTTCCCTGCCCTCAAGAGCATCGGCGGTGCTTTCGACATGAGCGGTAACTTCACCTCGTACGTCTAATCACACTCTCATGCTTTTTTGTGCCTTTGCTAACTAGTTTCAGCGTTGAGACTCCCCAGCTCAACAATGTCAAGGGTGCTTTCAACCTCCAGTCTTCTGGTCAGCTCAACAACACCTGCGACTTCTACAAGAACCTCCAGAGCAAGAAGCTCATTGAGAGCAAGCAGTTCGTCTGCCAGGGCACTCTCATCGACCCCGGCCAGCAAGGTCACAAGGGCACCCAGCAGGGCAGCTCCAGCGACAAGAAGAGCGCCGCCGCTCCGCTCAGCCCCGTCAACGGTGCTCTTGGTCTCGCCGCCATGGCTGCTGTTCTCTTCTTCTAAAAAGGTTGATGACGCCGGCGTTCACCGTTATCGCGTAGACTACCCCCAAGATCTGACTCTTTTATTTTTTGATAGCGTATCGCATCAAGCAGGCAAGGGTTCGACGCCCGAGTTCAGCTTCTGAGGACTGGAGGGCTTCCGGGGACGTTTCATGGTTCAGCATGTAACAATTGTATGTATCGTTTGGCTAAGAGAGTCGAGGCAGACTTTTAATCCGCAGTATATCTAAGTCTGCTGAGCGACGTGGAGAGTAGCATTGCCACAAGGAAGGATTCATTTGGGATAGTTCAAGCAGTCGTTTTCTTCATCTACCAGTGTTCATATGTCACTAAATGGCGTTGCGTGTGCAGATGCCTAAAAGTCAAATTGCAAAGCTTTTTTGGTCCCAGACGAGCCATGCGCATTTCTGCTCCAGTGGATGTTTGTTTTCCATGACGCTTGGCAGCAGCGACATGCTAGTAGTCATTGAAGCCGGGCAACCTTTCCGGTTGCAGCAATCACCTGCTACATATTTCATGTTCTGCAAATGACAGGCTCCACTTGTGATTGCCAGAAGCCATTCTCGAAACGTCCGGAACCTTGTAATCGATTTCGTCACACCAGCAGGGCACGTTCCGTCATACGATGTATTTTACGGTTTCCAAAGTGGCATAATTGCTAGGGAAAAATAAATAAACACGTTGAGTGGCCGCCCCAATCCTACTTCTGTGCCGCAGCATGTGTGTTTCTCGCTGAAGTCTTGAATTAGACAATGCATGAGCCCTTTTTCTTCTTCTCTGTATGTCATTCGTCGAAGCGCGTCCCTTTACTGGGCGTCGAGCTATGCAACTCAACCACATGACAGGTACACTTAGCACTTGGGCAGACACTCGTGCTTGGCAGCCAAGGTGCATTTTAGTGAACCGCCGGTAGCTGTCAGCAGCATCGACCAGGGATCCCAAGACAATGCCTGTGCGCACATGCAAAACGACTTGCCCATAAGCACTTCTGTTACAGAAAAAGGCATTTGATGCTGCACAAGTCGGCACACCTGACTTGGACAAGTTCGCGGCCGGTACCAGCTAGGGACGGCTCCCACACTAATTTCATTTCTCATGCGTCGTCATCAGTGGACCGATGGCGATTGATCTGCACTTAGCGTAATTTGCGATTGCACATGGTGCTTGCTGCTTGCGCTGAACGCAATCAAAGCAGTGGTTGCACTTGCCTTGCAACACCAAGCGTGCCTGCCGTTTGCCTATCGCTGTTCCTTATCTAACGGCCCGTCGCAGCCAAGCCACCTGGGACTAGTCCGCCAGACTTGTTGTCCACGTCTGTCACTTCCGCACCTACGAATTGAGCTTCCTGCGACGTCACCCCAAACACCCAGATAGTTGCACTCCCCAACCTCTGCGCCCCGGGCGCCCCAAATCGCCAAACTGGAGCAATCGCACTCACACTCGCATTCGCACTCGCACTCGCACTCGTCGCCGCGCCATTCGCAAAGGGAGACGACCAACACCGACACTGTGAGAGCGCGCAGCTCTTCAATACGGCTGTCCCAGGCGAGAGGGGAGGAGGGGGACCAGGACAACGGCGCCAGAAACCGGCTCAACATGCTTGCGGCCAAAGGATACTCGTGGAAGGCCGCCCAAGCACGACTGCCGCCCTCGCGCCAGGTCATACACACAGTGCGCAATCCAAGATTCCTGCTGTCTATAGGCCTGTTGACAGCTGTTATCTTGATATGGCGCTCTATGGGTTCGGCCACTGGCGAGTTGCATAGGTACGTCGTCTTTGCCCCCCCCCCCCCGCTGGATGCTTTCGTCAGGAAATGCCCAATTGCCTCGTGTACCCGTCACTAATACCCTCATTTCAGGTTCTACTGCTTCGGCCCCTCCAAGCCACCCATGCACATGACGCCAAATGAGAATGTAGACTGGCACGCGCACCTGGCCACACCCGTCGTATTCAACCACCACAAGCCAGTTGAGGTCAATGCTACGGACATCCAGCACGTCGACCTGAATCCAATAAAGTCCACCCCCGATGCGGTCAAGAACAAGGAGCGCATCTTGATTCTCACCCCGCTCCGCGATGCTTCCTTTTACCTGCCCAAGTATTTTGATCTCATTGTCCAGTTGACATACCCGCACGAGCTGATTGATTTGGCATTCCTGGTTGGCGATACTACAGACGACACGGTGGCAGTGCTGGCTAAGGAGCTGGAGAGGATACAGAACAACCCTGAAATAGCATTTAGGTCGACTATGATTGTTGAGAAGGACTTTGGTGTCACTCTCTCGCAAAGCGTCGAGGACCGACATGGCTTCGCCGCTCAGGGGCCGCGGCGGAAGGCGCTAGGCAAAGCAAGAAACTACTTGCTCGCAACTGCCATGAAACCAGACCACAGCTGGGTTTACTGGAGAGATGTCGACATTGTCGAAAGTCCAGCTAGAATCATTGAGGATTTTGTGGCGCACGACCGCGATATCCTTGTTCCTAGTGAGCAGTTTGTTACTATGAATTATGACGTAGTAGTCCTAACTAGCTGCAGACATATGGTTCCATCGGTACAAGGAAGAGAACGGCAAAAAAGTCGATATCGAAGGGCGATGTAAGCTTAGAGTCTGTCTAGGCGCCTTGGCTCCTACTAACAACAAGTAGTCGACTACAACTCTTGGCAAGAATCTCCCGAAGGTCTCAAACTCGCGGCTTCTTTGGACAAAGATGTCGTCCTCGCAGAAGGTACATTTCACCTACTCTCTTGTTCTGCGCCATAATAACTTTAGACAGGCTACAAACAATATCCCACTAACCGCCGCTACATGGCCAAGATGGGCGATTGGCGCAAAGACAAAGACGAAGAGATACCTCTAGATGGAATCGGTGGCGTGAATATCATCGTAAAGGCAGATGTCCACCGTTCCGGAATCAACTTTCCCTGTTATGCCTTTGAAAACCAGGCGGAAACCGAAGGGTTTGCCAAGATGGCACGTAGAGCGGGTTACGGTGTCTACGGACTACCAAACTATGTCGTTTGGCATATCGACACGGACGAGAAGCCGGGAAATGCTTAGAAAATGATTGTTATGTGGCGGAAGATAGACAAAGCATATACCCCCAGGAGTCGGGCGCACGCAATTGGTATGGCTTGGGCTGCGAGAGAGGGACACACACATATCTGTGATACCTTGTATGAATAACTCAAGGATAGACGGTCTAGGGATTGTTTTTCTGGTTCCTCATTTTGTTTTCTCTCCACTCTTCGAGATGACTTATATCTGAGAGTTTGGAGTTTTTTTTTTCGTCGAAAGAATTTACAAGAACGCCTTTCTAGGCGCAGCAGCGGCACCTTAGACAAGAGATATATCATGGACAGAATCTGATATTGACAGCGATCATCATCTGCGAACTCACGTCTTCTTTGGTTTGATATACTTAAAGTGTATCTTGACTATTTGGTTTACTCAAAAGTCTCCCTGATGGATGAAATCTACAAGATCACGCTCTCCACATCCCCTCGATATCGTACATTGATTGCTGCTGCCATGCAGAAAACAAATGGTCCTGCTCGCTACGCCTTTGTAGCATATTCCCTTCCGCGCTATCGAATGCATGGTAAATAAAGCCTTTCTCCCCCTTTCAAGAAAAGTGAAAGTCATGTGGAGAAAGAAAAAAAAAAGATCAAAAGAACAAGAGCATAACATGCCAGTCGAGTCGGCCCTCGAGTCCTGAGTTACTACAGAAAAGCCCCATGGCCCCTAATAATCATAGATTCCTGCATGGAACTTGCGCTCGTCGTAGTACTTTGCGCGAATCTTCCTGCCGCGGAACTCCCATCCCTCGTCGAATCGGTTCACGGCATTGAGAGCGCTGAGGACGGATTGGAAGTGGATGTAGACGACTCCGTCTTTGTTGCTCTCATCCAGCTGCACATGTTCGACAGGACCGAACTGCATGGGCGTTAGTATATAACCAATAAAAACAGCAATAACAAAAACGTTTGTAAGAGCTTACCTTGTTGCTAAATGCTTCACCCATGTCCTGGCGGATGCCACCGTCGTTGCGATCAGCATTTGCCTCCCAGTCTACACCGTCTACACAACCCCAGGTGACTACGACTGATGACTCCTCACCAAACTTGCCAGGCTCGTCCTTTTGCCTGCGTGTGCCACCACGAACATCCCACACTTGTTGAGATTTGATCTTGCCGCCTTCGTCGTCTAGAGTGCTTGCGCCTTGTGGAACCTTGCGCATCTTGACCTCCAGATGTGTAACGACTCCATCGTTGTTCTTTCCGAGACCCTGGCCCTTTTTGTATCCCATCTTGGCCATCATTGCTTCTGCCTTGCTGATCTTGGGACGCTTTGATGGGCGCTCATCCATGTTTGGCTCGTCATCCGCATCCTCCATTGGAACGTCAGGACGCTCGTAACGGACCGGAGGCGCTGAAATGGTCGCATTGGCATATCGTACGGGAGGTGCTGAGATGGTTACGCCTTGGTAGCTTGAAGATGTCGGCGCAGAAGTAGCTGGTGGTGGGGGTGGTGGGGGCGGCGGTGTATAATCGTTGGTAACTGACGGAGGGGGTGGTGGATATGCGCGGGCGGGCTCGTGTGCGGGCGGAGACGGTGCGCTATTTGATTGTGATTGTGATTGCGATAGACGCATGCGAAGCGCATAGGCATCCTCCCCGGACTGATCAAAGGATGAAGATGCAGGGCCATCGTCATAGGAGGCTGGCGGGGCGAAAAACGGCTTTGCGGCCGCCTTAGCTGAAGTCGGGCGAGATGAGGACGCTGAGTGGGATTTTTCCAAGGGTTCGCTTTCATCGCGAGATCTATGCTGAGCAGCGGCTGCTCGCAGGAATGCGTTGAAGCCTTCCTTTTTGCGATGGTAGCCACCACTAGCCCTGTAGGCTCGCAAATTGGAATATCGGTCGGGCTTATGAGGGGCCTGTGGGTTCCACTGGCCAAACATCTTGTTGAACTTTTTCTGCTCCTTCTTCCTCTGCTTCTCCTCATAGTTGCGCATCCTGCGCTCTTCTAGAATGGCAGCATCGTCGTCGGCAGTGCTTCGGTAGTAGTCGATACCATGCTGATGAGGGTTGGCGGCAGCGGGTCTAGGGCCTGAGGAAGATACCGAAGGAAGGGAAGGCATGGTAGGCTTCTTGAGAATTGGGCCGGTTTTCTTCGCTTGGTTCTTCGCCTGAGGGCGCTTGATGTTGTGTGGATTATGGAAAGCTGCACATTTACATGAGTCGTGCTTCAAGGCAAATGTGTGGAGCAGTTCAAGTAGATACCAGGTGCTTTCTTCTGCTGTTCGGCCTTGGCCTGCTCCTCTGTGTACTTGACAGGCGCAGCGGAGATGGTGGCCGCGGCATAAGGATTGGGAAGGCCCTTCTGGGCATACGGGTTGGGAAGGCCCGCTGCCTTCTGCGGCGGTGGGGATGCCATGGTAGGGTTGATGGGTGCGCAGGCGCGGCTTCAGATCAGGACGCGTGCTGCGGTCTATACTGCAGTCACGCACGCACGCAGATGTTCTATAGCAATACGTTAGTAGTGAGCCGGCGACAGCGAGGTCACGGCTGGCAGGCGGCGGAGGTGGGCGAGAGGTTCGAGAACCGAGAGTAGAGAGTGGGAGAGTGGGAGAGTGGGAGCATGGTGGAGTGGAGTCGGCAGGCGCCATGCGGCTCACGTCTCGGCGCAGGCTCCCCACGCTAAGGCGTTAGCTGCATTACGTATCGCATTCAGGAACATCTACCCATTGCCGTCCCGTCGTGCCAATACTCCTGTTTCTCATATCCGATAACGGTCACTTGAGCATCCCTCACTCTAGACACATCCGAGCAGGCTCCGGTGTTTGTATAAAAATCGATAGACATTAGCTTTGCGCGCCATAGAAACAAAAGGTATCCTCAGAGAAGCGCGCCCCCTGCCACTGGACCATATCGCTGATCGCGTACCCCAGATTCTCCATCCTGTAATCACCATGACTCCCACTACCTTGGAACAGGCCTTCGCCAAGGACTCATCATCGACTGCCATCATCGTGCCCGGCACGCCGGCCTTGACCGTTTCGTACCAGAAGCTTGCCGCCGATGTGAAGGCTTTCCAGCAGCAATTGGCCAAGGTCGGCGTATCTGCCGAGGCAGCTGTGTCCATTGCGCTGCCCAACACGTACGAATTCATCGTGTCCTTCATCGCCGCATCGTGGCAGAGGGCTATTGCTGCTCCCCTGAACCCAGCGTACAAACAATCCGAGTTCGAGTTCTACATTGACGACCTGAGCTCGGCCATTGCGTTGGTCCCCAAAGGCGCGTTTGCCCAAGACGCGGCAGCTGTCCGAGCAGCGAGAAAATACAACGCGGCAATTGCCGAGTGCTACTACAACGGCCGTGAGGTTGTCTTGGACCTCAAGGAGACTGGAAAGCTCGCGGGTAAAACTGCGTCAGTCCTGTCCGCGCAGCCTGACGATGTCGCGCTGGTACTACACACCAGCGGTACCACGGGGCGGCCCAAGGCTGTACCACTTACACACCGTAATCTGTTGCGCACCATGAAGAACATCCAAGGTACCTACCAGTTGACGGCCAAAGATCGAACCATGCTGGTCATGCCTCTTTTCCATGTGCATGGCCTTCTTGCCGGCTTCCTTGCGCCATTGGCATCTGGCGGCTCTGTCATTGTACCGCCCAAGTTTTCTGCCTCTGAGTTCTGGAAAGACTTCCAGGAGCACAAGGCAAACTGGTATACTGCCGTTCCCACCATTCACCAGATCCTGTTGAAAAGCCCTCTGCCAAGCCCAATACCGCATATCCGCTTCATTCGATCGTGCTCCAGTCCACTTTCTCCAAAGACGTTTCACGAACTCGAAAAGGCACTCAACGCGCCTGTGTTGGAGGCTTACGCTATGACTGAAGCGGCGCATCAGATGACTAGCAACCCTCTTCCACCAGCCCAGCGTAAGCCTGGTAGCGTGGGAGTTGGTCAGGGTGTTGAAGTCAAGATTCTCGATGATGCTGGCAATGAGGTGGCGCAGGGCAAAGAAGCAGAGATTTGTATTCGGGGTGAGAACGTCACCAAGGGATACATTAACAACCCTACCGCCAATGCTTCATCTTTTACAAAGGATGGCTTTTTCCGCACTGGAGATCAGGGCAAGAAAGATGCCGACGGCTATGTCATCATTACTGGCCGGATCAAAGAGTTGATCAACAAGGGTGGTGAGAAGATTAGCCCAATTGAACTCGACAACGTCATTGCGCAGCACCCTGCTGTGTCTGAGGCTGTGAGCTTCGCAGTAGAGGATGAGATGTACGGCCAAGATATCGGCCTTGCAATCGTGGTCAAAGAAGGCCAGAAGCTCAGTGCAGGAGAGTTGAAGACGTGGCTTGCGGACCGCGTTGCTAAGTTCAAACTGCCAAAAGAGGTAAGCCAATTTGCAGTTGACAAATATTGTAGGAAACGTTGGCTAACAATCTGCAGGTCTTCTTTACGGATATCATGTATGTGCGAATCAACCCGTCTGCTGAAACATGTACTAACCGCCCATTTCTAGGCCCAAGACTGCGACAGGCAAGATACAACGACGTCTTGTCGCCGAAGCCATGCTCAAGCAGAAACAGTCAAAGCCTAAGCTGTAGTTGTTCTTCTGGCCATTTCAGAGATGTTTGTTTCTTTTTAGCCATGTCTATGCACAAGCTGTTTCGAACTGTATATTCGATGGAAAAGCACCTCTTCGTGTCAGAATACATGCCATTGTCCCTTTCCAATTCAGCACGACTGAAAAAGTCTGACCTTGACGTTCCATGTGTGTGGTCGACTGCGTGGTCGCACAAGCAGACTGAATCCGGATCAATCAACACTGGCTACGACGTTTCCTAGAGTTGCTTTTTTCTCCCACGTGGCCACACCCGGCAACCTCGCTTGTACCTCTTTTGCATTATGCATAAGGGAACATGCGTTGAATATTCCTATACATCGCAGGATGGACCTGGCTTGGCAGACAAGACCGCGACAGGACCGCGCTTCTGACACATTGCAAGCTCTTCCCATGGTCAAATGTGATGTACCATTTCGAACTCAGTATTCCTTTTGTAAGACTGTCGTAATCAAAGAACCTTTGGAAGACAATCAATCATTGCGATGTAGTGGACTTTGTGGCTAACCGACTAGGCTGGGCCCCAGCGCGTTTCCACCTCCATCTATTTTGCTTCTCGCATCAGTCTGTTCTTTGATTTCTACGCAGCATGTTCCAATTGGTTCGAGTGCCTATAGGCAAGTTAGGATGCCCCTATACTTGCCCCGCTCCATCCCTAATATTTGCTTCTGCGCCTATTAGTAAGAACCCCTCTCTACCATTAGTCTCCTTTTTCCATCAGTGCAGCAGTTTTACAGGCCGGTGCTTATCGATTAATTCTAAAGGCCCTAAAAAAAGATATTTTTGAAGTTTCATCAAGATACCCTGGTGGTCAGGCTCAGTTCGGCACTTCGCCGGCATTATCCCCGTCCATCTTGTCTCAGAATGCGTATCCCGGGACTGACATATTCATGCACCTTTGCTCGACCGTAATTAAAAGCTACACAAAAGTCGCCAACCTACCATGGTCTGTCAGCCAGCGCCTCGTTGAGCTGCTCCCCAACAGTCATTACCTCTCACTTTACTACAAACGGCTTAATATTTCCTAATATGCCATTTATCTACTCTAATACTGGCAACTCCTCGAGTCCGACTCCGCCAGAGTCAGATTTCGGCTATGAATCTAATGCTTCAGCTTCATCTTTGTCATCGACGCCATCGCCCAAGATATCCGTACCACTGCTCAAGTTGCCAACACCACAGCCTGAGCTGTTAACACCACAGTCCAGTCGGTTGGATCTGAAATCTAGCCTCAACTCGTCTGAATCGTTGAGAGCAGATTTCAGTAGGAAATCACCATCAACCAATGTACGATTCTCGGAGCCAGCGCTGACACCAAAATTGAAACCCAAATTGGGAACAAAACGGAAAACTATACGAAAACCAGAGCCATTGAGCCAAAACCCTCTATATTCACTCGGAACGTCTCATCTTCACAATGATCTGCCTTTTGCAAGTCCGACGGCCAGCCTGTCAAAGGAAATCAACGGTTCTCATTTCGGCCCAGCACAGGCACCACCTAACATCAATCGCCCGAATTCGCTTCCAGCACCGGCAGCCATCTCCATCGAAGCAGTGAAGAGGAAAATCAGCTACAAGTCATTTATACCGGCAAACTCCAAAGAGCCCGATCCAAGGTGGGCGGGAATTCCGCTACCAGCACATTATAAGCCTCCGCCCCTTGGTCAAAAGTCTCGTGGAGTATCCTATCAATCATCACAATCATTTGCTTCTCGTTTCTCTACTCAATCCACACCAGCAGTCATCGAGACATCACCGGCCGTCACTGCTCCTTCAGGCCAATACAACCCCCTTGAGCACTACATACCATGTATGCATCCTTCATGCAAGTCACACTACACACCCGCCCATCTAGGTCCCTCTTTCTACATCCCCAGCGGTCCGTACTCTCTATCCCATCTGCACGCCCACTGCCCCCGCCACGCCGTTCAAGAGCTCAAAGAAGCCAACGCCACTCTCAAGCGCGCCTACGAAGCGTTACGCCAAAACGCCGGACGCAAGACGCTCGGCACCGTGGCGGCCGAATTCGAAGAGTTCAAAGAAGAATTCCGCAATGACCGACGCCTGCGCAACGCAAAGCTCGTGCGGGCGCAGAAACGCCGCGTGCTCGGCTCCCCAGCCCAGGACAACAGCAAAGACAACGCCTCGAAACAAGAAGCGTGGGATTGGCGATACACCAGACGACCCTGCATCAGCTCAACGTGCAAAGCACACTACAACCCTTACTCCAACCACCTGTACGCTTTTTACCGAACCCCACTCCCCGGAACTTCTTTTTATCCGCAGCAGACGTTCTGTCCTGGTTGCGCCAAGCAGGACATCGACGACTTTGCATTGTGCGTCAAGCAGAAATGGGGCAGCAGGTGCGGGTGGGATAGGCAGGAGTGGCTCGAGTGGCTGAGTAACAAGGTCAAGGACCGGGCGATGGAGCAGGACTACTGGGTCAAGGCTCAGGAAAAGTTGATAAGGACAAAGGGGCCTGCGAGGTGGGTGGGTAGACTAGAAGATGATGTCAAGGTTGAGATTGAGAGGCAGGAGCAGAAGAAGTTTGAAAAGACGATGAGGAAGAGTTTGTTCAAGAGGTGGGTGGCTAGCATGTCTGTTTGAGAGATGTGTGTCCTTTCTTTTTTTTTGACCCTTCCCTTCTTTTCCTTTGTTCTTTTTGTCTCGGGTTGGAGTTATCTAGGGTGAGACGCACACAAACACACACTCGTTTTTCATTTTCTTTTGTAGACAATATCTTCCTTCGTTAGATCTTTCCTTACATGTTCATGTCGAGATGGGAAAAAGAATAATGAATGGTTCTCATGGTTATGAGATTAGATCATTGCAATGAATTTATTGGAATAGCTATCTCGTGCAGAGCGCCTGTGATTGAGTGTAGTCGTATTGGATATTTAACTCTCCTTAGAACTTGGGTCCAAGCGAGTGCAGAATCGTCGCTCTTTGTACGAATATCAAGAGGTATGCGAAAAAAAAAATGAAGAAGAGATTTCTTTTCGATGGGGCATGGCTCTAGTCAGATCAGCTCAGAACTTAGCCGAAGGATGTTGTGAGATCACACATTGTGCTACAACTATATTTTTAGGATTCGAAACCCCCCCCCCCATGAGGGCTACTTTCAACTAATCAACAAACAACTTTGCTTCCTTGTCAATACCAATCTCATGATCTATTTGTATCACGTATGCATATGCAATACACTTTTGGACTCGATGATATATAGCAAGGTGATGGTGATCAAGTATTTCAGAGTAAAACTTTTAATTTGCATCATAATATTTATCCAAGTTTCTGTAGCCTAGTCGGCAAATTAACCGTGTTGCTGTACGATATGACAAAGATAAGAGTAGAGATACAAAATGCCAGAGACGTCAATACATGAAGCTCAAGGTCCCGCATATATACTTGAGAAGTCATCCCGGCTCATACTGGTTCAAGCGTAACAATAGTCGGAGAGGAAAGAAAATTCGTATCGTCTCTTTCGAACAACTTCACCTTTGAATCCTCACAGCAAAACTGGGTCTACGTCGGGGTAATCCGTCTGCTTCTGACCCAGGAATCTCACATAAGGATACTGCGACACTTGCCTAGGCCATTCAACGTGGTGTCGTAGGTGCTGTTTGACATTCCAATAGATACCCTCGATCCAGCTTAGGACGGCGGTGGGCGCATTGACTCCTTGGAAACCCACCCTCTCAAGATATAGGATAGGTGTCAGGATAGCTTGGACAGCAATGAAGTGAGCCAGCAGTATCTGTGCGACATTATTGTCATGATCGATAAAAGCCTGGAACTGCTCATGCGTCCATCGTGATGGAACATTATATAGTGTAACGAAGGCAGTGTATGCCTCGACTGGTCTCTCGCCTGCGTGATTTACTACGCTAACAAGGAGCTCCCAATATGCTCTTTCCCATTCGGACATGTCCAGAGATTCGATCGAGCTGAGGGACATTGAGGCTAGGTCAAGGTCTTCTTGGCTGACGCAATTTAACGAGGACGTGTCCATACGATTGCGTATTGTTTGGAGGTGACTATCTTCGCGGAACACCTAGTCTTGGTCAGAACAAGTGCACTTTTATGGTCAGAAATACGCACATGAAAAATCGAGTCCTGATCCAGCGACATCTCATCCTCTGCAATCAGATTACAACCACGCACCATGGTGAGGAACTCTGCCATGCCATCCTGCAGATGGCTTGACTGGAATGCGAGAGCTAAGGCAGCAGCCATCCTAGCATCTCTCTCACATTGCGTCTTTGGAGGTACTGACAGGGCCTCGTTGAGCGATTTCATTGCTAAGATGCGATGTTGTATAGCTTGCTCGGCAACACCAGAGTTTGTGACGGCATCTAGATGAGATGCAGATAGTGCCAAGATGGAATGGATAAGATAGTCATACTGTGAGAATCAGCCTGCAGAACGGTAATTCTATGCCGTATTCATGGAAGGATAATCTATTCGTGAAACACTGTGGGAGATGGCCTACATTGTGTGCAAAACTAGGAATCACGGTAACCCAAATCTTGTCGTCCCCGGCAGGCAGATGCGGGTACGCAGTGATGAGAAAATGATGGAACAAACGCATGTCTGCCATGGTCTGCGATTCTCAGCTACTGTTACATCAAGTTTAGGTCGAGAAAGTGCTCACAAATATGCCTGGGGCCGACCGCAAGCTGCTTGTCTCCCGTTGTTCTGAAATTGCGTACGGCCGCTGGGAGGCTTGGATGATGTTGGCAGGATACTCGCACTGTAACCCAGCTTTAATACAGTGACTACATTCTGGATGTCTCTCGTTGCATTTTATACGTCGTCGTTTACAGCTGTAGCACCCACGGCGTGATTTGGTATGGCCCTTCCTAGGAATAGGCCTGCGGGGCAGTGGTGCTGCACTCTCAGCTCGACAATCCGACAGTGTTGGTGAGTCGCTTGAAGAACTCTCCCGCACACTACAACGATCTTGGGGAGATGACATGAGCAGTGAAGGCAAGGAAACGATTCAGTAGCCGCGATCGCGGGTACTGCTTCCTGGCGCCGATATATACTCTGTCCACCCACGACACGGAATAGCCCTGACATGGGGGTTGAAAATTTGGGGGCTTAGACCGGGAGCACGAAGCGACCCCGCGAATGTGGATAATGCACGTTAATCAGGGGATGCCAGGTGTACGGCTGAACCTTGGCTGAGTCACAGCTCTATACAGTAAAACAAACTTATTCGGCAAATAGAATTGTCATCCCACCTAGCATTGTAACTATGACGATGGTAGAAGGTGTTTGGTAAATAGGAGCTCCACAGGCTGTCAGTTACTAGTTAGCTCACCGGTGTGCAGCCATAGCCGTTAGGTGGCTTCGAGGGCTGTGTAGGCTTGGTGCGTCATCTTGTTGGCCATGTATGCATTGTGGCCATTCCAGGCAGACCTTGCGAGGAAACGCGGGGTTCAACAGGTTCCATAACAACGTCTCTTGTTTTTGACAGTCCCCTTATGATGGCGTCGCGATGCCATGCGATGACGGGGCTTCGTGCACTTCCTGCTGCCTGGCACTGCTAGGCGAACCATTCTGGCATCACGAGATGAGGACAAGCATCGCCAAGAAAAAGACCTTCGCCGATAGGTTAATCTGCTTCTGGACCCGTCTGGCCACGCCCACTGACTATCCCTGGACATGGCGTGAAGATGAAATTAGGATCGCTTTGAATTTCCAAGAAGGGGTGTGAGGTGCATCTCAAGGGCTTAATAATAGTTAGAGCTGCATGCGATTGACCCAAGGCCCCTCTTGGTGTAGGGGAACGCTGTGGAATGTGAGCAAAAGCTAAACAGTAGGACATGGGAAGTATTTGGGGAGCCAATAGGAAGATTACCTTTGGCTGTGGCTTGAAGCTCTCGCGTAACCTTGCAATCCTCGTATGCAAGCTTTTAACTTGATCAGGAACAGGTGAAGTCCAGGCATCGGAGATGCTGAGGGCTGAACACAACCGTAACCCTCGGTGGTGTGTGCCAAGACGCTAATGTGGCCAGCGAAGTGTCCAGCCGTGAATGGACGCTGACCCCGTTGCTGGCCGCTCCTCTACCCACCCATCGTCTCGAACGTGCTCCCGCTTTCTGCTGCTATATCGGTCTGTGACACAGGATCGTATCTCTTCCATTTTCACGGGAAACTATGCCCGTCCTCGAGGTCACTCAGCTCCGCCTGAAAGGATTGGCTGCCAACGACCCGGTGTTGCTCCACACTCTATCGGCCGTTCGAGCTAAATTGCATACCGGCTCACAGTTCTACAACTGCATCGACGATCCCAGTTTGATTTTTATTTTAGGCATATGGCCAAGCCTGAACGCCCATGTAGACTTTCTCGCCTCGCCATCCAGAGACGAAATTCTCGGCTCCCAAGAAGACATGCTGCAATTTTGTTGGACAGTTCACATGGACCTTGGCGGTATGAGCTTTCTTCCACTGGATGCGCCTATCCTAGCAATCGAAAGAATCCGTGTCCCAGAAGAATGTACTCAGGCTTTCGATCAGGCCGTCGAGAGGCATGCGCAGGAGCTTCGAAGTAGCCATCCGTTTAAAGTAGCACACGGCTGGCGATGTGATGCTCCACCAAAGAGCCACGAGGCCCTTATCTTTAGTGGATGGCAGACTGCGCAAGCTCATGTCGCCTTCGCAGCTCAGACCATTCAAAATGGACGATACGAGGTGTTGCAGATAACGCATGCTAGAAATTTGGAGCGCGTGATCGATTGAATTGGCTCTAGCACTTCTCTCAGCCCTGTATTTATCTTTAAATAACCCCGAAACCTAACTATTTATTTTTTGTAAAGAGTAGTGCTAAATTATCAAATAGAACTAAATACATTCTCTTTCAGTGTCTAAGTAGTTTATTGTTTATAAAATGTTGAACCGCACTCGTTGACTTATTGCTCTTCTGTTGCCGACTCTTACCGCCTGATCATGAACTCAACTGACGCATGTCATGGTTACAGAAGCCTCACTGATACTTCATCGCATGTTGGTAGCTCATCGACTTAGAACACCAAGGGTTGCAGGTACTGGAAGAGGATTGGGGTTGCATGATCCATCCCATCCGTACGCGCCAAGGGGATAAGGATCGTGTCAATATTGAGGAGTTCGATGCTAGAAGAATACACATTGTATATAAACTGTATTTCGTCTTTGATTTTCTACGGTCACTGAGCGTTAGTGTATCCATCTCATTCTTGTACGTTACATACCATTAATACAACAGCGCTCTATTTCGGTACGAAACTTTGGGTACGAAAACTTGAACCACAACAGCCATAACTCATTCTTCTCTCCTAGCCCTATGGTTTTCCTTGGAACAATCTCAATACTTAACCGACGTATCACTTGAAAAGATGTTCAATTATGAACAGCCTTTTAGACCAACCCTCTGGGAAACCCAAGCACGGATTGCTCTCTTTAAAGACCCCTGCGGCCCAGATACTGTACCCAAGCAAATCCTCCCTATCACTAGGAGGCCGTAACCCATTAGTGCGTTGTATAAGATTGGACCCTCCGAGCGTTCGCCGACTTTTCTTTAGCACGAGTAATTGCTTGTAATTGGACAGGAGGTTTTGCGCATGGCGTAGTCTCATGTGGTCTGGGACCACACCATCCGGCAGTCACCGGCTCGTTCCTATTCGGGGAAATGGCCTAGGGACCGGCTCCGCCACCACCAAGGGACCTCCGTAAAACTCCTATCATCAAAGCAGCTGCGTGCTGTACATTAGGGTGGCTCAGCCGAGTTTTGTAAGAAGACGTAAGGAACCGGGTGTGGGGTAAGTGGCGCTGGGCATTCTCTCGGCCAGCGGCAAGTGGGACACCACGGGATCGCTTGCAAGGCTGGTCGTGAACTTACAGCCTTGCCTTGAAATCACGTACATACTCGTACATGTATAATAGTTCTGTAATTGAGTAACATCGATATTATTCCCTGGGTATTCCCATGGGGTTGAGGTTACATTCCCAACCTGCCGGTAAGTTTTACCCCGCTATTAAGCTAGCATTCCCAACCAGAGTGACGTTGTCGGTGTGATTTGCCAAGGTACCTGCCGGCACTGAAATGAATTAAAAGCCCCTATCTGCCATCTGATCAACACGATTCATGCGACTTCAGTATTTTTTGCTTTTGGCAAGGCTCAGCAAAATTGTAAATCGTTGGATGTGAGCAAATTCCCCTCTTTGATGATAGCAAAGGAGTAAGCGTGCATCGTTGCAGCGTTCATAGTACTTCCGTTATGCATAGCATCACCTATCTATCGATCCTGACTCAAATTGCCACGCTATCAGCAGCAAGATTACACCAGCGACAAACTAATGGTACCGATGTGTTGAAATTCGTTGATCCATTGATCGGAACTCAGAACGGAGGAAATGTCTTTGCCGGTGCTACTTTGCCATATGGAATGGCCAAAGGTATGAGGTGCCTATGGCTGCTCCAAACATAAAGTACTCATGGCGACATAGCTGTTGCCGACGTCGACGGGGCAAACACGGGAGGCTTCTCCACCGATGGCAGCAACGTCACTGGCTTCTCCGCCCTCCACGACTCTGGCACTGGAGGCAATCCAAGCTTAGGCAACTTCCCTGTCTTCCCACAAGTCTGTCCCGAAGAAGACATCAACAGCTGCAAATATTCCATCGCTGCACGTGCGACCCAATACCAGAATGACTCGGTAAAAGCACGGCCAGGCTACTTTGGAGTGTCTCTGGTAAACGGCATACACGCAGATATGACGGTATCGGAACACGCTGCACTTTTCCGATTTGATTTCTCCAAGACTTCCACTGGCAACTCAAGCTCGAACCCTTTAATTCTACTCGATCTGACAGACCTTTGGAAGAGTCGGCAAAATGCTTCAATCAGTGTTGAATCTAACGAAGATGCTAATGGTGGAAGAATAAAGGGCAACGGGACCTTTCTTCCCAGCTTTGGATCGGGCTCGTACAAGGCTTACTTCTGTCTAGATATTTCTGGAGCAACGGTAAAAGACTCTGGAGTTTGGGTTAACGATCGAGCTGGTACAGAACCAAAGGAGCTCTTTGTTCCGCGCGGCTTCAACAACTTCTTCCTCCAGGCTGGAGGCTTCATGCGCTTCAACGGCCCGCTTTCAGGTCCCCTGCTTGCGCGAATGGGACTAAGCTTCATTAGCACTGACCAGGCGTGTCAGAATGCTGAGCGAGAGATACCTAATCCCGAAGCTGATTTTGACCGGCTAGTGAAATCGGCCGAAGATGCATGGCGTGAGAAGCTTGCCCCTATTTCAATAGAAGCAGGAGACGTGGACCAGAGCATGCTGGTAAATTTCTGGAGTGCGGCCTACCGAACCATGATTTCGCCCCAGAACTACACGGGCGAGAATCCGCGCTGGCAGAGCACTGAGCCGTACTACGACTCCTTTTATTGCATCTGGGACCTGTGGCGTGCTCAGCTCCCGTTCATTACGGTTCTCGATCCAGAGATGATTTCAGTCTTCATAAGAAGCTTGCTAGATACGTACAAGCATCGCGGCTGGCTCCCAGACTGCATGATGAGCACATGTAGTGGCTGGACCCAAGGTGGTTCCAATGCCGACAACGTCCTCGTAGACGCATACATCAAGAACATTACTACAGGCATAGACTGGGAACTCGCCTATGAAGCCATCGTCAACGATGCCGAAAACGAGCCATTTGAATGGAGCTACGAAGGGCGCGGTGGCCTCACAAGCTGGAAGAAATTAAACTACATTCCTGCGCTCGACTTTGACCCCATTGGCTTTGGCACAAACTCCAGAAGCATATCTCGAACTCTCGAATACGCGTACAACGATTACAACCTCGCGGTTCTTGCCCGGAGCCTCGGCAAAGACACAGCGGCCAAATACTTTGCACGCGCAATGAATTGGAAGAACTTATACAAAGCAGACCAGACCTCCTTCATCAACGGCACAGACACGGGCTTCGTCGGCTTCTTCCAGCCCAAATACCTAAACGGCACATTCGGCTTCCAAGACCCAATTGCATGCAGTCCGCTGACCGATTTTTGCTCTCTCACATCCAACCCGTCCGAGACATTTGAGAGCAGCGTGTGGGAATACATGTTCTTTGTGCCGCACGACGTGGCCAAATTGATTGAGCTGGCCGGAGGCGAAGACAAGTTCATCAGCCGGGTCAACTTTTTCCATACATCTGGGCTGGCGGATATAGGGAACGAGGTGAGTTTTAGACTGGGATCTTTCGACATGACTGAATCTGCTGCTTATTGATATACAGCCCGTCTTTCTTACCGTCTCTCTGCCGCATTATGCTGGCAGACCGGCGCTGTCTGCCGAACGCGCACATTACTGTATGTCTTTCCCTCTCCCTTCTCCCTTCAGCACAAAACACCGGCCCTATTTCTCCTATCAAACACCTTGTTTGTTCATTAACACTCCATCCCCAGATATCCCATCTCGCTTCAACACCTCACCGGGTGGACTCCCCGGCAACGACGACTCCGGCTCCATGGCCAGCTTCACCCTCTTCAACATGATGGGTCTCTTCCCCAACCCGGGCCAAAACGTCTACCTAATCACCCCGCCCTTCTTTCCCTCAGTCTCCATTACCAACAAGGTGACCAACGCAACGGCTACGATTCGCACCGTCAACTTTGACACGCAGTATAAGAATATTTACATCCAGAGTGCGGCGCTGGATGGGAAAGAGTACACGAAGAATTGGATTGGACACGAGTTTTTCACGCAAGGAGGCACGCTCGAGCTGGTGCTTGGCAGCAAAGAGAGCCAGTGGGGCACGAGTAAGGAGAGCAGACCGCCGAGCATGTCGGACGACAATGGCCAGGTCGCTGGAATGGAATTAAGGTTCTAGAAATGTAGTAACAATTGGACTTGTTCGGCCCCTCCCGCTAAACTTGCGCAGAATTAATCGACTTAGTACTCCTCTTGGGCTTTCTTTTTCTTGCCTTACCTTTGTCTTTTCAAACTGCGTCGTCCCTAGTTTGGGACGCAGGGTAGAGACGAGAACCACACAAGACCATTCGTCAAGGATGACGAGTGTATCGCAAATGTTGAGCAACCCCTGAATCCCAGTGTGGAAGTCAGGGATTTACCCTTGCTGAGAACAGTTTGTAATCAGGCTCAAGAATTTAATAATAAGCACTGTGGGTAGGTACGTCATACCGTTCCCACCGAGAAAACGATACACCCGCCCTGCTTACAGAGCAGTGATGAGCACCAGTGGTATGACATCATCTACAAAAAAAAGAAGGAAAAAGAAATCAAACAGGCCCTGCATGAAGACCTTCCTCCAGGGTCCTGCCACACCAGAGCATCACATGTAAGGATCGACAGGGAATCATCTAGTGATGCAGGGACTCGGTGTATCATAGGGTGGCAACGGTGTGTACCAGATGCGGAGAGCCGAGATTGTCACCATTGCTGCAGGGAGACAAGAGTAAGCCAAACTGTCCATGTAGCCGGTTCCTCTACTGTTTGCTTTTTGCAAGGTGGCGTGGTACCGCACATGTTCGAAGCGGATGTGGGTAGGAAGAGATCCTAAATGATATTACCATGCTATGATATGCAACCGACAAAGGGAATGAGAAACAAAGGAAATAAAATAAATCGACCGAGAGGGTTGACTTTTGGGTGCATGTCTGACAATGTACTGTCAACCTTGCGAGTACCGCTGATCAATGTCGATGTTCAATAGAAAAACTAGTTTGAATGCATTCAAGCCAAAACGCCGGAAACCCTCTTGTGTAACCAGATGCTTGGTTTCACTGGTATCGCCTTGTTGACTCCCTTTGCGCCAGTCCTTAAAAAAACAATTTTGATGGGAGTCGGAATGGTCGTCGACTTTGGTCCCAAAAGCCCTGATCAAACGCCTGAAGATGTGAGAGGTGGTTTACTACAGAAAACACAAGCAACTTTTCATGCCATTGCGACCGCTTTGGTGCCCACACTGAATGTGATGGAAGCTGGAGGCGAGGGTGGCGCAATATCTATCTCGGGAGCGGACCAGCCTTCTTGGCGTGCCATCCACATGACGAGATTGATGTCGAAGTTTTCGAAGAATACCTCGTCGAGAAAGCGAGCTTTAGCGCCAGCATAGTTGTGGTATTCCTCACGAATGACGTCAGGGTCGAGGCCCAGTACTCTGCGGAAGCAGGCAATGGTGCATCCAGTCCGGTGCTTTCCCTTGTTGCAGTGGACAAGGATAGGGTGGTTTGTGCGGTCCATGATGAGACGTAGAGCTCGTGCCATTTCACATGACTCGACACGGACTTCGCCCTTGTTTGCTCGGATATGAGCATGGAAGTGCTGTATGCCAGCATCTTTCATGAAGTTCTGGTATTCAGGCGAGAGAGGCTCGGGCACGAGGGTCAAGATTGTTTTGATGCCGGCGTCTTTGATGAAGCCGTAGTTCTTCTCCTCGGGGTAGCCGCTACGATAGATACACCCAGGGAGAACCGCACCGTAATTTGTGGGGGGAATCAGGGGTTGTAGGCGCTCGGGGAATGAACGAATGGAGAGAGTCGGGGTAAGGGTGCCATGGGAATCTGCTGTACAATCCGAGGAGCACTCGTGGTCTCCAGAGCTTAGAATGTCTTTGAGGTCCTCGTGCGGCTTCTCGGTAGCGTGGTGGATGAGCCCGTCGCTTGCAGAGAGGCCAAGAGAGCGTACGAATTCCCTGATCCTTTCGTAGACACTTTCCTCAGTGTCCTGGGCGTGATTCTGATCATGGCCAGCAATCGGCGCCGGGCCATGTCCATCTATTCTGGACATTGTAGGAGGTGCGGAATTGCTGTTCTTTTGTATATATCCAGGTTGCGTCGAACCGTTGAGCGACAAGCACAGCTTGTGCCCGGCACGTTCACAATGCTGCGTCCCTTGTAGATCGGAGGCGGATGGTGGCTGGCGTTGAGGTAAGGAGTGGTGCGAGTGTGTGTGCGTGGAGGCTTGCGTGGTATAATATGGGCGAGAGACAGAGGCAGAAGCTAACGCAGACGGCCTTTTTGACGCGTCAGTAAATTTGATATGTATGGCATTTTGGGAGCTGTCGAGGTGCAGGACTATGGTTGCAGATGCAGCGAACCAAGCTTTGGCGGTGCTGCAGCAAATGACAGGACAGGCGTTCGCAACGCGGTGCCCAGGGCGACTTACTTCGCAGCTATGGGCCTGTTACAGGACACATGTTGACGGCGTCTTGCGGTGATGCGAGGCGGCGAAGTTCATGGTGAGCAGGGAAGTGGAATGGAGATGGACAGCGAGGTGGTAGGGGCGTGCACAGAGGGGAGGAGGGATATTTGAGCACTGATGCTTGGGCGGCGGTAGCGACAAGAACGTCAGCCGTAGTTCGCGGGGGGCGTGGAAAAGTAGTGCGATTATAATGGGCGTCCGTTTGGTGGTGTTGTGGAAGAACTCGGGTGCTTCTAGCGCGCCATGGATTTGAGTAAGAAGCGTCGGAATTGGTCCGCCTGCATGACCATGAAATTTGCAGGGTCTGCTGTGGCCTGAAAATGGTAAGATTGTACGTCACTGGCCTGGCTGCATCTCTAAGCAGGAACACTGTCGGATATAAATCGCCTTGCAGCAGCAATTCCCCCTTCGCCGCCCCCGTCTCCTTGCGCTGCTCCCCACTTGGATGTCAAATCGCACGTCTCGGTGTCCGCCAGCCTCGCCAGTCCCCACTTCTGGCGTGGAGACTTGGCCAGTACAAGACAAGCCGCTTGGCTACGTTCCCGCCTCGAGGTTACTGATCCGTTTGCATAGCTCGGACTTAGACGGCGCGTCTCAACACCGTCTCGGCCCCGGGCCCAGGCGACACGTCTGATACTTTTCCTATCGCCGTTGGCTCCGTCATCGCTCGACCGAGCCTACGCGGAGCTGTGGGTCATGGCGCGTTAGTACGCCCAAGTGTACTGTGCTGTGCAATCAAGCCCCCGAAGGCGAATTGTGCGGGACCGTCGGCGCTGGGCGCACAGTACTTGTCCAATATTACTTCACTGTCAACGCCAACTGCCGACCAGCCCGTCTTCTGCCTGACTGACCACAGCGACATCATAACTTGGCTCCTCCATCATCCCGCTGCACCTGTGGCGATAGTAGTCCAATCCCCAATCATTACCACTACGCCAGGGTCCTCGTGGTTCCAGGCTCACGCATAGGTGCAGTGTATGTACAGGTTCTAGCTCACCCAATATGCGAGGCAGGTGGTGCGAAGGCTAAGGGTTTGCCTGGCTATACCTGCTAATTATCTGGGCGTGCATGTCGATCGTCGACTCTGGCGGCTTTGTCTCGAGATCATGCCCGCATGTTGGCTTTACTTTTTTTTTCCTCACCACACTTTCACGTGCAAAGTGCCACGATCGCCCGCTAAGCCCGAATTGCACTAGATCTCCCAACCCCAGAGTCTGTGCGCGGGATTGTCGAACCTCGGTCACTCCACCATCACGGTAAACATTGGGACAGTGTGAGATATATTCACAGCCCGCGCCTTGCTTTGTCCTCTAATTGTTAGTGCCATGGAACCGCCACGGTCAACGTCGCGGTCGCGCCGGTCCTACCCGAACCTCCACAACCTCTCCATAGCCCCGCTCAGCGCCAAATACCCGCTCGATGCTTCTGTACCACCCTCTCCCGATGAGCCAAGCACGCAAACACCCCGCACGTCATACATTGCTCAAAAGTCCGCCCCAACTACGCCGGGCGTGCTGAGCCTTAGCCAGAGCCGAAGCAGCTCGAGACAGCGCAGCAGAAAGGCCTACGCCTACGACAGCTACTTCGTCGAGAGCAATCCTGACATCCGGGTGGCTGGCGACATACCAAAGGCCAAGAGCACCAGTGTGTTACATCCTGGGGTCAGTTTTACGGATGAAGCAGCGGGTGTCGCCGAAACCAACAAGCAGAGGCATCACACAAGAAAGGGCACAGCGCCCCTCCCCCTTCGCTCACCGCCCATCAAACACCACACCAAGGAATCTAGCCATGAATGGTTCCATCGTGCCGGCCTAGCCATTGCCGGCGAAACAAGAGATAGCAAAGGCCAGGGCTGGCTTGTACGACGCGAAAGCTCCACCAGCCTCGTAGGCGGCCAGGCCGACGAATACCAGCAAGATGCATCGTCCCACCACGACGACGGCCGCATGGCCCTACTATCCGGCGAACACATCACCGACGCAGACTACCCAGCTTCCTTCTTCTCGCCACGCATCTCGCGCGCCGGCAGCCGTTTCCCAAGCCGGATGGGCTCGCGTGTCGCCAGCGCGCGCCCGAGTCGGCGCGGCAGCAGAGTCGGCAGCCGCGTGGACATCATGACGAGTCTGGGTGCCAAATCCGGCTCTGCGCGCCACAGCATCGATCTATCCGAGCCCGACGAGCGCTTTATCGAGCCCGACTTCATCGAAGCCGACGAGGACTCGGACGGCGACGAAGAGGAAGTCGCGCGTCTGGCGCGCGAACGCGGTTTCGGGCTCGGCGGCTGGATGGACAGGCTCATCGGGTGGACTCTGTTCTCCGTCGACGAAGACCGCGAGGCGTCGGACTCGGAGGACGACGACGAGGATGAAGATAGCTTTAACGCGGGTATCGCTCGTGCCAAGGGCAGCAGCTTGAAGCTCGATGATTTGACCAAAGAGGAGCTCAAGCTGCGCCGTGAGGTCGAGGCCAGGCGCAGGAAACTTGAGCGTGAAGCTATTGTTGCGGCCTCGGCGGTCAAGCCTGCTGATGGTAGTAGACCTAGCACGGCGGATGGTGCGGGCGATGCAGACCACACGCAGCTGAGTAATGAGGAAGCGGGCGGTTGGCAGGATGCTGCGTGGTTGCTCAGTGTGGCATCTAAAGCTCTGTTCTAAACGGAGTGTGTTTTAGACCGGGCTGTTTCGCTATGTTCCTTGTTTTATTATCGATTTTCTTTCCTCATTTCGGCTTCGTTTAACGAGAGCAAAGTGTGTATATATACACACTATGGGCATATAAATTTTGGGATTGGGTCTAGAGAATATACGCCAGAGAAGTCTTTTTACGGTGTGTTATGCCCGTGACACACATATACACAAACAAAGAGCATCTTGAGCTCTTTCCTCCCATCGGTCTATTACTACTTTACTCTTACACACCGTCCAAACACCACACAATGACATCACCGACTCGTCTCGCATCATCATGGAAATGCGAGTTAAAGCCCCTCCAGCACTCCTCGTAACGCGAGCCCGCCAAGTGCTCGCGCAAAACACCTTCTAGCTGCTCGAAAAAGATGAGGTTCTGCGGCCACTCGCGGCGATACTTACGCTTGAACTTGGGGTCCTGGCGCATCCAGTGCTGGCTGGATCGGCTTCCGGTGTTGCGGATGGTATCGACATCTTCCATGTTGGCTCTGAGCCAAGCCGCAGGGCCCGGGTTGATGTAGAACTGGTCTGCCTCGTCGAGATAGGCGGAGCGCTGTGCCAGCGGGACATCGATAGGGGGCTCGCAGGTTAGCGCCCAAGCGGAAATTTCAGGGTAGACAAGATGGGAGCGCCAGGGTGTCGAGTGGCAAGGCATTAGGAAGGCGGCTGTAGTGTTGGTGGTAGTAGTGGTGCTGTAGGACATGGTTGAGAGGGCATTGTGCGTTTCATGTTTATGGCGGATGTAGGCGAGTACGTCGACCACGCCGCGCTGGTGGACCTGGGACGCGTAACCGGCTAGGAGGACATTTGCTGCGAGGAGGAACAGAATGGTGGCTCGCCGCCATGTTGCAGCTTGGGCGGGCAGAAATTGGGACAGTGGCTGCGCGGATATAACGTGCAGAAAGGGCAGGATGGGATAGAGGAAGCGGACTTCCTTGTGCGATATCAGACTCAGCGTCACTGTCATTGCAATTGAGGTCCACGATAGGCGGGTCAGTATACGTCGGCCTACGGTATGCTCATCTTGAGCCCGCAGCGACTGCCACAAGCCGAGTATAGCAAACGGCAATGCGGTGGTGAGCAGCAGCGGCAAACCCTCGGTGAAATAGTAGTCTGCACGGTTCTTCCCGTAGAAGACGGCTAAAGATTGGGCAATGTTGAAATAGAGGAACCGAACGGGCGGAATGGTCCAGACCCCGTAGTAGAGTCGGTCAGACACGAGCGAGGCTAGGATGACAACGCAGCTTGTACCGTCAGTTCCGTACAGGTCTGCTGACTTGTGGTGCGTAGTAGCCGGTGGAGAGGGAGAGTTTGTGTGCATGCCCGGTCAATGTACTACAAGGGCGGAGAGAAAAGTGCCGCGGATGCGGCAAAGATGAGACTTACCCACAGAGTAAGGTTTCGCGTACCAGCACATACCGCAGCCTCTGGGAAGCGTGCAATAGCGTGGGGACGGCCACGGTTATCCATACGAGAGCATTGGTGGGCCGGAGAATACATGCAAGCGCAGCCAATAGTAGTGACAGACGCAACCTGCACAAGTATGAGCCCAACGCTACTGGAGGAGCAAAAAAAGAAAAAAAGAAAAAGAAAAAGAGAAAAAAAAGGGCAAAGGATTATCCTGCTGCCACGACTTACTCTGAAAGCGAGCCAAGAGGAGGATTCTCGGGCTGTGCTTTAGCACTAGGGCCCACTACCCTGCTGGTCGTTGTACCCTGCCAAGGCCAGTAGTAGATGGCAATGGATGTGATGGTAGTCTCGAGGCAATTAGACAGGGTCCGGGTAGCGCAGAACCATTGCCAGGGGCTGCAGACAGACAGGGCAAGCTACGGCGGGGAACAACGATTGAAAAAGTCAGAGACGAGTCAAGACGAGAGCAGAATGGCAGGAACATGGGCGTACAGCAGCAAGGGCAGCACGGCTGCGAGGACCGTAGACTTTTGCCGCGAGTTTCCATGTGTAGCAGTCGAGCAGAGCAGCGAAGACGGCCTGGGTAACCTTCGGCGCTACTAGGAGGATCTCGGCTTTAGCAGGCAAGCTCAACCCACATGCTTGAGCGACACGTGCCGCGACACGATAGACGGCTGCAAACATGGCCGGGTGCAGCGACGAGCGCAACTGGGTGGTCCACTCCTGGTGGGATGGTGAGATTGGGAGGAGCCGCAGTAGAGGAGCAGAGAGAGATTACCCAAGTGATCCAGGCATTGCTGTGCGGGCCAAAGGCAAGCTGCCACGCGGGCTCGAGAGACTGGAAGAACTCATCGGGCTGGAAAAAGGTGCGCAGGGTCAAAGCGCTGGCGAGGCGGAAGGCGAGCAGCAGAGGCAGGAAGAGCGGCAGCGAGTCACGATAGCTGGTAGGGAGGTGCTGTGGTGGAGCACGAGGCCCGCTCGGATTCGTGTCGGCTGCGGAGTCGGTGGTGGAAGGCATTGGGCAATCAGAAGCGTGCAGGCGAACGGAAGGGAGGTGAGGTGGCCGGCGTCAGGGAACGATGGGATGCCGGCGGGGCTAGCGCTAGCTTGGCGCAATGCACATGGCGACGGGGCTTGTCGTGGATTGGGTGGTGGTTGTGTCGAGTGCAGAAAATTGAGGGTGAGAGCCTTACCGGATTAGGACTTTCACGATGATTGCTGAGGAGGCGGGCGGCGCCTAGACTGGGCTTGCTCTGGCCGGGTCGCTTTGCAGCATGCACTACAGCGCGACTGTGCGCAGACTGAGGCCCGTGACGGTCACGATGGACGCTTGCTGACGGAATTGAATGGTTTTTTTTGCTGCCGTCTTGCAGGCGGTCTGGAGAAGGGGGCTGGAAGTAGTAAGAGCTTGCGAGAGAGACATCTAGACAGGACAGCAGCCGGGCCAGCGGCGGCGGCGGCGACGAGGGAGCAGCAGGCGAGGCGAGTGGAACCAGCCGAGAGCGGCCGGAGCGGTTAGGGATGTGTTGCAAATTCTACAGGCTATGTACAGAGCGTGCACGGGATGGGGCATGGGGGTGTGTGTGTGCTCTGCCATGTACGGCAGTATGTAATGTATGTAGATAGAGTTAGAGGAGTTGGAGAGGCGTGGTGGTGCGTGCGCGGGCAGGTGCGAGTGTGCATGTACAGTATGTGTGTGTGTATGTGTGCAGGTTGCATGTGTCTTGTGTTGCGTGCGTGCGTGCATGTATGTATGTACACCTGTCCATGTATGTAATGTAATGTAATGTGCGCGGGAGCGAACAAGCACCCAGCACCCAGCACCCAGTACCTGAGACGGGCGGCGAGGGTAAATCTGGGGAAGGGCGTGTGCTGGGCGGCGAGACGTGTGGTGGTGGCTCTTATCGCGCTTCATCGTCTAATGCGGCGTGCTGCAGCAACCGTCGAAGCCGAACCCCGCCCCTCAGCACCTCGTCGGGCCATGGATTGTTGAGCCCAGCCGGCGGCGAGCCAGTGAACGCCTCGGCCCATGCACCATCACCCTACCCGCTGGCGTCACCTGCATGCTAGCGCCATGTACGTGATAGCTGCTCGAGATTCTCTCCATTCCCAAGACTCCTGCCGGGCCTCAACAAGCTGGCCGCGACAAGCTGAGCACAAGACGCCCCTCGCCATTCGCCCGCCCGCACACCCTCCGTACCAGTACACATCCAGCTGCCATACAGCCCCCCAGGCTGGCTCGTCCGTCCATATACAGACACACCCCCCCGTCGCCCGCCGGTCGATAGTGTCCCCACCGCTGTCGCCAGTGCAAGCCCCCCGGCCTGTCTCTCCCGCCTCTGAGCGTCATCCTTGAGCCCCGAAATACCTGCGATCATCACTTCCCCATCCGGAAAGCCCAACGGAGCCAGTCGTCTGCCTCTCAACGCATCCCATATCCACCCCTTCTCACCACCGTCCATACCTCTCACAACCCCACGCTCTCCCGTCACCGCTCCCGTCTCTGCAACTGCTGCTGCTGCTGCCACGCACGCCCGCTTTCGCGTGTCCTCGAATCCATCTCCACCTGCCAGCCCGCCGCGCAATGAGCCTCTCCGCCCACGGCCTCCGCCTCGACACAGCGTGAAAAGTGCTGACATGGTTGCACTGCTGCCCTAATCCGGTTCCATCGTCTTGAAGCTGCCATGGGCGACCCAAACGAGTCTCTCGACGCCCATGGCCATGCGCACCACGCCCCCGACCAAGGCCCGCCACAGTCGTCCATGTGCGACCAACACCCCAGCGACGCGCGCCCGCCGTCTGCACTCCACCACCAAGCTCCGGAGCCAGACAAGCCCAATACTCCTCCGCCAGCCCAGCATGCCGCCTCCCTGGACGTCGACGAGAACGACTGCACCCCCCGCTCCGAGGTGCCTTCGGTCCCAGAGGCCCTCAGCGCGACGCTCCTATCCCACGCCCACACCGTCGACCCTGAGCCGTCCTACTTCTCCCCGCAACCCCTCCGCATCTACTCGTCGCCCATCCCCCACGCGACGCCCACCTCGTCCAACCCCTCGCCCAGCACAAGCACACATGCCTCGCAGGCCTCGCTGGCCAGCCCAGACGACGCCGCTCGCTCCTCAGCACCTCATCCCGACCGCCCTGCCTTTCTGCGAGACCTCTCGTCCGCCTCTACCGCCAGCAACACCACGGTTCGCGCAAACTCGGTAGACCCCATCTACCCATCCTACGCCGCTCCCCCTCGCCAGCGGGATGGGCCCGTCTATCCCAACCAGTCGTACGCCGCCCTCCATCTCCAAAAGTACCCCCAGCCATATGTCCCGCCCATTGTGCGCTCCCGCAGCTCCCACCCTGCCCACGCGGCTGCCAACTCGCTGTCCAGCTTAGGCGCCTTTGGCCTCACCTACGACCACTTCAGAGACATCATGGACTCGGGCCCACGCACCGTCGGCAACTCGCCCGTGAGCACGCCCGGCCTCTTCAACCCCGCCAACCGCCGCATGTCGCAGGACACGGATGCCACCGACGACGGCACCTACTCCACCCCGTGGCTGCACCACACGCACCGCCAAGCCCCCAAGGAGACTCACATCGCTGACGTCCAGGCCGACCCAGTCTCGGGCCGCAAGATAGTCAACCAGTACGAGATCATCGACGAACTCGGCCGCGGTGTGCACGGCAAGGTCAAACTGGGCAAGGACCTCGTGCACGGACGGTACGTCGCAATCAAGATCGTCGATCGTTACTCTAAGCGCCGACGCTTGGGCAAGAACAATAGTCATGAAGACAAGATCAAGCGCGAGATTGCCATTCTCAAAAAGGCCCGACACCCCAACATCGTCAGCTTGCTTGAAGTCATCGACGACCCGGCTAAGAAGAAGGTCTACATCGTACTCGAGCACGTTGAGCTGGGCGAGGTCAAATGGCGGACCGAAGGTGCAAAGGAGATATGTCTCGTCGAATGGCGTCGCTTCAAGCGAGAATCTCAAGGCGTCTTCGACAATGACAGTGCCGCTCGAGAGGATGAGAACATCATCCGCATGGCCCACCAGAAACTTGCCCGCCAACAACGCCGTGCTGCTCGAGAGGCCCATCTCCGCCGCAAGGAAGGTGATTCCGACCTGGCCTGGAGTCTTGAAATGGGTATGGAGTCGGAAGACGACTACTCGGAAAACGGCCGGGGCTCTCAAGCATCCAACCGTACCGAGGAGCATCCACGCAGTCAGGTTCAGTTCCGCGATCGACAGCAGGATTCAGGAAGTTATCACGACGACCACATGGAAACTGCTTTCCGCTCGCCTGAACCAGTTCGAGACTCATGGGCCGAAGGGCTCGAAGGAACCATGTACGGCCCGTATGACTCCGATTTCACTCGAGGACGTGCACCAAGCCTTGCTGATAGCTCGTCGTCTCGCGTGACCGATCCTGACGAGGAGATACCCGAGCATTTCAACTACGTTCCTCTTATGACCACCCAGGCTGCCTGGGAGGCCTTCAAGGACACCGTCTTGGGCATCGAGTATCTACACTACCAAAACGTCATCCATCGCGACATCAAGCCAGCCAACCTGCTTGTGACCAGAGAGCATCGCATCAAAATATCCGACTTTGGTGTCTCATACCTGGGACGGCAAAAGACGGACGAGGCTAACGGCGACCAATCAGAGACTGAGCAGCAAGAGGCTGACGAGGCAATCGAACTAGCAAAGACAGTCGGTACCCCCGCCTTCTATGCTCCTGAGCTTTGCCGCACAGAGACTGATGCCGAAACCCCTCTAATTGATGGTGGAATCGACATCTGGGCCCTTGGCGTCACGCTCTACTGCCTCATCTATGGCCGTGTGCCTTTCCACGATACCAACACCTTCACCTTGATGAAGGTCATCAGCGAAGACGAGCCTTACATACCCAGGTTCCGTTTGAAGCCAGTGGCGGAGCACTCTAGCTCGCGACCAAACTCCCATGGTCGCAATGCTCAGCCCATGAGCAGCAAGAGAGCTCCTCACGATCTCGAGTACGAGGAAGTGGACGAAAATCTGCGAGACCTCTTGAGACGCTTGCTGATCAAGGATGCGCGACACCGCATCACCATACCAGAAATCAAGCGCCATCCATGGCTACTGTCTGGCATACCCAACCACATCTCTTGGGCCGAGGAAACCGATCCGAGCAGGTCGTTCGAGGGCAGAAAGATTCAGATCTCCAAGGAGGATGTCGACGAGGCCGTCGTTCCTATTGGCTTCGTCGACCGTCTCCGTTTCGCTGCTAAGAAGACATCCGACTTTGTCAAAGGCTTCACAACTCGCAGCTCTGGTTCGAGGCGTCGCGCTCAGAGCTCAGCAGCAAACCACGATACTCCGAACATTAGCGCAAACTCTTCCAGCAGTACCATTAGCCAAGATGCTCGACCACAAGAAGGCAGGCGAGGAAGTCTGGCACCTGGTGCCATCTTGGAGATTCTGACGCGCTCACGCGAGTCTGATCATCCTCTTTCTCACAGCGTCACGGCAAGCCCGGAAGCCAGGGAGCGCTCCAAATACTTTGACAGTCCCAGCTCCCGGACCGCATCACCTGCACAACACACTGAAAGCCAGCAACGACCCCAGATGCAAGATCGTGCCATCTCGTCCATCAGCACCATACGGCAATCAGATATTCACGGCCGCTCAGCATCACCAGGCATTTCTCCAGCTTTGCCAGGTACTCCTACCGCCCTAGACACTCCCGGAGGCTCGCAGCTGGGAGGCCTATTTGGAGGCCTTCCACGACGCGTGGTCAACAGCATGAGGAGCAGAGACAGACTCAAGCCCCCAAAAGAACATAGCCGCGCGAGATCCATTGACAGACTGGTTGGGTGCGAGGAGGATGCGCATGGCGTCCCGAGCCTCGCAATTAGCACAACATGTGCCTCTGGCCAAGTCAACCAGCCTGAGGTGCTCAAAGAGACGTCGTCGCCCATTGCCCGAACCTCGTCTCCTGCCAACTCTGAGGCACAGTCCTTTGGCAACATTGATGCCTCGTCGCGGCAGTCATCACTGTCCTCCATGTCATCTCGCCTGCGTCGAAACTGGGCTGCTGCAAACGACATTGAAGTCGGCCCTTCACTGAACATAGCGTCAGGGTCTCGACCAGCACCGCACCTGACCCAACCTAGCGACCGGAGACCTTCTAGTACTGCCTCTGTCGCGCAAGAACAGCCAGAGGATGAGTTCGATCGCGCAAAAGACGAGTACCGCCGCCGGCTTGGTGTAGAGCGGTCGATAGCTCGTGAGAGATCAAACTCTGCAGCACAGCGGCCTCCCTCTTCTCTTAGTCAAGCTGCCTGCCCCCCAAGCCCAGACGACGAGATTGCCTTCAACCAACAAAGCAATCAAGAGTACTGGCACCGAAATGACCAATCCTCTGAGAATAGTCCTCTTGGGGGATCAAGCCGTGGTCTAGCTCTTTCGTCTTCTGAGGACCAGTTTTCCGCCATGTCACAATCTGAATCAAACCCATCCATACCCTCGGTTGCCTCTGGTGGCTCACCGAATCAGGTTGGATGTGCGTCGTTTGACGATGATTCGTGGATCACTTCATCGACCGTCCGCTCTTTCCCTAGCAATGAATTCGAGTCTCCGACCGATGACGCTTCTGGCTACGATGGGGACCATGCTGTTGAGAGCGACGAGGACGATGACAGTGAGGAAGAAGTTTTGATGATGGCTAGGAAGAAGGTACCCACACACAAACCCAACCGCAGTAGCTCGGTTTCCAACGGCGAGCTGGCACGTTCTGCTGTACACCTCGGGATGGACACTCGTCGCCGCTCCAATCGCAGCGGAAGCAATGGGACAGTCAAGAAGATTCCTCCACCAGAGCCAAGCTCAGGCCATGACCGGGCATCTGAATCGTAATGAGAGCAAACACACCGCATATCGACATCTTTACTGTCATCTCCTGTCATAAATTACACGATACCCAAGATCTACCGTTGTACGACTACGCATACGTTTGGCACGCCGTTTCACCCCAGTGTACATATACCAACCACGGACCAACAACACGACATTACCACCGGCCAACACAGTGGGGCAGGCGCAGGGCGTTTGCACACGAGTTTGGATTTGATAGCATGCATTGGGGGAGCGTTTACCCAAAAAGACGGCGTTCTTTTCTTTCGACTTGTTCTCCTTATCCAACCACGGTTCATGTTGCTTTGAATTTTACCATTCTGTATCTACTTTTTCCTTTTTCTTTCTTAGTGTGGGTTGAGAGACGGTCTCTCGGTGTTTTCTTTTCTCTCAGGGTCTAGAGACTGCAAAGAGGGGAACTGGTTGTTGACGATGAGACGATGATGAAGGAGGTGTGTGCATGTTTGTGTGTGTGTGTACTTAGGTATTATTATTCCAACCGGATTATCATCTTTTTTTGGTGTGCGCGCAACAAACAATAAAGAGCACAATGGGGGGTTTTTTGGGCTGCTGTTTGTTTGGGGGGGTTTCATTGAAAGCATTTACATGGTAGACTCTGTCACTGTTACTGTCACGTATTCGCATTGGAGTGGGGCACACTAGCATTTGGAATCGTTCTTGGGGGGCAAATCAGAGGTGTGGGATTGGGGCGGGTTTGCATATATCCTATTTTGAAAGTAGAGAGTATCAAAAAAAATAGGATACTGGTTGTTTCTCGGTCTGTCTATCTGTCTGTCCCATCCATCCATCTTCCTTCGCTCTATGACTTGCTCATATAGCTGAGAGGAAATAAAGCCCATGCAACATACAGTACCAAGACAGCGATCCGTCGTGCATGTAAATGATCAGCCCCCCAATCCCGGCTTTTTTTTCCTCACCTTGCCTGTCTGTACCTTCGGCCTTTGATTTTTTGTTGAATCCAACCAAAGGACCCGGCAAATAACACCCACCCCGGCGGAGCTATCATTTCTCCCGACCACCAAACAACAAGAGGAGGAAGGAAGGGCAAGGAAGAAAAAAAAATGACAATCATACCCCCCTTTCAGCCGCGCCTGCATGTTACGTACATGTCGTACATTGTTGCACACATCTTACTTACTCGTTCATTGCTGGCTGGCTGGCTGGCTGGCTGGCTCGCAGCAAATGCCGCACACACACACAGACACATGTTGCGCGCGCGCATCTGTCGATCTACATATTTTCCCGATCGCAACGGAAACATTGTTTTGTTGTCCTTTCCCCACCTTGCCCCCCTCCCCCTTCCCGTGGCCCTGTCTTTGTTTACTTTTTGCTTTTGCGTTATTGATCTACTTGGGGCTTTGCTGGGGGAGGGAAAGGCATCGCGCCCCCCTCCCCGCTTTTTTTGATTCATGAAGTAACTACCTAAAAGACTATATATGCACTACGGGATTGGGGACTGGGAACTGGGACTGGTAACGTGGATATACGGACCCTTGCGATCGCGACAGCCTCGTTGTTGGACCCACTGTTTTGCGTGGATGGTGGGTAGAGTGGGAAGTGAGGCCGGGGCTGTTGCTGCTGAGTTGGGTTGCGTGATGGGTTGGGGATTGGGGACTGGGGACTGGGCATTGGGGGCGCGCTGATGGACAAAACAGGACAGGACAGTACAGTACAGCGTGTGTGTAGATGGCCCGATGCCGTGCCGTGCTGCATGGGATTTTGTTTGTTGAGAAGGTTCTAGTATCTTGAGGCCTGCGCGGGAGAGGGAGAGGGCGTAAGCGAGGGGCTGGACTGGGACTGGGACTGGGGGTGTGGGGATGCGTAGTACGGTGGGTACGGCATTTGCCTGTGGGCATGTACGGTATGTACGGTACATACGTGGTTATGAGCTAGGGACATGGAGAGCACGGGTTTGTTTGGCATGTGAAATTGATGGTTGGGTACACTGCACATGGTAAGAGAAAAGTGTTGGGTTTCTGATATGCGGAACGAGGTTGGTGTATGGCATTGTGTGCAAGGGTGATTTGCGGCGAAGCGGGTACTGTTTCCGTCAGTGAGAAAGAAGACTTTGTACGGTGCGGTATATGCTAGTGGAGATGCAGCAGTGCCGTGTGTTGTTGTGGCATGGAAAGACTGGTATGTGTTTTGTGCCACGGCTACTACAAATGGTTGTACATAGTAATCTTTTTTCTTACTGGGATGGAGAGCATGCAATTGCAACACAAGCCGCATATCAGAACACAGAGAAAAAAGCAGTCGTCTCTCGGCATGTGAAAAAACTGGTACGGTACGTCTTCTCCTGCATACATGCATGCATGGCAATGTGTTTGGCTACGCCTGCATGAGCTGCAACAACTCACTCCCATGGTTCGCGAGCAAGCAATTCAGACGAGGAAATGTGCCTTGTTGCTGATCGGATCCTACAGTAGCATGCACGACATCACGCCACCATTTTTCCTGTGCCTTCCCTCCGATTTGAGTGACCGACGTCCAAGGTCCGATCGAAATTGCTCTCGCAAGGTAACAACGCTAGCATCCCAAATTGTCCATGATTGGCGTGCTGCTCTTGTTGATTGTGGCTTCGGGCGGAGTTGGTTCCTTTGCTTTTGGTTCGCTTGGCTAGCCGAGCACCGTCGGGGTTCATGCTGGTAGGACCGGGGGCCTGGGCTTCTAGGGCCAGAATGACGGCACGATATAATGCTAGGTTGCATTATGGGCCGAGAAAGGTAAGTGGCTTTATTTTTAAGACACAGAGATCGCAGAGCGCGAACAGGGCCGCGGGCGTAATCTCAGTCATCTTGAAGAACGGTGTTGAGACGGTTCTAAATTGAATCAATCTAGAATTATTGATCTGTTCACACGACACTGTTCGGTGTACGAGTAAGCTGCGTATGTTTGGTTGGCAGGCAGAGGTAATGGTTGAGTGAAGTCCACCACTGAGGACAAACCGACACTCCACAACCACTTTGTTGAATTGCGGGCATCTCCATTTGCCGATTGGTGTCGCTGTACTGTCTATCACTCTTTCGAAACGTCCATTGTGTTAACAACCATGCATCTGCACTGCAGTCTGACCAATATTTGGGGTATCCGACACTTTTCCCAAAACACTCATACATGCATATCGCAGTGCCCGTCACCTCGCAGTTGGTACACTGCGGCAATCTCCTCGCGCTTGCTCCTCACCTCAGATATCGGACCCTACTTTTCCGGTGACCCTTCTGACGTCTTACCCGTCATTTTAATCTGTCAGCCTCCGCACAGTTCGATATCGCGTGGCAAGTAAGCGCTATGCATACCCTGATGACTACACTCCCGATTCCATGTGTAATGGACAGTCAGTACTATCCTTGACCATGTAGCTAGAGGAGAACGGCACACGCAGTAGGACATTCTCAACCGCTCACTTCACAGCCCCCAATCTGACAAACATCGCTTACAGAGATTATTCAGGTAGCCGCTGCATACGCCAAAAAACGCCTCCAATCATCATGTTGGAATTTTCCTTTTTTTCAAATCCCCAGAAGCTCCACCACGTGCGGACTGCCTAACAAGCGTTATTCAGGCCCGTCCGCAACTCTACACCGGTTCGCAGGCAACCATCATAAACGCGCGTTCACCACTCCGCCCACGCCTCATGCCAGACTAATTGGCTCGGTCCATGTCCCGAAAGCACAGGCATCGATAACGCAGCGCCCATCAATCCTCAACCCTCGGCGACTGGCTGGAGGACCCCAGGTCCAGATCTCTTTTTCTATGCACACCATACTTGCGTCAGTCACACCGATCAGCGTAACCCTTCGCGTCGGTTCCTTAGCACCGTGTCTGACGTCCCCGTACGAGAGAAGGGCCCCACGGCTCGGAGCATGGCTGGTGCATCATAAGGCTGATTTTCGCGTGCATTGGACGGTGAGAGGGAGGCTTTGTGCTGGATTCGGGGCGTGAACTTGGGTGCAGGGACGGATGCGCGTGGTGAAAAAGAGGAAAGAGAAGGCCGAGGGTAAGCGTTTAACGGTGAGACTGTGCATGGGGCTGGGAATGGCATGATTCTTCCTCGGGTAGAGTGAGATGAGATAATGGGTAAGTACACCCTGGCTTTGGGATTCGCATGTTCAGAGTTGCAGAGACACGTGGGGGTAAGTGAGTGCTTGCAGCCCAACACGTGGAGCTGGACCGACAAGTGGGTATACAGTTACTTTTTCGTCCTGGTACTCTTGCGTGTACCTTCGGCAGGTGTTTTGACAGGAGCTGCCTTCCGTTTTGTTCCCTTCTGTTCTGGGAGCTGAGCTGCCTTGTCGTCATTGCTTTTGTCTTTATCAGATTTCGTCTTTTTCGCTTCTGCCTTGACGGGTGCCTCATTTTCATCGCCATCATGCTTCTCTTGGTCTTCGTCTCCTAAGCCAACGTCTGCCCCTTCTTTGCCCAGCACCCAGGCCACCTTCTCTACATCTGCTGCTCTTACACTGGTATCCCCCAAATCGTTCAATCTCGACCTCAGCTTCTCTACCCCATCAAGCAGTAACTCATACTCTTTGAAGTTATACTTAATCTTTCTCTGCCAGCCAGCACCGTCCTTTGCCTTGACGTCATTGTCCCAGCAGCACCATCGGAATAGTTCATCAGAGAAAAAGGGAATGTCTTCAGGCTGGAGAATAGATAGTAGAAGGGACGAAGTCGCTGGTCCTATGCCTTTCAATCCAACCAGTATCTTGAGAGCATGAATCACGTTTGATTGTGAGGATTCTCCGTCCAACAGTGCAGTGTAGGCTTTCTTGGTGGTCTCCTCGACTGCTTGTGCCGTGTTGCTTTGCACCAGGCCGAGAAGTGCAGGGCGGAATGTGCCGTGTTTTCTACGTGCACACATTAGCAATTGCCTATTTCAAGTCGGAACACAGGAACCAACAATTTCCACTCCACAAGTTTCTCGACCTCTGCTTTTGTGAGGTGTTTGTTGCTCTCATCTCTGCTGGCTACGGCGGCGGGGATGACATCGTAACGCTGCGCGTCTAGGTCGCGTAGCTTCTCTGGCGCTGTTGCAGGGTAGCGAGCAAGCACTTCACGAAACGATACGGGATCGATGCTTTTGATATGTAACGAAGACATTGGTGACGGATTTGTGAAGCTCGAAATGTGGATATGGATGAAACGCAGGTGACAGACGCGTGGAGAACGTTGACGCGAGATCACGTGTCAAACACACATAATGTTAATTGCTGCGATACAGTACCAGGACAAAAGTTTATTCAGATAAAGACAGGCTGCCACAAGCGCCTTGCGCGAACAAACTTCTGTCAGGTCACCTTATCTCTTGAATATGACAAGTGGTCACTCGAATGCTAGTAGCAATAGAAGCAGAGTCGAAATGCGAATTGGAGACTAGGTTTGTAGTTGAAGATCCATTCAAAACTACTTGCTCAACCCCCACATTCAACCAGGCCACGAATGTTCCCGTGTCATGGGGCATTTTCGGCTTGCTGCTTTGATAGAACATCTCAGCGACGCACGAACCGTCCGTCCGATTAGGGGTGCTTCGGAGTAATCACCTCAAACCTATCGCTATCCGAGTACGCCTTGCTAAACAAAAAATAATATAGAGATGAAAACAAAATGTGTGCCTCGCTCGTGCAACACAGCAGTCAGAAATGAGTATGCTATGTTACCTTTCTCGGTCGCCCCCTCCCCCGTCCACGCCCCCTGGTGCCAGAACTTGGACCTCTTGTAGGTTTCATTGAAGGACGACCCGGTGGTCTGCCAACTGACTTCTTCGGAGTCGGAGCAGTTGCAGGGACCTCATCTTCGCTCTCTGTGTCCGATAGATTGATAGGCTGGGATCTCCTATTTACAGGCGTGAACTTTGACGTTTGAGCAGTAGGCTGAGTAGGTCCACCGCTGCTGCGGTTTGATGGTCCGACAATCTTGATCTTTCTCCCATTCAGACCACTCAAGATCGAGTTGACATGCTGAGGAGGTCCGTTTCGGACGGGTTCTGGTGTATCGTTTTCAGATTGTACTTCGTCTTCAGAAGGCTCACTTTCAGCGGATAGATTGCCAAGGAAACTGTCCATAATTTGATCGTCGTCGTCCGAGCCAGGGAATAGGGCCAACTTCGCACGGAGATTCTCTTCAGCCTCTCGTGCTTCGGCTTCGGCGCGCGCCCTGGCCTCCTGCTCTTTGCGTTGCGCTTCTAGGGCAGCGGCAGCGGCCTTTTGCCCGAGCATGACCGTCTCACTCGTCTCAGTGTCTTCTTCATGAACACCGTCTGCGTCGGATACGTTTCTAGAAATATCGAGAGTGCTTTCAGGATCCTCATTTGCGGCTAATGGTCCACTAGGTCGGATAGCAACCGTCGGCTTCGCGGGCACTGTCTGTTGATGTGCCTCGCTCATCTTCTTCCTTTCTCTGTCCCTCTCACGGTTGGGCCTCACGGCGCCGTCTCTGAAATCTGCGGGTAGCTCCGTCGGTAGATCCTCGTCGCCTTCAGTTCTCCGTGCCAGCCATGTGGACGTACGGCCACGAGGACGACTGACGTGTTCGGTCTCATTGCAATCAGCGAACTCCTCATCAGAATCGAGTGTGATCTCTTCAAATCGTTTGGAGCCGCGAGGCCTGCCAGGCTTTGCGGGGCCGCTGACCTCCGGGTTGCGCTTCCGGGTTGAGTATGCCCCATCGTCCTCTACACGAACACGATATGTCTTTGTCTCTTTTTCTTTTTCTGCCATGCTCTTGGAGATACCAGGCTGTTGTATCACATCAGATTGTAGTATCGACTGCGTGTTGTATGGTGCATCGACTTCCTCAGGGGTATCATCTCTTACGACTTGTGCGCGTTCGGGGACTGGTCTTCGGCGGATCCCGTCAAGATGGCGAACAGCCAAGGACAATTTGACAATCTTTGACTTTCCTTTCATCCTGGCTGCGACGAGGATAAATCTGTCTTCACGCTTGGCTTCCTCGAGGAGTTTCTTCTGCACTTCCTTGTGGTATTGTTTTCCGGGCATGCTCTTTGCCTGCAGCGGTTCTGACTCGCCCTTCTTCTTCTGTTTCTTGGCCTGTGGCCTCTTCCGTCGGTTGTCGTCTGCTTCGTCGTATTCACCGCGGTCGCGTTTTTGACCAAGACGCGGAATCTCCCCATCTGTGCGAAGATCATGAAAGTACGAGTCATCCTGGGATTGAGACATACTGTTAAAGCCATTATTGTTGTCGTTCATGTCCCCGTTTTGGTCCACGCCGGGAGAGTAAGTGATTCCGTACATTGTGTTAGGACGGTCGTCCTCTTCGACAAATCGGGCGTCAAGTGAGGGATCTGCTAGCTTGTCCATCTCAGCTTGCTGCATTCGCCGCTGCATTGCGTTCTGGGCCATGCCATCCTCTTCTCGTAGCCAGTTGAGATTGGAAACGCTGAAGTCGACAAGACACTCTACCGACCGTATATCGGCCACCTTCTTTGTGTCATGACCGAGCAGAGTTCCCTTTGGTTCATGAGGGTGCTGCCTAGGGTCACGCCGACAAGCACCTGTGTTGCAAACTCTCAAGCAGTGCGGGCATTTCCAGTTGTAGGCTTCCATGACACTTATTGGCATCATGTCGTGTGCACGGAATAGCGTTCCATAGCAATATGCCAGATCGCAGCTGGAGCAGAATGCCATTTTCCATTTTGGATGTCGGTGAAGACAAAAGTGGCAAGATTTGTGTTTTGCCAGCCATTGTTTTGATTTCTTTTTCGCAACTTTCTTGACATGGCCGTATTCGTCCACAACAGGTTCATCATCATCGGATGCACTGTCCGGCTGTGGGTTGTTGATGTCGACAAATGGGCGAATTCGTAACTGCTCCTGGCAGACCTGGGCTAAAGTCTTCTTGCCCAGATACCTTCGCTCTTCTTGTAGCGGAAGGGGCGTCTTTTCGTTCACATGGCCATCAATGTTAATAATTTGTGCACGCCATTCCTCATACTTGTGAACGAGGTCCTTCCATTTCCATTGCTCAACCCATGCGTAGCCCGATTGGCAACCACAGCTTCGGCCCATGCAATAGCAATCCATGCAAACATCGTAGGGCTCCTCTATCTCGGCACTGAACATGTTCTTGCAACTCTTGCAGCTCAAGAAGCGGTTGAAGATGTTGCATCTACAGTACGAGCATGTGACGTTGCTATCGTATGGAAGAAATTCCAGGTGCTCTCGTGAGTCAGGCGCGAACATCTCTGAGAGAAGAATCTTCTTGTACAAATCAAAAAGTCGTCTAAAATCCTTTTGGACTTGCTTCACTTTGTTGGAGCTCTGAATTGCTTCGGCTTGTTCGCCGCCCTCCTGGGCCTGTGCGGTCGCAATCTTGATTAGATTCGAATACTTGAGGAGAGTGTAGTATACAATGGCCTTGTTTTTGTATTGTTCATCACGACACACGACGCGCGAGTTGGGTAGTGCCTCGTCAAGAGCAAGTTCTAGAGTCTCCACGGTTGTGCGGTTCCAGGCGATCTTCATGGTGCGAGTGCCACGATTCCAGACTTGATGAGGCGCCAACGGCGGAATCAAGATGAAATCGCCAGGTCGCTGCTCTACGACATACGTCTTAAATGGTGCTTTCTTCCAAGCGATCAGTTGCGCAAAATGGTTCTCAACCTCTATGTCATGGCCAAGTATCGAGAGCCAATATTCTGATACAACATGGCGGTCTTTGCTCTCGGTCATGAACCAAATGGACGAACCGGGATGCTCCTGCTTACCGTCCTCACCAATGGTGGTAGAAGCATTCACCATGATGTTTTGGCCGAGCGAAGCGCACATCTCTCGATGCGAAGGTGTGTAGGTGCCTTCATGTCCAATGTAACACATCAAATTCTCTGCGCGCATATCGGGTGGCAGACTGCTCATGAGGTCCCCAGCTCGTCCAATACCACGACCTTTGCGCCCACCGAACTCGTCCAGTGAGCCAGGTCCACCTATCTCACCGGTGCTGTCGTTGAGGTAGAACAATCCGGCAGGGATGTGCTCTTTGAGCTTGTCATGCCATACCTGTGGACAGTCTATGTCCTTGAGGTATATCCGTTGTCTCTTCTTGTCTCTGTACCGGTCGGGCGCGTCAAAGAACTGATCAGTCAACTTGGACATATGATTGAGATAGTGCCTCATCGTGAGAGTGATGTTTTCTTGCGTCGTGAGATTGCGTGCGTTCTCCACTACATCATTGTTAGTTGTGCACGTCCAGTCAATAGAGTATACATGCCTTTGTCGCCATGATTGTCGCGCAGCCACGAAGGTGTAAAGGTCCATGGATCCATTACTTCTTCAAAGCCATCAATAACAAGTGGCTTGCCGCCTATAATTACGTGCAACAAAACAAGCTTCTCAAAGGCTTCTATGCCATTAGCTGCAATCATCTCATACGATATGCGGTCGACATATTGGAATCTTTCAGCATTCTCGACAAAGGTGCGTACGTCAAAGTCGGGCGGAATGGGTTCAAAAGCAGCCCGTGGGCGCGCTGCTGGCATCGTCGCGAACTTGGCTGAGCGATGGGACAGCAGGCACTTCCGCGGCGCTGTCGCAATCGCGGGATGCGTGGGACTGCACCAGATCAGTCGTTGGGAGCTATCACAATCGCAACTCAACCGCCTTGCAGGCAATCTTTGCGCAGAGGCGCCTCGTGTCAGCTTATGTGGCGGCAGCAAACAGAGCCAAGAAGATGAGGTCGCGATACCATACGCCCATCGCGACTTGGACGGGCATCACGTGTTCGCGAGAATTAGCGCGAACTCGCTAGCGCCCTGCAGTCATCTTCCTTCACCTGCCTGCAAAAAGCGTAAGGGGAATGACTTGCAGTCTCACCAGCATTGAGGATATTTGATGCTCTCACGGTGAGTATGTTGACGTATTAATACTCACATACTTCTGACGAACGCTATTGTTTGTTCTTCTGCGCACCCCTCTGCGCATCCGACTGAAGCAGACAACCCATGCGGTCTTGACTATCTACATTACCCACTATGGTCACTCTGAAACTGTGTGCTTCACAGCCGCCAGTGCGGTATTGGCAAGGCGCTGGAAGAGCATTCAGGCCGCGGTTCAGTCACGCCAATGTACTGACCTCGCAATGGAGACAAAATCGATCCTTAGCACCCCTACTCCACAATGCAAGTCGACCCCAATTCACTCAACTCAGCAATTCAATATCTTCAAAATCACTGCAACCCTGCTTAGGTGTTGCAACAGCAACGGTCTCGCAAGACGTGCCATCCAAACCGCTTCCAGAGTACGTGGCTCCAACTACCGGCTTCCTGTCTTATCTGCCACAGAAGTGGGTTCCATATGGCGAGTTAATGAGACTGGACAAGCCGACTGGAACCTATTATCTGTTTTTCCCATGTGCTTTCAGTACACTTGTCGCTGCTTCCATGGCCACACCTGTTGCTCCGCCCTCCGCGGTCCTCGGAACAACAGCCATCTTCTTCATCGGATCGCTCGTAATGAGAGGAGCCGGATGTACTATCAACGATCTATGGGACCGTAACCTCGATCCACACGTTGAGCGAACAAGATTACGGCCAATTGCTAGGCGAGCCATTACTCCCCAACAAGCTGTTGTCTTTCTTGGTGGGCAGCTCACGACCGGCCTGGCTGTGCTCCTTTCTCTTCCATCTGCGTGCTGGTGGTATGCTACGCCATCCCTTATACTTGTCACGCTTTATCCCTTGGCAAAGCGAGTCACGTACTATCCGCAATTCGTCCTGGGCCTCACATTCTCTTGGGGTGCCATGCTGGGCTTTCCTGCCCTGGGGATCGATCTGCTCGCGAACCAAGCAGCGTGCGCTGCGGCGGCATGTCTGTATGCCAGCAATGTTGCATGGACTGTTCTATACGATATGATATACGCCCACATGGACATCAAAGACGACGTCAAGGCTGGCATCAAGAGCATCGCGCTTAAGCACGAGAAAGAAACAAAGAAGGTGCTTTCGGGCCTTGCTGTTGTCCAACTTGGTCTGCTGTCTGCAACGGGAGTGGCAGCAGGATTCGGGCCAATATTTTTCGCTGGCTCTGTTGGAGGTGCAGCACTCACACTAGGTACCATGATTCGCCGAGTCAGATTGAAAGAGGTCAAGAATTGCTGGTGGTGGTTCGTGAACGGCGCATGGTTCACAGGAGGTGCTATTACTCTAGGTCTTACCGGAGAATATGTTGCACATCTGCTTGGTTGGTATGAGGACGCCGAGAAAATAGAGAAGCCGGAGCAGATGATTGCTACTGAGTAGTTTGATACTGGGATCACATGCAGAGTGGCTGCGCGGTATTCGAAGAGAAGACTTTAGCGAAGAGAAAAGAAAAGGAATCATAATCTACATGAACGGGCTATCGTACATGGCTTATGCGAAAACGGTGCAGAGCTTTTTACTAACCTCTCTACAAATGTCAACCATGACCACTTACAACCAGCATTCCACCCTGATTTATATCTTGAGCTTTTATAGCTAACTCGCTGCTGTCTCCGCCGACCCTGTTCTTTCAAGTGTACTGCAAGAGCTCAAACAGGTATTTGAGTTGTTTGAAGAAGTTATTCCTGGAAGCGATGGGGCTGGCGAACAAGTATTGGATGACAGTTGAGATTGTTCTGTCCGTATCCGTACCGGCACTATTTGATCGTCAATGTCGTTATCGGAGGAAGCGAGGCCATCTTCTAGTGAGTATGCTAGCATCACAGTTAGTGCCTGCATGCAGCCCCACAAACCCTTGATAAATTTGATCTAACTACGTACATCTTGTCCGACGCCTTCTTAGTCGGCGGTATAGGACAAACACAAGAGAGTCTCGATGGTGTAGACCGAATAGGCCAACAACCACGCTGAAGATTCCAGTGACGCCAAAAAGAATCTGGAGTGGTACGCTGATTGTGTTGTCTTGGTTGTTTGACATTATCGAGTCTTTGGGATTTTCTGCTGATGTGATTGGCTGGTTGGTCGTACTGTGTGAAATGCAGGCAGTAAAACCCGGATAAACAGACAGGAAAATGGGACAAACTCGTTGTGAAGAGGGGCCATGATACTCAATATCACATAGTGTGTCTTGTGTTTCTTTTAACATCAGTCCTATGATCGCTGATATGGTCAGCTTCGGGAAACGCGAGGGGAGTGAAGGCTGGACGTGGCTGAGTTTGTGCCCCTCGAAGAGTCTACGCGGTCGATACAGCCACTTCCTGGACATGTGTGGCTATTGGTTCCAGCCATGTGGATGCTGTTTACTGGTGTCAGCTTCTGCCCCTCGCATGATGACCCCTGTCTGGCCGATGTCCTGCCTCCGTTGCTTACTGCAGAATACTCCTGGCTGCCCAGCATCATGACCTGGACTTGTACACGCATGGTCTTCTGTAGACACCTTATCGCAGATATCTTCTTTTTGAATCTAGCTACATCTTGTAATATAAAGACTGGGAAACAGTTGGTAAATTAAGTCACTCCACGGCTGAATTCTGGTGAACATTATTGTTCCTATTTTGCAAAACGGACTACTATCACATGTGGAATAGTTGTGTTGACACGAGTACAATGGTCATGTCCATGTCTCTGTTTTCCTCTAATTGGCTCAGTAGCTTATGCCGCTACTGTTTCTTGCTTGAAGTTTGTGGCAATATTCAAATTGCTACACGTTGTCGCGGGCTATCTTAGCAATCCGGAACCATCTCAGGTTATTTAAAGACACTGAGGCATATCTTTAAAGATGCTTGAAGAATAGCTTGGCTTATTTCCTACACTATGATAGCACTAGAGTGAACAGTTTTGTCTCGTGAAGTTTAGCATATGAGTAGGGAACAACTTTGCCTAGTGAGCGTATACTGTTGTGTTTGATAGTGTAGTAACAACTTTGAGGCACAGTAAGTAGCCTGTGAAAACAGGATTGGGTCGGGATCTATGGGCTGAACGACTGAAGGTCCGCCATCTGACAGCAGCGCACAAGATGTGCACCAAGGTGAGCTACTGTTCCTGAGCATTCCGGAAGTCACCTCGAATGCGGAGTCTCTTAGATAGTATGAAGAACGATGAAGTAGCCGCACACAAGGCTGAATGAGAGCGCCACAAATGGGCTCGCCACTCTAAGCGTAAGGCTCACAAAGCGCAGCACGCGGTGTGACCGCCTGTCGCCTTGACATGGTTAGCGTGCTGAGCGGTCTAGCTAAGCCACTCTGGCTGCATGATCCATACGACCAGCCTGGAGGTTTCAGCCTTCCCTCATCCACAACGAACAACAAATTGCTCCAAAAGCTCCATTGCAACATCGAGACAAAGTTCTTACGAAAAATTCTCAATACCCCACATTGCAATCACTTCAGATGCACCACGAATGATGCGGCTTGTACAGGTAAAAGCCGACGGCAGTTTCAGCCTTACCCGATACGAAGGCACCTCGATCCCACCGTATGCGATACTATCGCACACCTGGGGCAACGACGAGGATGAGGTCACTTACGAAGACATGCAAAACAAGACAGGAGGAGAAAAAATCGGCCATGCCAAGATGGCCTTCTGTGCTGAGCAAGTCGCAAAAGACAGTCTTCAACATTTCTGGATTGACACTTGCTGCATCGACAAATCAAGCAGCGCGGAGCTCTCAGAAGCTATCACATCCATGTTCCGTTGGTATAAAAACTCAGACCGGTGCTACGTCTATCTAGCGGATGTCACAATCAACAAGAGGAAAGCCGATCAGGAAGCGACCCATCCCACTTGGATTTCAGCTTTCCGATCTAGCAGGTGGTTCACTCGGGGTTGGACTCTACAAGAACTGCTCGCCCCACGCATAGTCAGCTTCTTCTCTCGTGAGGGAAAGGAACTTGGTAACAAACTTGATCTAGTACAGCACATCCATGAGGTCACGCGTATCCCTGTTTCTGCTCTTCGAGGAGCTCCTCTGCACGAGTTTTCTATACCGGAGCGGATGTCCTGGGCGGCTAGTCGTGAAACCAAGCGTGAGGAAGATCAGGCTTACTCATTGTTGGGGGTATTCGGCGTAAGCATGGTACCCAATTACGGAGAAGAAAAAGAAGCAGCATTTAGAAGGCTTCGAAGAGAAATCAGAGAGGCTACGGGGAACGACACTACACCTTTGGATGATGAAGAGAAACAGCTGTTTATGAGTACACTGCGATTTGACCAGATTGATGCACGCCACACGACCATCAAGAATGCCCACGCCAAAACGTGCAAGTGGTTCTTACGGAAGTCAGAGTACGCTGATTGGCTCGACACGACAAAGCTTCCTCACCACCACGGCTTCTTGTGGATCAAAGGAAAGCCAGGAACTGGGAAGTCAACTTTGATGAAGTTCGCGTTCGGTAAAGCTAGCAAAACGATGCGAAACAGCGTTGTAATTGGCTTCTTCTTCAATGCAAGAGGAGAAATATTGGAAAAGTCAGTAATTGGAATGTATCGGTCGCTACTATTACAGCTGCTCGAACAGGTCCCTAGCCTACGGTGTACTTTCAAATCCGCGAGTCTATCACCCTCGAGCGTCAACGCAGAGTATCAGTGGAGCGTCAGCTCACTGGAAGCGCAACTCGAGCAAGCTGTGCTGGGTCTTGGAGACACACCTGTCGTTTGTTTTATCGATGCACTAGACGAGTGTGAACAACGGCATGTTCGAAGCATGGTATCATTCTTTGAGAATATCGGCGAACTCGCAGTATCATCTGGAAAATCCTTCCGGGTCTGCTTCTCAAGCAGACACTACCCTGAGATCACGATTAAAAAAGGCCTCAGCTTCGAGCTTGAGGGGCAGGAAGGCCATACTCAGGACATTGACAACTACATAGAGAGCGAATTGAAGATTGGAAATAGTGGTATTGCCCAACAGGTTCGGGAAGAGCTCCAACAAAAGGCCTCAGGAGTTTTCATGTGGGTTGTGCTCGTTGTAGATATACTGCAGAAAGAGTACGACCGCGGTCGTATGTATGCCTTAAAGCAGCGTCTCCGGGAAATACCCGACGATCTTCATCAGTTATTTCACGATATCTTGACGCGAGACTCAGGCGACAGGGACTCAGGCGACAAAGAGGCTTTAATATTGAGTATTCAATGGGTCCTCTTCGCGAAGCAGCCCTTAGGTCCAGAACAGCTCTATCTCGCCATTCTCTCTGGAATCGAACCTGAACTGGTATCTCAATGGAGTCCTGGCATGATTCCCGAGGAAAAGACAGTAAGACGCTTCATACTCGACGCATCCAAGGGCCTCACCGAAATCACGAAATCCAAATCCCAAAAGATTCAGTTCATTCACGAATCGGTAAGAGACTTTCTGCTGAAAGATGACGGTCTTGGGAGGATTTGGCCCCAACTGAAGCAGAACTTTGAAGGTCAAAGCCACGAACGGCTTAAACAATGCTGTTACACCATCATGCGTTTTAACGTGGAAGGTGACATAAGAGATCATATAGGAGTTCCCAATGATCTTGAAACAGCGTCACCGGAAGAGATTGCAAACGCACGTGCGGCGATCACTCAAGCTTTTCCGATCTTAGAATATGCTATACAGAACATATTACACCATGCCAACGCTGCACAAGGAGCCGACATTGAACAAACGAATTTCATGGCGAATTTCCCACTCGATCGGTGGATTAGACTCGCCAACTTGTTTGAAAGGCACAAGATACGCAGGTATACCAGCTCAGCGAGCATTCTCTATATTCTTGGAGAGCGCAACATGGCAAACCTTATCAGATCCCATACGTCTGCCATTACTTGTTTCAATGTTGAGGCAGAGCGCTATGGGGCGCCATTTTTAGCAGCTGTGGCGACTAAGAGCAAAGAGGCTGTATGCGCATTTGTTGACGCACTCAACAAAGCAAATGGTCGGGGAAAACTCAACTCGGAGTCTTATGTACACTTTTATCAGGGCGAAGATGGACGAAGTCTTCTCCCACGGGACTTCAAATTATCGACGAAGAAGAACATCGTCGACTACCTTCTCGATTTTGACGACAAAGCTGCTTTGAATCTTGCGATCGCGACAGACGTGATCAGCGTGAATGCCCGGCTTGAATGCGGACAAGCGTTGCTGATTGGGGCAATAAACCGTAAGCGCAGAGACATCGTTGAGCTGCTGCTTAGCACTGACAAGGTTGATCCCCCCGCGAGCAATGCATTGTTTGCCGCAGTGGAAACTGGGCAGAAAGATATTGTTGAACTGCTACTTGGCAGTGGAATATTTGATATTGGTGCAAGGAACGCGTTTGGCGACACATCGCTGATGTTCGCAATCCAGAAGGGGCACAAAGAGATATTTGAGATACTGCTTAGCACTGAGAAGGTCGATGTTGACGCGAGGAACGCTAATGGATGGTCATCTTTGCTGTTAGCAGCAACGGTTGGGCACAGAGACATCGCTGAACTGCTGCTTGGCACGGGGAAAGTTGATATTGATGCAAAGAACCAGTTGGGCGAGACATCGCTGATGTTAGCAGCAACGGGTGGGCACAGAGACATCGTTGAACTGCTGCTTAGCACTGGAAAAGTTGATATTGATGCGAAAGATGCAATTGGCCATACATCGCTGATTTTAGCAGTAGATAAAGGGCACAGAGACATCGTTGAACTGCTACTTGGCACTGAAAAGGCTGACGTCAATGCAAAGAACCGGTCTGGCGACACACCGCTGATGTTGGCAGCAACGTGTGGGCACAGAGACATCGTTGAACTACTGCTTAGCACTGGTAAAGCTAACGTGAACACAAGAGGTGGGCGCGACTGGACACCGCTGATATTAGCAGTAGATAAAGGGCACAGAGACATCGTTGAACTGCTGCTTACCACTGGTAAAGCCGACGTAAACGCAATGAGTGGGCTCGGTTGGACACCGCTGATGTTCGCAATGTGGAAGGGGCACAAAGAGATATTTGAGATGCTGCTTCGTAGTGGAAAAGCAGATACTGATGTAAGAGACGGGGAAGGATTAACGCCGTTGATATTCTCAACTCGGTATGGACTGGAAGACATAGTTGAGCTACTCCTTGGAGATAGCAAAATCGATGTCAACTCGAAAGACCACAATGGGCGCTCTGCTTTATCGTGGGCTGCATCAGGGGCAAGCAATGCTAACATCTTCGGCGAAGTACCATTTCTACGTCGCGGACACGCGCTTGAAGATTATCAGATGCAACTCATGCTTTTTGAACTGCATAACACGAAGCCCCCGATGATGGAAAGAGGGGATATGAGCGAGAGATACGAGGGAGTAGTCAGGCTGCTGCTCCGTACGAACGGGATTGACATCAACTCTGAAGACAACCTTGGGCGTACACCACTTTTCTGGGCTGCGTTTTACGGCAAAAGTAACTTGGTAAAGCTGTTACTTAGCTCTGATAAAATCGATCCTGAGAGGAGGGACAAATCTGGAAATACAGCGCTGATGCTGGCGGCATACAACGTCAGAGAAGAGTGGTCTACCCTGATGCGCGAAGCGGGTCTGGACAAAAGCACCAAAGACAGAGCGCTGTAACTTCATTCATGAACCTCCGCGTCGGCACGAACGATAAATTGGGCGCCGATGTTGGTGTCACGGCGCATACTTGTGCTATCTGAGTCTGGAAATCTGCAATATCGCCCAAGGGTACCATTTTCGCCAATCAGGATGTGCGTCTAGGAGGCCTCTGGTTGTGGCATCTCTTTGGCACCAATCTCCTTTAATTATGGCACTGGCGCCAGACCTCAGTATCTCTAGGCGAGCGTAGACCGAAGAGCACCTTTTTTCTTTTTGCGATCTCAGTATATGTGAAAAAGTCTTCAGGCTTTAGGCTTTAAGACATCAATGACTACAAACTTAGCCTTGATGTTAGTCACGGTGGTGGAGATACAAGGCGTTGACGTTGTGGTAGTTGCGAGGCCGCCCATGCATGAGGTGGTATTTTGTTACATTGTATTGTATTAAACTGTGTAATTTAATGTACCTGAAAAGCCCCCATAGAACACGTGGACGGGCGAAGCTCAAAATTTACAGTGATGACGCACTGCTGCCTGTCTTGCCTAGTCTATAGCATAACGTGGTGGGGTAGTAAGCTTCGCCACGTTGCGTTCACCGGTCTTAAGCGGTTTGTGCGCAACGCATTATCACTTATCTATTGCAGAGCTGTCATTAAACCCGGTTCAAACACTTCATACTACAAGAAAGCGGTTTGTCGTAGGCTGTTTTGGTCCTTTGGATATAGCCTCAGATCTCACGCAATGCGGCTCCTTCGGATCAGTAAAAGCCGCGACTTCAGCCTCGTCGAATTCGCCAGTGACCAAATTCCACCTTACGCAATCCTGTCACATACTTGGGGCCCAGATGATGAAGAGGTCAGCTTTGAAGATATTAGGAACGAATCTTGGGAGAAAAAAGCTGGTTCCAAAAAGATTCACTTTTGCGCTAAGCAGGCGCAGTCCGATGGTCTTGAGTACTTCTGGGTCGATAGCTGTTGCATTAACAAAGACAGCAGCGCAGAACTCTCTGAGGCGATTAATTCAATGTTCTCTTGGTACAAGAATGCGGAACGATGCTACGTGTTTCTTGCCGACATTACCCTAGCTCAAGTTCGGAAGGAAGGAACGGAAATAGCATTTAAAAAAAGCAAATGGTTCACTCTCGGCTGAACTCTCCAAGAACTCATCGCTCCTCGGTCTGTGGAGATTTTTACAAAAAAAGGAGAACGTGTTGGATCCCGAAGTTCCATGACAGTCCAAATTAGTGCAAGGACCGGAATTCCAGTCAGCGCTCTTCAGGGAGACTCATTGCATCATTTCTGTGTCCACGAGCGAATGTCCTGGGCTCGATATCGGGAAACAAAACGAGAAGAAGACAGCGTCTACTGTCTGCTCGGAATATTTGATGTTAACCTGCCGCTGATATATGGTGAAGGTAGGACTAAGGCACTTCAGCGTCTCCGAGAACAGGTGGACAGATATTCGAGCGGTACAACTACTATGCATCCTGAAACGCTTGCAATCATCGGTCTATCAGAGAACATCCTCCACTTCATCGACTGGATGTCTTCTGTACTGCATACTAAGCCAGACAAAACACCCGTCGTAACGGACGGCATCAATACACCTCTTCTACAAGCAGCTAGAAGTTTGAAATTTCAGGCCAAACGCCTCGACCCCAGTGCAGAGATTGTGCCATCCAGTGAGTCCAAGGAAGTAAGTCCTCCTGAGGAGAGTTTTCGAAACCGAGGTCTAATTGACGTCAATAGTGTCTGCTTAACATATCCAAACACTGTAAAGCGGAGGCGAATTCCATTGCAGAATTTATACATCAATTTTTGAATGGAAGGATTGGCAGAGAAAACCCAATCCTTCACAAAAAGTACAAAGCCGCCATGGAGAGCAAGAAAGGGCGCATGACACTAGCAGATACCTTGAGCCTATGTTGGACATCATCTGCGCGTAAGGACTTGGCACAAAAACTGGCTAAGCATCGTAAACACTTATCAGAGGTTCTTACTGACGTCAACGAGTCACTGAAGCACTCAGCCGGAGGGCTCCAAGGTCTACTTAGCTCCCATGCTACCACTTACAAGAAAGAAAACAATAGTTCAGACTTGGACGTTTCTTGTAAATCCAGGGATACAAGTGACGTGCATTCGGCCGAAATCAGTAATAAATTGACGCAAATGCGCGAAGAATCTCAGAAACGACATGCTAATCTTCTTCGAGCGGTTGACTCATTCGTCCAATCAATTGGGAACGGCGAAGTCTTCCCAGTGCTACCATCTACACTGACTCAGTGTGATCCATCCCTGAAGAGTTTGGCTTCGAATGGACACAAAACAATCGAAGATGCAGTATTGAATTCACTTTGTTTTCGCAGAATGTCTTCAAGAAAATTTGAGGTTAGCGACGCCTATCAGGAAACCTGCAGTTGGATTTTTGACGAGCCGAGCGACTCCAATTTGCCACATGACAACTTCCAGCATTGGCTCCGGACTGGTCAAGGAATTTTTTGGATTGGAGGAAAGGCCGGATGTGGCAAATCAACTTTACTGAAATTCCTACTTGGAGACAAAAGGACTAGCGAAGCACTAAAAGCCTGGTGTGGTTCGAGCAAACTAATCACTGCATCGTATTTCTTCTGGCTGGCAGGAAGCACTCTACAGAAAAGCCAAGAGGGGCTTTTACGATCTTTGCTGCATTCCATATTGAGTGAGCGTCGGAGTTTGATCTCGAGGGTCTTTCCGATGGTATACAATGCAATGATGACTAGGTACAGTCCTTTCTACTACTAATCAAAAACCCGACTGACTGTACTCATTAAAAAGACATTATGTCAGAAGCAGAAGCTCAAAAACCTTCTTTGAGTGCGACTATCCGGGTTGTGGACATATGTTCCAAGGTATTTCTGTGCTTCAGACACATCAACAAAGATGGTATGCGTTCATCTCCTTCCCAATGTCGTTGCGACAATTATTGACAGTCACAGTCACGGCCAAGAGATAGCCGACACACATGCAGCCGATACTGATATAGACGGGGCCTTTTCCCTTGCCGAATTGCGAGAAGCGTTTCTCTTGCTGTTGCAAGAACTACCAGAAGATCTAAACTTGGTTTGCTTTATCGATGGTCTGGATGAATACCACGGACACCATCAAGACATCATATCTTTGTTCAGCCTACTTGTTACTTATTCCAAAAACATCAAGCTTGTGGTATCTTCCAGGCCAGAGGCAATCTTTGTACAGTCTTTTCAAAAGTGGCCAAAGCTAAGAGTGGAAGATCTGACACGCGGAGACATTGAGCATTACGTGCGAGAGAATCTATTAGCACATGACCGAATGTTTTCATTGCAGACTCGCAACGAAAACGCTGCCATACAGATTTTGAATGCTGTCATGTCGAAATCATCTGGAGTATTTCTTTGGGTCTTCCTGATAGTCCGCTCCCTTTTGGAAGGATTAACGGATGGTAGTACTCTAGAAGAACTTCTGGAACTGACCGAAGAATATCCGAAGGAGCTACAGGATGTATATCACCAAATGTTTGCTCGGATGAAGGAAAACCACCGCCAACAAGCTTTTCGGTTGCTTTCGTGCATTGCACGGGCTCAACAGCTTGAGGACGAGCTGCCAACATTACTACGCTTATCACTTACGGATCATAATCCACTCTCTGCTCTACAACCCGACAAACAATTCTCCAAATCTGATGTCCCTAACATGCTTCTGAGCGCGCAAGCTAGGATACGGAGCAGATGCTGCGGTCTTCTAGAAGCAAAAGACTTGGAGGGCGAGGGTCGTATTAACTATTTGCATCGAACAGTTTCCGAGTTCATTAATGATATGACTCCGATGCTTGAAGAAGCAACTGAAAAAGAAGGCTTTGATCCTAGTCTACGGCTGATGACATCTATCATTCTAAAATTCAAAGCACTGGACAGATATCTTCTCGATCCGTCCACAACATTCAAGGGCGATCGGGGCTACACTCCAACAGTTGATGCATTTTTCATAAACTGTCGAAAGTATGGCCTCACTGATGACAGCAATCCGCTTCCTTATGTGCGCGAATTCGATAGAGTTCTTTCCGAATTCTGGGGATGGAGATCAGACACAAAACGAAAAATGCCAGGTCAAACACAGTCCTGGATGAGCATTATCCCAAAAGTAACTAGAGATATCAAGGGAAAGCCCCAGGTGCTACATCTAGGTATTCTAGCTCGTCACTACGGCATTCAAGAAGATCTGAAACGAGGGAAACGCTTGGAAAAAGGAGACGCGGTAGGGAAGACACAATCGTGCACACATTCAGAGACCCCTGCTTGGGCTCAACGTGATCCGCCAAGGAATTTGAATTTCTATGCAGAAGCAATTCCCACAGACGCACATAAACACGGTCAAAAGGGAAAGAAAGCTCAATTACCATCGAGGAATAAAGAAAAGACGGGACAGAGTTCAGTCGCTGCGCCGCTCCTGAGTTCTGAGCACAAGACAGAACAGGAGCCAAACGGTTGCGCCCGATGCAAAGCATATGAAGCACTTTCATCAATGAACTTTGAAGCAGCTGATATCGATAAGGCCTTGCGGGAAGCCGGTGTCGGCAACGATGTCTCGGCACTGGTCTCATGGCTGATAAATCCCAGGAATACGACCGGCACAGAGATAGCAGCCACGCAGGAAGTCAAGCGTGAATGTACAGTTACGAGCCAAGACCAAAGCTCGCCGCAACTTAAACGTACTACTTACGCGCAAGCGGCACAAAATTGGACCATGGTTGCAACAACATCAAGAGACAAAGAACCGAGGCGGACCGTCGTAGGAGCTGTTTACGAACCAAAGGTGGTGCCAGCTAGAACAAGAAGAAAGAAGAAGAGTATCGAAGTCTGTTCAGAATCAGAACCTACAAAGGAACGATCCGAGATGGGAAGTATAGAGATGAAATCCGGAACGTTCACTTGGATTTTTGAGCCAGGATTGTCGGCTACACAGAAGGCCAAACTTCAAGAATGTCTTTCTAATATGGGTAACTAAGGGTTTATTTGGTGCACCTCCATTTTGACCGAACTCGACACTGTCTTTTCAAAGGCTGCCGGAACAGATAGCTAGATTTGGTAAAACGGGATTTTGAGAACGTTTTTGGTGGTCTTGTTTTGTAGTCCGGTAGACATGTTGACTGTAAACACCATTTCCATAGCCTCTTTTGGAACAGTTTGCCGGTAGTCTCTTGTCATTGCTGGCCCTTTCTCTCAAGCCCGTCACCATCTTGCAGAAAGATTCGCAAGCAAGAGTCTTAGACCACCATACATATCCGTCGAATTGAATGCTTCGCAAGATTCGCTTTCCGCCATGTCAAATCTGCTTAAACCGAAGGAGACTACAACAGGGGTGCATACCAGTAAACTTGATACGGCTGTATATGTACGACTTACGTCCATTCGCTCGTCAGATTTTCGCACATATCACGTATACGCACACTAGACATATCTCGCTGAACAGAACGTGCTCCTGGCCCACTTGGAGCGTCCCTGCCAAGCATGGCGTTCTGCCACTCGGGCCCGCCCAGTGACAGCATAGCTAGCTTCCCCAACTTCCACCTCCAGCTTCGCGCGACATCCCCGCGCCAACTCTCTCCCAAGTCGCCTCATACCTCCACCAAGCGCTGCGCATAGCAAACGACGTCTCTGACCTGCCTGCTACGTAATCTGAGCGTCCAAAGTCACAAAGCGCCCAGCAATGGCTTCGCGACTGGTGCTGGTCTTAGGCGACCTCTTTATACCAGACCGCGCTTCGGTATGTCTCCCAGGCTACATGTGCATTGCTCGACCTCACAAACTTACAGGCGACATAGGACATACCCGCCAAGGTACACTTTTCCTCTCCCTAGCACCACAGCCGCGGTCACATGGTGCACTGCAACACGCGCATGCGCTCACACCACCCCGCAGTTCAAGAAGCTCCTCGCGCCCGGCAAGATCGGCCAAATTCTCTGTCTGGGCAACATAACCGACCGCGAGACTTACGAGTTCCTGCGCGGCATTGCGCCCGACCTGCAGATTGTCAAAGGCGACTTTGACGTCGAAGCGCCCAACCTTGCCTTGTCAAAAGTAGTCACACACGGCAGCCTGCGTATAGGCTTCACGCACGGCCACACCATCATACCACCCGGCGATGGAGACAGCCTGCTGATAGCGGCGCGTCAGATGGATGTTGATGTGCTATTGTGGGGCGGTACACACAAGTTTGAGGCATATGAGATGGAGGGCAAGTTTTTTGTGAACCCCGGAAGTGCGACAGGAGCCATGTCGACGGGTTGGTGGACTGAGGACGAGGATCCTACCCCTAGCTTTGTCCTGATGGATGTGAGTCTTTTTTTGCCCCTAACCTTGTGATACTTGTTGCACATGATGTTGTAGCGAGGGAATAAGAAGACGGACACGCGGAGACTAACACGCGCGAACAGGTGCAAGGTGACGTGCTTGTTTTGTATGTCTACCAACTACGCAAGGACGCCGAAGGCAACGAGAACGTCGCAGTGGAGAAGGTGTCATTCCGGAAGAACGGAGGTGGTGCAGCATAGTATCGATGGTTACCACCAGCGACGGTGGAGAAGAAAAATTGGAGCATGATTGAGTCGCACATGTTCTACTCACAGAACGCGATTCGTGTGTCACTGTTTCCCAACGAATGAAAGCCCTGTCCCACAGCATGAGGCTACCGTTGTGGCTGCCCCTCTTCGTTATTATGCAAAAGAACCATGAAGGTGGATCCTCTATCAAGACGGATTTCGGATTTGTTTCCGCTGTGCAGTAGTTTGTTTACCCCTGTTCCATAAACTTGATCTGCACAAAGCATGTTGTCCGGCCTTTCTTTTTCTGTCGTTCCCTGCCATCTCCTTTTCGGCGACTTGCATCATTCCTAGTGTACCAAGCCATGCTCAACGGTCTCCACATAATATGTATGCAAACGTCCCACGGAAGGAGGAAATTACCGCTACGGAATATTCCCTCGTCCCATCTCCCCACAACCCCTCGTTCCTAGACATGCAATTTGCCATTGTCCGTGCCAAGACCCTGGGATGGGCGCAACAAATAGAAAACGAAGATCTAAAGGAAAGTAGAGAAACGGCATATGGTGTAACCACCGCAAGACAACCGAACTAGCATCAGACAGCAAACATCAACATACCTGCTCCTAGTCAAAAGCAAATCTTGAGTCAAGAGGTTAAGAAAGACACTAGAGAAAGCACCATCATACCTATCATTCCACTCCCCCCAGCTTTGCTCCCCCACTTTTCTGCACCAACAAAAAAGCTTATATGTAGATCAGATATATACTCACCACGTCAACATTTCAGCATGCTGACAACACATGCCCTCCCCTGGCCGCACCCACATATCTAACTCGCCGTTGGAAGCAAGGGGGGTTGTAAAGCGAGAAAGAAGATAAAATAAATCAAAAGAACCAATAGTCTTTGTACAACTGTCTCGCTGTATCTAATTGGATGCGGAGAAAAGGATAAGAATGGGGAATTAAAGTGGTTCCCTTTTCCATTTTGTCATTTGTACAGCATACCTTTTCGGGCCTTTGAGGGATGTGTTGTCGTGTCGTGTCGTGTCGTGTACATTTTATCTGCATGAGCAAAAAAGGGCCTAGTATCTTTGCAACCCAGATACTTACTACTAAGCGGTATCTTAGGGGTGGAGCAAAAGAAGGAAAAAGAATGGCCCAAAGGAAAGAAAGTTACATACACATGTATTCGAAAAAAAGGGAGCGATGAAGACAAGAAACTTTGACGATTAATGTAGGTGGGGAGGCTCGACCCTTAGCAGTGGAGAAGCTGTAGCTAGCCCCATAACTTTTGACCGACAAAAAAACCCCCTTCGCAACAGCAAAAAAACATACAACAGCGAGGATTCGCCAATGGTCACCCACTTGACTACTAATTCGCCGGTCTCAAGCTTAAATATGCTAGATCGAACGGGGTAGCTTGCTCCCTTGAGCCTGTGGTCGTATGTGAAAGAATTGGCCGTTGAAGAAGTACATATTGCAAAGGAGGTGAGCTTCTCGTCCCACGACATCATCTTCCCCGGCTTACTCTGGCCGAGTTGCAACCGGATTGTCATAAATAGTGTTTTTTCGTACTTTATTCCATTTCTAAATCTTACCTCTAGTCCGCTCATCGCAATTAGCCCTTGGATAATGTCTCAAAAAGAAGAAGAAAAGAACGGTAGGCTAACGCCCCCCCCTCTCTAGCGGACTGGAAATCCCGAAGATCAACATAAATGACGTTCGAGTCAAAGCGGTGATTCGAATGGGAAAAAAAGGCTTGAGCTTCGGCATTTCTGTGCCGAGAGCTCCCTGAGATATGTACTGTACATACATACATACATACATACATATGTACATAGCAGACAAATGCATAGACGTTATTACTACAGTCATCTAGTCATATTCGTTATTTCGTCATCAGACACCGTCACTTATTCCCTCTATTCTCCCTCACCGCTCTATTTTTTGCCTTCCTTGCAAAGAACTAGGGTCGATTGCCAACCAAAAGGCCTAAGATGAGGCAATTACCAGATCGTCCTTTTTTCCCCACATTGCTATGTCTATCCCTTGTTTTCTAGCTCCCCCACTACCAACCCCCCCCCCTCCCCACATTCTCATGACCATCATGCGTCCCTCTTCTTCAGCACGTCCATGACAGTGCTGCCGACGCGGTCAAACCAGGCGGGCATACAAGCAATCATGCCCCAGTTGCGCTCGCCGGTGATCTTGCGGCCGGCCGAAAAGTCAATTTGATCGCCTCGAAAGTCGCGTATGACGCCGCCGGCCTCTTGGAAGAGCAGGTGGCCGCCGGCGTGGTCCCAGACGTAGGTAAAGCGGTCGAGCGTCTTGGGGATGCGCACCATGACGTCGGTTGCGCCGAGGCTAAGGGCAACGTACTTCATCTGCTGGGACCACAGCACGGTGCCTGGCCAACTGGCGCCCAGCGCGGTTGCCACGGCTTGGTGTTCAGTCTGCGAAAGCGACGTCTTTCCAATCGTGGCTTCGACAAAGTTGAGCTCCGAGCCTGGCTTCGCTGGCAGCGTAGTGAGATCGACGTGGCGGACTTGTGTTCCGAGCCCCTCTGCTTCCATGGTACGAATGTAGGTGCCCTGGTCCTTGACGGCAGAGAGGACAACGCCGTAGCCGTCGCGGTCAACATGGTCTTCGTGAATGCGAGTCTGGCCTAGTGTGCCTTGGATGGGAAAAGCCAGGTTGGGACAGGCAATGACGCCTACCTGCTGTACGCCGTCGACGAGCAAACACAGACAGACGGCGTACTGCTGGCCCTGCATGAACGTTGCCGTGCCATCCACAGGGTCCATGACCCAGACTCGTCCCGACCCCGTGACTTGGCCTTTGCCGCCCCGATCAATCAGCTCAAACATGTGCTCCTTGCTTGTGGGGAACGCTAGTGCTTGTTCCTCGTCGTCGTCTGCTGCCTCAACAGGCGCAGCGTCCCCCTCCTTCTTGCCCGTTGCGTTGAAACCTGCATCAGCCTCCTCTTTTGCCTGTTGCACCAGTTGCCACACACGGTCTGCGAGCGCCTGGTTTTGGCGCAGCGCATCTGCACTCTCCTCGCCGAGAAACGCATCCCGAGGGTACACGGCATGCAGTGCGGAAATGAGGAGTGCCTGTGCAGCAAAGTCTGCAATGGTTACTGGACTGTCGTCTGCTTTGGTCTCGGCAGACACATTGTTAGAGAGGCTGCGGAGCACCGATTTGGTGAGGAGCGATGCACGGTGAACGGCACGCAGAGCGAGCCGGAGCTCTGCCGTGTAGGCCATGGTGGTGATGGTATTGGACGAACTGATGGCCTCACTGCGTGGTACGTACGATTTGGCTCGTTGCTACTGGCGGGTTTAATCAGTAGTATCACGGTGTTCGTTTAGATGAAGTGATGAGCGTATGAGAAGCCGCTAGCAAGTGCATAGTAAGCGAGGCTGGCGTAACTCGAGACGTGATTGGAAAAGGCCTTCTCCACACTGGAGCTCAACGTTCGCCATCGTTTTTCAAAACACCAAGGCAGACACAGAACTGTGCACGTTTGTCGCGCCACAGGCAGCATGTGTCTCAGGCGCGCCTGTTTACGAACGCCTGAACGGTGAAGCACGAGTCATTTCACCAAGTTTAATACAAACAATTTGGAATGCTCGGAAGCCAGAAGGTCCGACTTAAGATTTGATAAAGAGGGTATGGCGTAAGGGTCGATGCTAAGGACCCTGAGAGAAAAAAAATGAAAATCGTGGCGCCTTTCCGTATCTACCCGCAGGACCCTTTTTATCGCAGCAGATGGGAAAACGAGTGGGAAAGATAACCGTTGAGAAGAGAGGCCCGCTCTCAGCCCACCTGGCTCAAGAAAAAAAGGACCGATGTCTCGGGAGAGATCCAAACTCGGGAGATAATCACCAGGGATCAAGCGAGCACAGAGACGAGGCTGCTCAACAAGATGTAATTACAAGTACCTTTAGGGCTTGCGCTCCGTGCTGAATTTGTTAGCAAATGGACGGTTCTGCTGCCAAGTCGCACAGCATTTGTTCGCCTGCTGCAAAGGGGTTTGCCTTTTATGAGGCGCAGCGCATAGTTTGGCACGGTCCCTCGACGGACCAACAGTTTTGTGTTTGCAAGATGGCCTTGTTATATTGCAAACTTTTGTGAAATCGAGGGCGAGTGCTTAGATTCCATGCAGGACTATTGAACAAGCCGCGTCCCGCGTCATCTTGCATTATCGAGCACACAAAGTGGAGACATGTTGATAGTACTAGATGAGGCCTGGATGCTCTAGCTGCACGATGTTGTGCGCTGCTATCGGCGACTGGAAAGCCGCCTACTAGAGATGGCACCATGGATGCATGGATGTCGGATGTTGTATGGCGCAATACATACTATGGTACAGTTTATTGAGGCTGACAGCCATATGTCAAAAGCACTGTGATTCCCACCATGTCGCAATCACGGCCACAAGAGGGAAAGAGTCCGCAGGCATTTGTGGGGAAAGGGCAAGCTTGCAAGCAAGCGAGAACTGTTTTTGGCTGCCATGGTTGGCGCACTGCCTTGACGGAAGTGGTGCTGAGTCGCGCGGGGGCGCGCGGGCGGCACGGCAATAAGGCATACCAGATAAGCCAGATTCCACGGAGGCGTGCTTTGAGCTTGAGCGTGTGGCGATAAGAACGAGTGGTTCCTGCAGAACGAGTGTAAGCGTCAACATGTTCGCCCTTGTGCTGCATCGTCTAGGTTGTGCAGCACAAAGACTATGGCGGGCAAACGAGCGTGGGGGGTTGTCTCTTGTCCATGTGGGCGAAGATGCAGGCTGCTCGTGTTGGATATGGGCGCTCAAGTGACTTGCAGCTGAGGGCAGGCCTGATCATTCGTCAGCATGAGCATGAGCATGGGCATGGGCATGGCAGGTGGAAGCGTTTGGAGGACGGTTGCATGCTCTGTAGGGGGTGCGGCCATATGGGCCGAGCGTTATTATCTCGCTTGCCCTGGAAGAGGGGGTGTGCTCCAACTAGCTCGAAAGGCGCTTTGGAATGGTTTGCGCAAGCCATTGACAGCGGGAAGGCCACAATTGAGCAGAGGCTTCCGTCGCGGACAAGCTGGACCTCGCTCTCGCCGACGGGCCAAATTGGGCGGCCTTGGATCAGGCAAGAGTCCAGATGGGTCTGCTGGCGACAGATTGGGAGAAGACGGGCCTGAGGCGTTCAGCACCAAGCGAGGCGCCAGACGCTTGCCGACGCATGCCTGGAGCGTTCGCAGCATGTATTGATCGGCTGGCTGTGCAAAGCAATGAAAAGAAAAAAAAATTGTGTTGAGAAACAGGCAGGAGGCGCTGCGGAGGCGACAGTTGAGAGGGTGGTGTGTCGTGCATGGAGGAAGAGGGCAGAGGGGTAAAGATCGCCGGGCGAGGGCAAGGCGAGTGGTTCTCTTGCGACGAGGGCCAAAACGGCATGGCAAAGGCCAATGGCGAAAGATAACGTCTTCGGTGTCGCAATGGGTGACGAGACCTGGCAGGGCGGGGCCCAAGCAGGCCGCACAAGGGTCCATGGCTGTATTCGGCAACCCAGGAGCGCGCATACAGCCATACGGGCGGCTTACGCGAGCCGGAGCGCAGCGAAAAGGCTAGCTGGTGTTTGCAAAGAGGGCAGCAAAAGGCGAGGGGCGATGAGCGAGCAGGGCTGGTGGTGTGGGCAGCATCCCATGACTGCTGAAACCGATAGAGGCCGTCAGTCCATGGTGTTGCTAGAAAGGGAAGCCTTGTTCCCAGATGTGCGCGGCAGTCATCTGCCCGGCGCTGGGCGCGGTGCGCAGATGACTAGACTAGCCATGGGCAGTCACGCAGTCGGAGGGCGGACGTGTCAGCAGGCAGCGTGCTTGGGAGCGGCCACGAGAGGAGTGTGAGGAGCACGCCGCGGCCGGCAAGACGAGCTTGGAGAGAAAGACAGCGTCGTTTGGGCAGCGTCGAGGGCAGCGGGCGGGGCGAATGGGAGAGCGTTCGGCGTGCACCTGTTCGCTGGGCGTGTTGGTGGGAGGGGGCCGGCGTGTGAGGGGTGCATGCATGCAGGTGGGCAGAGGCTACAGCGCTTGCGACAAAAATTCAGACGTCGAGGCTTGGCTGCATGGTCAGCCCGTGCGGAGAGGCCCAGCATGGCGGCGGACCCTGTATGCTGCGCCGACTAGGGTCAGCCGTAGCCTGCGAAGGTGAAAGCGTGGGTGTGGGTGTGGGTGGATTAGTATGGGTGGTGTGGGTGCTGCCAGTGCCAGTGTGCCTGAGCGCGAGTTTAAGTAAATGCCCCATCCATCCTCCCGCTGCCCTGCTCCACTCCCACGGACGCTCCCTCCGCACCTCTGCTCCCATCCCATGACTCCCACCTGAGGCATTTTGTTATAACCTGCTGCCTGCCCCTCTGTGCCAATACTACTACTACTCTCCTCCTACTCCTGCCACTCTGACCACCACCACCACCACCACTACAACAACAACTACTACTACAACTACTACCACTACTACAACAACGACTACAACGACTACATCCGCAATGGCTTCCCAGATGGAGTGCTTCAACGACTTCTGCCTCTCCTGCGACCGCCAGATTGCCGAGAACGGCGTCTACTGCTCACAGTCGTGCCGCCTCGCCGACCTCGAGAGAGCCGGCAGCGCAGCACAAGCACCCTCGCAACTCTCATCGTCGGCCTCGTCATCCTCGTCGTCCAACAGCGGCTTCTACCTCGCTCCAGCAATCAACTTCTCCGCCTACAGGGCCACGTCAACCTCACAAGCACCCTCCAGCCCCTACCACTACTACCCCACGGCAAACGGCAACTACTTCGCACCACCCTCAGCAACCAAGCAATCCTCCCAACGCAGCCTGACGCCCTCGTCATCACGCTCATCGCTGGCATCGTCATCATCGTCTCGCACCCAGTCTGGCATCTCGCAACAAGCCGCCTCTCAGCTCAACAGCTACGTCCGGTCGTTTGACCAAACCCGCGACGTCAAGAGGAGGTACACGCAGTACTGAGCTGCCTCTCCAATCCCCGCGGTTGGTTTCACGACCCTAACGACAAGGGAGCGAGCCACGAGCCCCGTTGAGCGTTGGAGCTCTCACTTCGCCTCCCCTTCATCATGTTCAGTTTTGCATTGGGTCCCACGCCCTAGACCGGCTGGGACGGGCATCGGTCCACGGAGTTCACTTGCATAGCCATCACCGCTGCTCTGCGTGTTTAGTGTGTGTTTTTTCTGTACTGTTTCCTTTGTCAAGATACGTGGATGCGCAGTGTACGATCAAAAGTATTTATATCCATATCCCCTTTTGTGTTTCTGGGGGGCGCACGGCCATGGGAGCCACAGTTTTGTGTTATCTGGAGCATTTGCAGCCCCGGCGATGGGCTGCTCATGGTTGGGACGGTTGGATATGTCCCCTGTTGCTTGTGCCGGCCGCGAGGGTCGCGCCTGCGTTTCTCACCTCACCTTACCTCACCATACCATAGCTTAGTAGTAACAACTTTCCCAATGGAAGGAACGGCCACAGGCATAGACTCGTGGCCTCACACATACGCACTATCTCTCTCTCTCTCCTCTTTGCTTCACTTGATGACTCTCCAACCCCTCGACTGCACGCAACGAGGCCCTTTTTCACCTCATCTCTCATCTTATCTCATCTCATCTCATCTCATGCCGTTCCATGCTATCCGGAGTATCCTCAAATAAACTCAAGCCGCAACGATTGCGACGCACACTGGCTGCGCTAGGCTCAGATCCCCTACATGGACGTGGCCTTGAACTCTGTGTGCCGCTCAGGACAGGGTCCAAGTCGGAGGGACAAGGGCCACGGCAGCGTACCGTCAGCCTTTGGTTCCCGAATTGCTTCTGGCCCGTTAGCTGTTGACTCTTCGGCAGACCAGGAAGAAATTTTTTTTCGCCTTGATCCAGATGCCAGCCACGCGGCAGAGCATCCGCAGAGCATCCGCAGGACCAGGTGAGGGCGCGGTGGCGATGGTCAGACACATGGGGGTTCCCAACGAGCAGGGCGCATCCACTCTGGCGCCGCGTCCCCTCCCCTGGGAAGGGCGAGGCAGTTGGCGGCGTGCTGGAAACATGACCAGGTCGTCGCCCGCATCTGCACTTGCCAGCTCCTGCGCCTCCTATTGGCCCACGCCACGGGCGCAGTGGGCGCCTCGTCCTTGGCTTCTCCGCACTTTGGTGAACGGCCCGTCCATCGTCATGGGCTCTGGCGACAGGCTGCTGTGTGTGCGTGCGCGAAAAAGCATCTGTCCCACGCTTCGTCATGCGGCGTCTCTGCCAGAGAGGGGAATCACTCGCCATTGCGCAACGCTGCCAGCGTCACCCCCATGGCCCAATTTATCAATGTCATCGTCGTCGTCATTGTTATCTCGGGGGCGGTGCCCATGGCGGTGCTCGCGGCCATGGCCTCATCCTCACCACAATCACGCAACGCGGCCCTATTTTTTTCTTTCTGCTACCCACTACCCAGAGCCGCGACGACTTTCTCTCGGTCCCCCATCCGCGCGCACTGCCAACTCAGCAGGGCTCCACTTGGCAAGCGAGCCCCGGAGTCGATGTGGGCCGTCCGGGCCCCACGGCTCAGAGCGCTCACGGCGCACTGCCTTTATCCTACTCGTGCCGGCCCCGATGGTCCAAGGTCGTCATTCATGGCAATGTAGGTGCGACGACTGTCGAGCGCTCGTCGTGTGACATGGCGCTAGTGCCGAATCCAGTCACACCACTCACAGCCCACCTTCACGGCCTTGACGCAGACTCGTCATGAACTATTCCGACATCTCAACATCTGCGCGTCCCCTCCTTCTCGCAAGCCATTGACTCTGCATACTCGTAGCACGCAAGCGGCCTGCTCCTTCGCATCTCGTCCCGCCGCTCCCCTTGTGCAGGGTTAGGCTGGCTCGTCTGTTGGGCCAAAGCAATGGCCAGAGCAATGGCCACTTGTCGCGACGGACCGGAGAGGGCTACAAGTCCCCGACGGCAAACCCGACGCTCACAGGGCGTGTTGAGCCTCTTCCAGACTCTCATCAGCCGAAGCTCGCTACCAGGCCGCGATACACAAAAGCAATTCTTGTGCCTTCTTTCTTCAACAACGGCTGCCTACAGCCGACATTTTCCTGTCCCTGTGATTGGCACCTTGCCGCCGCCGCCTGGTTGTCGTGTTCCGACGGTCGGCCCGGAAAATCCAGTCACTTTGCTCGATGCTGTGGGAGCTGCTGGGCGATCGCCTTGCGCGCTGGATCGTGGCGTCTTTATTTTATTGCCTCAGAGATTTGCATTCAGTCTCCAATTGCATACAAGCGGAGTCGTTCCATGCAGCCGTTCCTGTCGTAATGCTGATCACTCTCGCAAACTCGGGGAACGCCTATCGCCTAGCCCAACGACAGATTAATCTCGACCGCATCGAGTGTGGCTCGGTGCAGCCACCAGCGTACGCGAAACCATCAGTGCAGCCTGCTCGTCCCCGAGGAGCGCATCAATACTCATGACATGCTTGGAACCATCTGATGATCATGTTTGGCTCATGCAAGGAACCCGCATGGCAGGTGTCAAGCGTCACGATTATCGACAATGCCACAGAGCGATCATCTAACCTATCGTGTCCCCTCGCTTATCGCGCCCGTCTCAACCCGTGAACTTTGTGTTTCACCCTTACACCCACGCTAATCCACACCTGCCTTTGATACACACAAACACAGTTCACGCTCCTCAGCTTGTGCCTTGATTTCTGGCAAACTGGCGCTGTGACCACCCCATTCACTCGGTGCCGAGTCACAGCAACTGCCGGCCTTAGTCGGCTACCAAGCGTCTGTGTCAACAATGTCTCAAAGAGGCGCAAGATACGACGGCTGATGACTCGAGATTAGGAATTGTAGAAGCGCATAATTGCATCACGATTACTGATCGATAAACACTAATCGCCGACTGCACGATCGACCCCCTGACTCGCACACGATCTTCCCAATACAGAGGTTCCCCTGCAGGGCTACACGGCACGCGCCGACACGATCAGATCGCTAGATCTTGATATCTCTTTCATGTTGTTAGCACCATGCAAGCAATGTGTTCCGAGCAACTGGCCGTACCGGCACAATGCACATAACTCTTGCAGGAACTTATGAATACACTGACTCGTCGCTCAGGGAAATCAAGACCTGCCACACACCCTCACTTGTCTCTAGTGCATTGAACACGAACGACGCGATCAAAAGTACCGGCACTAACGTTCCGCACGTGGGCACAAGGCAGCGCAAACAGGTCGTCCAGTAATACGCTACAGCCAGCATTATACATTTTGGTCTAGTCACGGAAATACCATGACAATGTCTACACTTTTTTCTTTCCTTTTTCGTTTTTCCATGTACTACGCCTCAAAGCTGAGGCTGAGCCCAACAGGTTTTGGGCAGCTGATTAACAGCCACACCCGGCGCCTACAACGAATCATCAACCTCCGAGATTCCACCGTTGTAGCCAAACAAAACCCACTATGGAATTTCCTACCAATGCCTGTGCCGGCTTGGCGTTTGACGCGGCAAAATAAAAAATTAGACTTTAAATGCAACAACCATGTGTGTGATTACACAGCACACAAGACTGTACTACTTTTTTTAGACGTACCATGATGTAAGAGTTGGGCAGCAAAAACTCCAAAAGCAGGGTTCTTTTCTACATCCCTCTAATTGCGGGTCTGATGAGTCTGAGTATTGTGAATCCGTCAGTATGGCTCAACTGACTTGTCGTCCGCTATCTGGAACCACGTCGAGCTAATTTTTGTGGATAATCCGTTGGGCACTGTTGTGGCAAAACTCAATGCAACCAAATTGATATGAGAAAAATAAACGAGGACGCAAGACGCGTCATTACGTAGAAGTGTGGGTTTGCTCAAGGCAAGGTATATTCCTCGGTTACTTTACACTGATAGGCAGTGATGGGCAGTATATTATATGCGTTGGCGCAAACCGCGGCAAAGCAACAAAAGGAAGATTGAAGGGAAAAAGAAGTGCTGCTGAGTGAGAAGGAGGATTTACTACGTAAGAGCTTGTTCTCGGTAGATCCAACAAACTACCGAGTTGAACGCGGCTCTCGGTCGCATGGTGAGGTATTATGTAGCTGAACTGCTCTTTCTTCACCAAACTGTGCACATGTTTACTCTCAAGTCTAGTGCAGTAATTTTTTCCAGACAGTGCACAGTATCCCTCCCTCTTTCTCTCCTGCTTTACCACTGATTACCAAAAGCTCCTACATATATAGACACATAAATCTGCAGTTGTACAAAATCTTTATTCTGATCTATGTATCTCTAAATACAAACCTAAGCATTCACCTTTTAGATTCTAACGTGAATCAATCTGTAAACTTAAATATGAAGAAAAGCCTGTAGAAAAGAACATCATTTTCCTACGCAACCTCCAGATACTCAAGTTTTTAGGAAGTAAAAAAAAGAGGGGAAGGGGAAAAGACGGATCATGCAGCTTATGTATACACGTAAACAGATAGAAAGAATGCAGATGTGTCTATGTATTCACAAATCCTTGTATCAACGCCCTAACTACAGGTAATCTGAAAACAAAAAAAAACAAAAACAAAAAACGAAGCGCTGGAGAATATTCTCAACATGTTTTCTCGCACACGAGAGAAAAAAACAAGCAGAGAAGCAAAACGATAATATAGGTAGATTGCAATCGAAGCACAGAGCAGACAGCAAGTCCATAGATAGGTACGTCCAAATATTCCCTTTCATCTAAAGAAAAGTTGAATTGAAGCCGGAAGAAAGACAAATTCTTCTCCCCCTTTACCCCCTAGGGCTGAGAGAAATAAGTAAGTAAAGTAAAACTACAAGCAAAACTATTTAGTACAAAATACACGAAGAATAGAAACACAGAGAGAAGAAAAAGAAGCCAAGTCCGTCTTTTCTTCCAAACCCGTTCCATTTGGTATAAGGGGGAAAAGAACCCAAGAAATCCCCTTTGAAGGAAAAGAAAAAGAGAAGTAGAAAGCAAGGCAAATACTGCCTACATATCCAAGTCAACCCGACAAGGCCCAAGTGAATCAAACCCTTCTTCTGTAAAAAAAAAAAGAAGAAGAAGAAGAAAAAGAAGAAAAGGTATCCAAAATACACCCTACATACATAGAACTCAAGCACTACCACCACTAGCAGCCATCATCATCTTCCGTCTCTGCCTCTCCGCCCACTCCCTACTCGCAATGCGCCCCCGCTCGGCCGCCTCAGCCCTCGCCCTCTTCGCCGCCTCCTCCTTCTCCCTGCGCTCGCGCTCGCGCGCCTCTTTCTCCACACGATCGCGATTAAACACCTCCTTGCCCTTGAGCTTGAGCTGGATGGCGTCTTCGGGTGTGACAATGGCTTTGGGAACAACAACAGGACCGATGCTGTTGCGGTTCGCTGACGATGTGGAGGTGGAGCGGGATTGGGACGGGGGTTGCGAGAGAGACATGCTGCTTCGTTTGCTGGCCAGTGAGGTGGAGCGTTGTTGCTGTGGCTGTGGCTGCGGCTGTGATGGGGGTGGGGGTGGAGGTCCAATTGTTACGCCTGGTACTTGTTGGGCCGGGCGAAGGGGAACAGTGACGGGTTTTCGCACTGGTGCTGGTGCTGGTCGTGCTTTGAGTGCTGCTTCCTTTTTCGCGGCTTCGGCTTCCTCCATGCGCTTGAGACGCTCCTCCTTTTTGATGCGCAGCTTCTCAGCCACGGCGGAACCGGGCAGCTCAAACTTTGCTTTGGTTGGCGCTTTGGTTGATTTTGCCAGTGGTGCCATGCTGAGGCTGGCTGGACGCTGCGTAGGCGCGGGTTGCTCGGCCTCCCTCTTCAGCCGCTCTTCTTTCTGTGCCTTGAGCTTCTCGGCAATCTTCTCGCCTGGAAGCTGAAAGGTAGGCTTCGTGAGTGGTTTGGTTGACTTTGGCGGAGGCGGCATACTGATTGGTCGTGATTTCGGTGCTGTGCCTTCTGCCTCTCGCTTCAATCGCTCCTCTTTCTGGGCCTTCAGCTTTGCAACTACGTCATTGCTTGAGAGCTGGAATGTTGATCTGGTGGGAGCGCGTCCCTTTGGTGGCGGGGCGGGAGTTGGGAATGATATGCTGACTGGGCGACGTTTTGAAGCGAGATAGTCTGTAGTCTCTGCGGGAGCTGTCTTGACTTCCTTGCTAGGTGCAGTACGGGTGCTGAGTACACGAGCTCCTGGAGGCTTAGTCGATTTCATACTCTTTGGGGCTGCAACACTCGGAGTTCTGGATATTTTTGCAGCCGCAGTTGTGGTTACGTGCATTGATTTCGGGCGGGCGCCTGCTGTACTGGCAGCCTTGTGGGCCTTTGCCCTCTCGGGCGATGTCTCGTCGTTCAATCGATCAATTCTGGCTACTGAGGTGACGTTTTCCAGAGCCTCTTCAAGTGCATCGATTGCTTCAAAAGACTCCTCAAGACGCATGGGCGACTTTGAGGGGCTACGTGATGTTCGTCGACTTGAGGTCGGGCTCCTGAGAGGGGTCATCATACCTTCACTGGGCTTCTCGGCTGCAAGTGTCTTTGGCTCTGCTTCTGAACTGATTTCGACCGAGGGTGTCGGAACATCAGCTGCTGCTTCAGAGATTTGGTTCTGAGGCTCTTCGACCTGCGGCGTCACTGGTGAGACATCTTGAGGCGTTTCACCCTTGTCTAGGGACTCGACTACAGGCTCGTCTTGGACCTCTTCAACAATCGTCTCTGGCTTCGCGATAGATTCTTCTTGCGCATTTACATTTACAGTTTCCGGTACCTCTGCATCTGCAGCCTCTGACACTTTTGAATCTCTTTCCATGACCTCGGGCACATCTGCTGTCGGCTCTGGAGCCTCGGCCACTGGCTTCTGAGCTGGAGTAGCAGCGCACTCCGCCTGTCTTTTCTCCTCTTCTTGCATTGCTAATTGACGGCGGGTCAGCCTGACTGGCTTAGGCGGCGGCGTCACGGGTCGCTCGATCTTTGTAGGAACCGCTGCATCTCCTGAAGCGTCTGCTGATGAGCCGACACTAGGATCTGTGGGAGCTGCAGTCGCATCCTGAGATTCAGAAACTTGCGACTCGGGCTTGCTTTGTTCTGTGCTTGTAGGCACCTCGATGGCCTCAGGCGCCGTCTGCTCCTCCTCTTCTTCGTCCTCAGCCGCTTTTCCCTTTTTCCCTTTCTTTGCGCGACCCTTTCCTTTGCCCTTCTTTGCAGGCGTCTTCGCAGGAGTTTTGGCAGGGGTCTTTGCAGGCAGTTCTTCTTCCTCGTCGTGGGGGACTTGTTCGGCGGATGCATTGGATGTTATTTCGTTGAGCGGCGCACGCTCCGTCGCGTCGGCGGCGTCATCATGGCCCTGCTGGGCGCGCGCACGAGTCACTCGCATCGTCAATGCCCAATTGCAGCCTACGGGTGGTGTCTGAGTATCTTTGGTTGTCTCTGCAGCCGTGCAAATGCTCGAGTGTTGATGCTGCACAAAGGTGGAGCCGCCTCACAAACAAATATCCCTGCCGAGTAAGGCGCGTGTGCACGTGCCAGTGGTTCCGCACGTGACGAGCGCTTCACTGCACACGCGACGGACACGCGGACCCCCACGAATCTTAATTCAACCCTCCGGGGCCGGGCCAGCATCCGTGCGTGGGTCCGTTGTCGGTCGATTGCGAGTTTTTTATAGAGACGATACAAAGGAAAGGCCCCCTAACGGTCCATTGCACAGCCAGGCCTGTCAAAAACACCTGTTACCGATATTAACTCCCGTGTCTGACTCGTCTGCGCGTACTGAGCAGCCTGTGAACCGGCCGCCGAATTGCAATTCCATCCGTACCAGCGCGTCTCCCTTCTGCGCTCCTCACAGCGCAGTTCTCCGAGTACCGGATGTTTGCAGCCCCGCGCTTGCGTTTCCTTGCCGTGAACAGCCGTCTGCAACCCCGCTTAGGCATGTCGTCACCTCGTTCGCGGGCTGCGTCCCGCCTCATCCAGGTCTCCAACCATTTAGATGCGAAGAAGCCCTTCCTCGAACTGAACACTCCTTTCTCCACTGAACGCACCGCACGCATCGAAGACGAGCACGGTAACCGCATATCGCCCAAGAAGACAGAACAAGCAAAGGCCCCAGCCCAGCCCGTCAAGCCAGTCGAGCCGGTCAAACAAGAAGCCAAAGAGACCAAGGAGACCACGCCACAGCCAAAGAACATGTCCAGCCAACCACCACACCCTGCGCTGCTCATTCCTGGGCCCATTGAGTTTGACGATGCCGTCCTCAACTCCATGAGCCACTACAGGTATGCTCCGGTTACACGTTGACAAGGCCTTTGGACTAAGTACAATCTAGCGAGTCGCATGTCGGCCAGCCCTTTGTGAACACCTTCAGCGAAGTCTTGGGAAACCTGCGCAAGCTCTTCGTGTCCTCCGACCCTGCAGCACAACCTTTTGTCATCTCCGGCTCTGGTACACTGGGATGGGATCAGGTCGCCGCCAATCTGGCCGAGCCCGGTGATGAGGTGCTTGTCCTCCACACTGGCTACTTTGCCGACTCATTCGCCGACTGTTTCGAGACATATGGCGTCAAGGCGACACAGCTCAAGGCGCCCATTGGCGACCGACCACAACTCGACGAAGTTGAAGCGGCGTTGAAGGAGAAGCAGTACAAGATCTTGACCGTCACGCACGTCGACACTTCCACGGGTGTGCTGAGCGAGATCAAGGCGCTGAGCGAGCTCGTTCACCGAGTAAGCCCTGAGACTCTGGTCGTAGTAGATGGTGTCTGCAGCGTTGGCTCTGAAGAAATCCGCTTCGACGAGTGGAAGCTTGATGCCGTCCTCACAGCTTCGCAAAAGGGCATTGGCTGCCCAGCTGGCCTAAGCATCATGATGGTGTCTGGCCGTGCAATTGAGAGGTTCAAGGCAAGGAAGACCCGACCGACTTCGTACTTTGGCTCATGGAAGAACTGGTTACCAAGTAAGCAGCCATCATTTATCTCATCACAGAAAGTACTCGACTAACATGATTCTAGTCATGCAAAACTACGAAGCCAAGAAGCCATCTTATTTTGCAACCCCATCTCCACAACTCATCCACGCCCTTGACACCGCCCTCAAGCAAATCCTCTCGCGACCTATTGAGGACTACTGGGCTGCGCACAAGGCTGCTTCACAAAAGGTCAAGAAGGCCGTTGCAGACCTGGGCCTCAAGCAACTGGCTTCCAAGCCAGAGAACCAGGCTAACGGTATGACTGCCATCTACCTTCCTGAAGGCATGACTCCTCCGCAAGTCCTGCCCAACCTACTGAAGAAGGGTGTTATCTTTGCTGGTGGTCTGCACAAGGAGATTGCTACCAAGTACATTCGATTTGGCCACATGGGTGTAAGCGTAACGGACCCGAACCGTCCGGATATCACCAAGGCCATTGAGAGCTTGAAGGAGGGTCTGGTTGAGGCCGGATACAAGGCTTAAGTCTGTGTATAAAACGATGGTATACGAAAAGTCATGTACAGAAAAGATGGATACAAGAATAGACATGCAGAGTCGCGTCCTTGCTGTAGTGGCAAGGAGCATGGTGGAGGACGAAAATGAATTTTGGGTATATTTAAATTTGAACCCTTGTTGCCAGTCTTCCTACCAACAGCAATGGATAACTCAACTAATGCAATTACTTGAGGGATTTGATTATCTTAAGCCATGAGAAATCGAGCTTATTAGACTTCTCAAGGACAAGCCCGCCAAGTGTCGCCGGGGAGAATGGTTTACAAGATGGACACTAGGCCCGCTCAAATTGTCAAAGAAAGTGAAACTACTGATACTCTTTGTAAACATCCAAAACGCTATAAGTCGGCTTAACGGGACTGTTTCAATCTCTCCGTGCATTCATTGGAAGAGAAAGAATGATCACCAATTCGCCCTTTACTGCGGAAAGTACAAGGTTGAGTTTCCTTTACACGTAAGCTCACTATCCACAGATATCTTAGACTAAGGAGTCTCAATCTCTCTCTTCCATTTTGTTGCTCCCTCCTTGGAGAGGTTCCTCTGAATGAACGCTAGAAAATGGTATCCCCCTTCATAAAACCTCTACCAAACCTGGGGCTTAGCCTGGGCAATGATACTACTAGCCATATGCTTCTACCTTCCGCAGTCTTAGCGCACGGAAGTCGATGGTTTGCCTGTTGTACCGGAGGTTGGGAATACGTATGTTCCGTTTCGCACGGGTGGTGAAGGGGGTGGACGGGTAGTTAGCTACGTAGGTAATGACGGGGGAGCAGAATAGCTGATACATGATTAGACTGGTGTCCGGGATTGAGCTGGAAGACGCCGGCCATCGTGGCGGTAGGATTTTCTGGGTCATGTCGCCTTTCCTAGGTGTAGAGATGTCACCGGGTGAGCTGAGATCGCGTGGGCAAAGATTGGTTTAATCATGTTCTTGTAAATGACTCAGTGAAGAGTCGCTCTTTGACTCTTCTTGATTTGATAAGACTTTACTTGGTACCAGCTGACTTTGATGGTCATGGGGCATGGGTGATTCATGTTTTTGGATCGTAGATCATGTTCTAGATGTATTTATTTTGGTCTTTCTAGTTCAAGAAAAAAACGCAAAATGATCTTTGTGATACTCCATTTGTTTGCTTTGTGATCGTTTTTGTTGTCCAAATGATCGCAGTCGCAGCACTCACATTTCTCCCCTCGTTTTGAAGCTGCTGGTCTGGTCGTCGGTATGCAAGGCATACTGAGATGTTTATTTGAAACATAACATGAAAACGCGATTAACGTGCAACCAATTCAGCGATCATAGTGTAGGAAAGCAAGTTCGCCACAAATTATTTGAACGTGGAATACCAGATCCTGAGGAAGACGAAGAACCCCGCTATCAGGTATTATCGATATAGGCAGCAGTACAAAAAATGGTATTCCAACTTCGCGTTTGCACACCACCAGCGCACTATACCTCAAGCATGTGTGCGAATCGCTGCAAAGCTGTCAACTAAAAAAACACTGGCCTCGAACTGCGGAAGTATCCTTCCGTGAACTTTGTAAACTACCAATACCTCCGTTTCCTTCTCGTCAGGCCACATTGCTCTGCATCCGTCCGTCCGAGAACTGCATCGTACGCCGGATTCTCCGTCGATGTGACCCAGAACCGGGTGGTTTGTATCCGCCTATTGTTTCTTGCAAAGCACCAAGTAAGATCGACGTATCCACATATTCTTTCACCCCGATTATATGTATGTACACGTAGTTCCATCTTCTCGTCGAGGGGATGGACTGGCACTTGCAGCACTTGCGTGACCAGATGATACGATATGATATTGTAGTCTATGCCTGGGTCGCGTGTAAGAACGGCCCAGTTCCAGTGATCTGGTCTGTTTTCCTGCGGAGAATGTATCTCGATTTGAGTCGGCTGGTATAATCTTTGTTTTCTCTGGATCGCGTCAATGGTGGTCGATGGAGGGAGAAAATAACTCACCCTGAGGAGCCAAGGGCTACACAGTCCGCAGTCAAATGTTGGCATAGTTTGAAATACGCGTCCTCTTTTTTAACAAAGTATGGCGCTCTATAGTGATGGTGTTGGATGTTTTTTAGCTTGACATTTGATGCATGAGCAGAAGGACCAAGCGAACGTTGATTTCGAAGGACTCTGGGATATAAGGGTGACCAATAGACTCAGCCTGACGTTAGCCTTCCAGGTATATCTTTAACCTCGATTCAGCTCTCCGCGACACGTGATCTATGCACCATTTGCCGCTTATCTGTTCGCTATTCCATACCCAATAAGCATTTGTGCGCGATACAAGGCTGCGCTATGACCGCAGGGCCCAGAGGTACGGGATCATGGCTAGGCAACAAGGCTGAGCGCGCAATGTGGCTTGCGGTAGCTGGTCATCCATCCAACTTCGCAAGGCTGAGCCATGATGGCGTAGGCCACGGGAAGCATTATTGAGGGACAGGGAAGACTTGTTGCCTACAACGAGGCAGTGTACATTGAGTAATGGCAAAATGCTGTACTGTAGGTTGTGCCTTCTGAACAATGTTGCACAGACGCAGGGCTGGTGAGGGACAGTCATTAGCGCCAGGACATGCGTGCCGCAGCTGATCTGCAGTCGCCCGATGAAACCTTCATTGACACACCACAGCGCAGCCACTTCCAAAGGGGTCTCACCGGTTACCAAGATATTTGCCTCCTGGGATAGCTTTGAAATTGGTACCCTCACATGCCACTAAGTAGTGCCGTCCTAGGTAGGCTGGTTCAACCAGAAACCTATTGAAGTTATAGCTCTTTATGTTTGGAAAGCCACATCCTTAGATTATGGCTTATAACAACAGCGATGCTTGTTACGGGCGAGGCTGAGTAACAGCAATGACGTAGTTTTTCACAAGTCGCTGGATGGACTCTAAGCCTGGCGTACAAGGCGGCCACAGAGCGCTTGGTCCAGAGGCTTCACATCATTTCCATGCAGTTAGGAGTCACTATGCAGGACACACCGGACGGCTGAGAAGGACCATTGGGCAGACTGATTTGCTTTGTCCAAGATATATGAACATGATGGTCAATCTGGTCCACTACCGCAAAGTTAACAACGTCTTCTGATAACGACAACAACATGTCCGCACCGCCCGATCCACTTCAACAGTATGTTATAGGATACCCAAAACTAGCAGCGCAAATAGAAAGACTCCCCGAGCTCGCCATATTCCGGCGGTTCGGTGCCCTCAATGCCCAAAATCTTCTATATATGCAGGCTGAACTGGCGTACCTGGAAAGGAAACTGAACGAGCAGCAATGGGCAGATCACAACGATTCATCGGACAAAACCAAGAGATCAGTATATGCGCTGAACTGGTTTTGGATAAAATATTCGGAAGACACTGAAGCTGATGAGCAGCTGAAGCTGATCTTGAGAATTAGAGAGGTGCTCAAAGAGTACAGTCCGTGGAAAGCCATATTTCAAAAGCAGCCACGACCCTATGCTAATGTCTGGGCAGATGACGCGCTCATTCAGCAAGCCGAGATCCTCAAGTACCCCAAGCCCGGCACCTGGGATCTTCATTACATGCAGGACTACCTCCAATCCCCCGCAATGGGTGAGAACGCCTTGCTCGGCGACGACTCAAATACATGGGGCTCCGTAGGCGAACGAAAGTCTCGGAAACCGGATTTGGTCACGCTATGCCCCCGCGAGAAGAAAGATGCTTTCTCGACTTGGGCAGCTGAGAGTGCCATCACCTATCTCTCTAGATATGGCTTTACTCGGTTCATGAAGCCCTCGCGAGATCATGGGGTTGTTGGATACCAGGATAGCACGGTGTATCGTATCACGTTTTTGATCACTTGCATCCTCGCGTCTCTCATCCCGATAGCGTCTATTGTGGTTCTGTACCTGGCCCAATCCATGTCTCTTCGACTTGGGCTCGTTGCCGTCTTTAATATCCTCGTGTCGGTTTGCTTAGTGGGTTTTACAAACGCCAAACGCGCCGAAGTGTTTGCCATTACAGCCGCGTAAGTACCTTAGCAGAGTAGCAATCTTGATGCTCCGATTCTGACAAGGTCACAGGTTTGCTGCTGTACAGGTAGTTTTTGTTGGTTCAAACCAGGTCAGAGGACACTAATGCTCTGGTGGTCATTCAAAATGTAGAAGGCGGACGATATGGAAGACGCACTTTGTATAGTAAATTCATAGTTACAGTAAACCCATAGTTACATTCCTCGCTATTGACAACGCTAGCAAATCTAATCAATTGGTGCATTAAGACACATGACAAAAATGACCAATAAAAAAAAAGTCAAATCTAAACCCCCCAGATCAGTCGGCTTTCGAGTGCGGCTGCTGGAAGTAGCACATGCCGTATCCAGAAAGGCTAGATCATGCATGCATGCATGCAGGCGCCCTCAGCTCCGAGGTGGGGGGTTCCTCTTCGATCACTCAGCGGGCAGCTTAAATTGCGCCCGCCCCCACCCAATGCGCACCAAGAAGGTGTACTTGGTACGAAAGCAAACCTGGTGTCTGCCCCCTGTCCCCCATGTCGTTCCTGTGATCGCCCGCTGCGCGAACGCTGCTTTTTATTTGCGGCGATTAAGGAAAAATGTTTTTTCAACCAGTGGCCTAGTGTCCATGAAGTCGGTAACTCGTTTTGCGTAACAAAGATCGGTATTGGCTATCGCTAGCATGGTGGTGGGTTGGGGGGTTTGAGCTTTCGTGCCTGGATAGGTCAGTATTGTCTTTGCCGGTTTGACCAACGCAAGCACATACCCTTTGTTCTTCTTCGCGCTTCTTCATCTCCTCCTGTTCCATTATTCTTTTCTCTTCTGCTTCCCGCTGTTTCTCTGCGGTAGTACTAGCTGCTGGATGAATGTCAGTAGCCGCTTATATAACAGGCTCAGGCCACGAAACGTACGGTCAATGCGAATAGGACCTGGTCGAAATCCACCGAAAATGCTGCGATCGAGCTGGAACAGGCCTAACTCGGTAATGGTATTGCGTCCGATGATCAGCTCGCACTCTGGCAAGTCGACGACCTTGAAGGTGCTGATTTCGTAGCGGCATCGGAAGTTGTCACGCTTGCGGGCATCGACAACCCACCATCTTCCCTGAACCTCACCCAGAAAATCGATTCTGGTACCATCCATCTGGAAGATACACGTGTCGTTTGTGGAAGGTTGCCATTGCACACCATTGTCGGTGAGGAATCGGGAAGTGACCAAGTTGTACTCGCTCTGGGTATCGAACAAAACCACACCATGTGCGTACTTGGACCATGGTGAGTTTTCCCCATCGCGGAGGGCGGTATTGACGATTCTCATGAAGGATTCGTTCTTCTGGGGCGGAGTAAAGATTCGAGTGAACCTGGGCGAAGTGGCGGTGGAAGTCGAGGCAGTGGACGGCAGACGGGGTTTGAAGAGGTCTTTGGACCTTGAGTACCAGTCGCGTAAGCGTTTGCGTAGCTTTGGTTTCTTCATCTTCGTATGACCGTCTTCAGTATGCAAACTATGAATAGGAGATGACGAGTTGCTTGCTTGGTTCTGACTTTCCCTGGCTGCTGGTAAGCTTGAGCCTAGCAGCCTATAAGACAGCCCAAGGAAAGTACTCACTGTTGAGGTTGGATGTAAGATGCCTGCTACTTATTGGTGCACTGTCAGACGTAGGGATGATTATCACCTAGATGAAAACCAACCCAGTGCCAAGGGATGGAGGCGAGGATCACGACGGCCGCAGCTTCCCAGGGGACAGAAGGCTAGTATACCAGAACAGAATGCGTGAGGCGGTGCAAAAGATTGGGTATACTGTTAAAGAATTCAGGTTGCCTATTTCTTGTGGCACAATGCGGCAGCGGGATTTGCACACCGGGGGCACTGGGCTGCAATCTCATAGTAAAGTAAAGTAGGCTGTGTACCATCCGAGACGTGATGCGGGACAACATGCTGGACCAATTAACTCGCGAGACTGATTGGAAGGGCCAATAGCAAGACACCCTCGGGGAGTCAGCCTTGAGAGAGGCCTCTGGGACGTGCTGGCTACAAAAAGCCGCTACGCATGCGAGTGAAAAAGCTCCTCTTGGCACTTTCAGCTGACTTCAAGCATGCCTAGCCTGATTCGAATCCATTTGCCTGATGGTCCTCTGGCTCCAGCCACATCTTCAGTAAGGCAAAAAGAAGAGAGCCCGCTCACTGGCACACACAAGGCCACATGATCCCATGTTCTGCGCCTGGATGATTCAAGGCCATGAGTGTCCTTTGGCGTCGCAAAGAGATATGATTATGTACTAGTTGGTCATACTGCCAGTCCCCCAAACCTGAGGCACTCCTCAACAGATAATGGTGGCTGGTGCAAGCGGTCCAAACCCATACTCCTTCGACAGGTTTGGCCGGCGGAGTAGGGTTGTGAGAATACCGCGCATTCGCTAAGCCCCCACAGGACGTACGTCATTTGGCGGATGCCTTTGGCGGATGCTGTGTGGCCACGCTCTGGATTCTAGATCGTAGCTTACCACCGCATCCTCTCTACTGTCCTGCCGCATTGTCCACAAAATGGTTTGTATTTAAATCTGCCAACAAACACCTGAACAATGATTTCTCACCACCTCACTCGCAACCTTCCAGCCATGGACCAAGAGGACCTTGTGTAGCATGTGCGATAAGGACGTAGATTCCGAGTGTTTTCTAACCCAACACGGACTACCTCCCATAGAAGACACTCTCACAATCAAACTCATTTCTTTCACTCTGACCCACGTTTACCGCCTTTGTAAGCGCGTGAATAATAGCCTCTAAATAGTTGTTGGTGAAAACACATGGCTAATCGATGAGAGTTTATCACATTTCGCTATTTAGAAGCACAAGTTGTCTCTCACGCATCAAATGCCGTTTTGAACCTCACTGCTACAGCAAAAGATGACCCGACATACACCATGGCGGGTGGAAGACATGCTACATATGAAAATCTTATTTGACAGACATACATAGATGTACCAGCTGCTTAGTTACTATCCAAGTATAGAGTTTCATGAACAAGGCCAAGTTAAGAACATAATAAATGCAAGGAAAACTGGTAGAAACCAGGCCAAACAACACTTCACCATCATGCACATAGTTTGTCACAAGTCCCTTGTTTCAATTCCACAAAACTCCTTTCAAACTAGCTAAAACGTATCTCGCCCCAACTCCAACTAAGCAGCAGCGGCAGCAGTAGCATCCAACTTGGCCGCAGAATCAGCCACCTCATCCGCCGTCTTGGCTGCCTCCTTGTCCTCCTTCTCTTCCTTCTTCTCTACCTCCTCCTTACTCGGCACCGCCTCCTTATTCTCCACAAGCTTCTTGACCACTTCGACGGTAGCAGCGGGACCGCCGGGCTCGGCAGCCAGCACCTTACCGGCCTTGTCGACGACAAAGACGCCACGGGTAGTACCCTTGGGCGACTTCTTAAAGCCAATGGCAGAGATGAGGGTCTGGGCCGGGTCGCAGAGCAATGTGTACGGGAGCTTCTGCTTGGTCTTGAACGTCGTGTTGGCCTTGGGGCTGTCGGACGAGAGGCCGTAGATAGAGTACCCGGTAGCAGTCAGGGGCGTGTATGAGTCGCGGAAGAGACAAACTTGTGTTGTGCCTACGCGAAAGAGCGTGTGAGTACTGTGATATACACGTCGTCTAGGGAAGGGGATGACGCGACTTACATCCTGGGGTCGAGGCCTTGGGGTAGGTGAAGAGCACCACGCCGCCCTTGCTTTCCTCTACGAGCTTCGCAAGCGTCGTCTTGTCGCCGTCGTTGGTTTCGATCTCGCCGCCGAACGAGGCGAGGTCAATTGTGTCACCGACCTTGGGCGCGCCGCCAGACGCAGCGGCAGAGGCGCCATTGCTCTTACCGACGACAGCTTTCTTCACAGCTTCGACCTTCTCGGTGACGGCATCTTGGACCTTTTCGACGACAGTCGGCTCGGTCTCAGCTTTTTTACCCTTGGCAGCAGTCGCCTTCTTCTTTGCTGGCGGTGCTGGCGCTGGGGGCGCCTCCTTGCGCTTCCGAAGCTCGACTGGCATGTTGAGACAGGGACAACGAGTTGAGTCGCGGTCGCGGTCGCGTTAGTGTCGCGAGAGTATCAAGCTCGACTAGGGGTAGCAAGAGTTGGGCAGCCGGAAGCTCAGGGCTGGGCGGGTTGAGTTGTGGGAATCACGGTAGGACAGTTGGCGGACGGTATGGGTACGAGCAAGCAGGTTGTGATACCACGGTCGCAGCAGAAGCAATGGCACAGCTCGCGGCGGCACCGTGTCCTCGACGTGAACTGCTGGGTGCGAGAGGCGCGAATCAGCAGAGCAAGGAGGTGTGTGCCATGGTGATCTGACCTCCGAGGGCCAGGTCGTCCAGCCTCCTCACTTGGCGCTCCCGCCCATATTAACATTAGCCAGATTACATGAGCCTGCGTCTGCTCTCCGGAAACAGCTTATCTCGGACGGGCACTGGGGTAGGGAGACGCTTGTTATTGGCTGGTGACGTGAGGAGTGGTGAGGAGCGCGCCCGATGCGCTGCAGCGCAGGAAGCATGTCCCCGGTCGCGTCAAAAACGCCGCTCCCAGAATCCACCAATTCAGTCATGCATTCGAGCTCCACGCCAGCACCTGTGTCTGTCCAACGCACGCCGCTTCTGCCATTGTATACTGTCCAGCGTATTCACACCGTGGAGCCATGCCCTGGCTGGAACCCGTCGCCAGGGAGGCGCTCCCATGCAATACCTATGTCATCCTAACGCGCATGGTTCAGCCGTCATCAATGCCTCCCGCTACCCAGCTGACGGGATGCCAATTGTCTTCGCAAGAGAACACTTTGCCACCTGAACCATCATGCAGGGCCCGCCCAGACGACCACATGCCTAAGCCAAACTGTAGCACAAAATCAGCCACGCGCCACTTCTGACAACAGGAGGATAGGAGACTTACAACAGCCATCCCCAACACGACAATGGTGCAGTTTATGATTGTAGAGAATGACTGCCGCTTTGACGAGAACAGCCGCCCGTTTACTTTGTTGTGCCACAGCCAGAGCAACGGAGGAAAGGCATCTGCTCATGTTAGTCGATTGACCGAATGCCGTTCCTCACAACACAAAGCCTTGCAACAACTTACAGCTGAACCAGCTCCCAAACAGCGCGCCGATCAAGCCCAGCATCAAGTTGAAGTTTGGAATCGCCTCAGCCAAAACCCAACTTGCCAGCCATGCCCCCGAGCAAATCGCCCACCAGCTGCCCAGGCTTTTCCAGCTATTGGTGTGCACTTCATTTGTACCTTTCCACACCCGGAGGTAGACGTACTTGGTAGCTACCGAGCCATTGACGACGCCAGCAATGATGATCGTTGGAAGCGCGATGCCAAAGCAGATCTTGCTAACCAGAGGCGATGCGGAGCCTAGAGCGGGCGACGACACGAGCGGCCCAGCGTAGTAGTATATGACGGCTGAGATAAGCAGGTAGAACGACACTGCGATGCCTTGCTCGAAGAAGAGAGCCTTGCGGAAGTCACGCGGATCCTTGAGCTCGGATGCAAAGGAAAAGAACGCGACGTGCCCGGCTACAGTGCGTCAGTGGTGATGCTTGTTATGAAGCAAGAGTCAGGTACTTACTGTAGGCCAGCACGATATTCATGACCGGGCCCAGGCCTTTGACCAGCGATACATTGGGTCGCACAAGCACCATGTTGTTCATATCTGGCTTCTGGACGCCAATCGCAATCATGGTGATCGTGACGCCTACAATCACCGAGACGCAAGCTGTAGGCTGGTGAGCTTACTCGCCGGTACCTTTGCGCGCGCCACGACTTACAAAAGATGCTGAAGTAGCTGATGTTCTTGAATGTCCTTGGGAGCCCCAGTACGAAAGATACGACCAGCCCAACAACGCTAAAGATGATTGTGCAGGCTCCATGGTTAGTCATTGCGTTCATGGCAACAGCAAAGGTCACAATATGTGCGCCCATTATGAATACCAGCACCAATACTTGTCCCACAGCAATCACTTCGTAAGCGATGCGCCCGCTGATGACCTGTCCGCAGTCGGCATACGATTGCACCGATAAATGCGCAAGTTTGAATTCGCCAACTAGGTATCCAGTGTATGTGGCGATGATGCCCAGCAGGCATATACAGAGCATGCCTGGGACGATACCGAGGATTGCTAGAGCCTGAGGGAGTGCAAGGACGCCGAGAGAAACGTTTTCGGCTAGCATTACTTGGGATTATTAGAGTAGGACAGTAGGGGGTGGAGAGGTAGAGCTTACAGATGCCTACATTCCTACGATCTGAAATCAGCAAGGGCTCGTAGAAGAATGGCAAACGCGTCAGGTCACATCGAGTGACTTTGGTTCGACGCTGTGCTTGAAAACCTCGTGCGATTGGAGAAGATGTCCCAAAACTTACCACCATTTGCACGTCTTGTACTGCACCTCAGCTCCTTCTTCGTTACCGAATGCATCGTCCACAGCTCGTCTGGCTTGTCTTTCGATGTCTGGCGGTGCTGACGAAGGTTCCAGAAAGGGGTGTTCAATCGCAGTGGCCTGCTTGACAGCCTGGGCTGCTGTGTGGTTGAAACTTGTAGATGAATGACCGGTAGTCGAACTTGTTCTTCTGAGCTTAGCCATTGTCGGCTAGGAATGAATTGTGCCTATACGCAGCTGGAAAATAGAAGACAAATGGATGTTCATACCAAAGCGTCTTTCTTTGTACTCGTAGAGAGATATTCAAACAAGTCGAAATCAGTTCCTCGATGCCAATCGATGGGTCAAAGATACGGGAACCATAGTTACCTGCTCTTGCACGAGTACAGTCAAGTGCCTCTGAGGGGGTACCATATTTGCGATAGGACATGATGTTTTCCTCCAATATTGGAATCGTTTGACCAAGCATATCTTCCGGAATCCCAGTAGAGCGCTTTGGGGTCGGGGTTGTCGGTAGTGTACCATGGAAACTTGGAGATATCGATATATCAGCCACAGAGATATTATGCTGACATAAAGGCTCACTAACTATACTGTGTGCGATTAAGGCTTCCAGACAATAAAAAGATCACAAGACCAATTGTAGATAGGTGCGCTGACAAGATATCAGATATCGACAGTTGCTGCTGGCTGCGGTGAAGTCATTCGACGTAGCATGGACATCATTTGTCCCCTTCTAAGAATGGATAAAAGACAAAGAGATGTGTCTGCGAGTCTCGTTCAAATTGCGTCTCTGTGACCTTGTAGATTTCAAAAATGGCTTGCGCTCGTACTTCGCACCCTGCGATGAGTGTAGAATTATTGATGCAGAGTGTGTCTAGTTTGCATTCAATTTAAAATCCCATATTCCGAGATACTTCTCCTATGAAGCGCATTGGGCATGATTTTCGTAATCTTGCGTAGCCACTGAAAGTGTCGCGGGAAAAATGTCTCTATAGAACCACCGACGTCATCACGTGGGTTGGCGGAACTCGCGCGCAACGTCACGTCGTCTTCGTTGATGTCGCCCCTCCCCCAATACACTTTCTATGAGCGTCGTCCGCACCCCAGAGCCCTAGTTTGTTGTCGAGTTACAACCCGTGTGACCATCAGCCTGGTCAACCTTCTTTAGAATACACTTACGCCTTTCGAGCAGCGCAATGTCGTACGTAGCTCGCCCCCGGACAAGAGCAACGCACAAACGCAATTATACAACCTATGCCCACGACGATGCGCCCATCAATTCTCAGTTGCCGCCCACGACGCCCGTAATTAGCGAAATCGAAGTTATTGATCTCACGGAAAATTCGCCCAAGAAAGCGCCCCCTCAGAAGAAGAGCAAGTACAATGCCGACGCGCCGGTCCCAGAGAAGCGAGCCAGAATGTTTCGCAAAAAGGCGCCGCAAAGCTACCTGGCTGTGAAAGAAAGAGCACTCACACAGCGCCTGACGGTGCTTTCGCGCGAGCGCTGCGGCAGCGACGATGTGCCTGAGGAGAAGGTCACCATTGCGGGCTCGACAGGCAACGTTTACACAATCTCGATCAGCCTCGCTCCGTCATGCGACTGTCCACATGCGAAGCAGGGAAACCAATGCAAACACATTGTATATGTCATGCTACGGGTTTTGAAGGCACCAGAGAACATCGCCTACCAGTTGGCTCTCGTTAGCTCCGAACTGCGCGAAGTCATCAAGAATGCGCCGCCAATCCCAGGAGTTGAGACGGACGGAAAGAATGGCACAGAGCAAGACGGCAACCGCAAGCCCATTGAAGGCGAATGTCCCATCTGCTACGACGAACTTGATCACAAAGAGGACATTGTCTATTGCAAGACCAGTTGTGGAAACAACATACACAGGCTCTGTATGCAGAACTGGATAGCTGTAGCTCGGGGCAATGCGACGTGTCCATACTGTCGGGCCAAATGGGAGGCAGACGCGGGTTTGGAGGGCAAACTTGGCAATATAGAGACCAAAGGCCTCCAGAGGAACCAAGACGGTTACGTTAATGTCGCGGCTCAGTTGGGTTTGTCTGGCCAGAGAGACTACTCTACGTACAACCCATACTGGGTACGAACGCACTTGGGCTATGGTGGAAGAAGAGGGCGTCGGGAATCCTACTACAATTCTTATTAACCCTGTGGGATACCTTTTGTGCTATTCAAGTGAAAGGTAGGTTCATTTGGCGTTTAATTTTTCGGCGTTCAGGACAGTGATACCCGGTTGTGACAGGAAGCACGAGATCTAAAGGTATTTGGGCGTTTCTTTTTGACACATGACCCGTGTCAGCACGTTGTCAAATACAGTGTACTATTTAGTTGCAGAGCTAGAGAAGGCAGATTGTTAGTGATCAAACTTTGCGACTACATATCAAACCTTGGTGATTGATCGGCATGTAGATGCTAATCTTACAACGCTGCATGGTAAGGTCGTTAAGGTATCATTGCTGACATAGTCATGTAGAGTGGCTCAAGATTGTCATGGGTTGGACCAAATGAACGGAATGCGCTACACAATACGCTGTATCACTGCAGCTCTCTCTGTACACCCAAATTCAGATATTTTCAGGCATTAGATATATCAACTCTACCAACCCCACTTTACCCAGACAACGATCCGGCAATGATCCGACAACGCTTAATAACGACCCACGCAACTGACGCGTCCCAACCCTCCAACATCGATCCCTAGCCCCGGACTCACTCACGTCACTTTGCAGCCAGCGCCCCATACCATACCCACCGATCACCAAAGATTGTTCCTTCACCAGCCGCACCAATGCTTACCTGATGCTCAACGCAGGCTCCTGACTAGCACCTATACGCGTATTTTCTGACCCACAAATTCCTTGTCGCCAAAAAGCTTCTTTCCGGTGCCGTCTGCACCCGAAATAAAAGCGTAATCGAAGAAGGCCAAAAAGGCTGTTGGCCGAGATGCGGCCGAGTTAACCGTAGGACCGGACATGCAGCGGAGATTGAACAGTGAGGCGACGGGAGAGAGACCGGAGTAAAAGAGAAGAAGAAATCATAGAGAGATATGTCATAGACTGACAGCGTCTACATCATAGGTGGGTTGCCCTTCCTCCACCACCCGAGAAGACGAGGATCGGGGGTGCACGTAGTCGACAAGAAAAAAAAAGACTAGTTAATGTCATTTAATAGAGAGTTTTGAACTCTGCACTGTCAAGCGTTTGGCGAAACAACGTGGCAAACAAGTGTGCCTAGAGTGAAAATTGTACTTGGGGTAGCGCAATAGAATACGTGCAGTGGAATTAACCGTCCAAGAAAACGGCCAAGGCACCGTACAAGAAAGCTGCCGCAAGTAAGAACTGACTATTTCACAACATGTCAGCAAAGCACTTAATCCGTCAGACAAAGTAAACATTATTAAAACTGCGAGAAGGTACGGGAGAAGAAAAAAGAAAGCAACCCAAAAGGCAGCTAGGTTTGATACGTAATTGACACAACAACACCACATGAACTTCATGCACGCTGCACATACACCTCTGAAATGTAACTTCAAAAAAAGATGGAAAAAATAAAATAAAATCGAATCATGTCATCATCATCGCCACAACGCAAATTACATGTATAGCGAAATTCACATCCATGCCCACGCCACACCATAATACTTTACTTATCCCGCACAATACCCGAACCCATCCACAACTAAGCAACACCCAAAAAAAATCCCCCGCATAAAAAAAGTTCAAAGACCCGGGGGATGCGCTCGGCTCGGGCAAAAGCAAACAACCACAAGCAGAAGCAGATCATTATGTCCACAACCCCAAAAGCACACCCAGTTCATACTCAATTGCCGCTTGCCGCCCCTCAAAAAAAAAGAAGGACGAAATTAATCTCGGTCCGAAAAGCGCGCCCACAAGGGATGTCCCAGTCCTACCAAAAGCGGTGGCGGCAGCGGCCCAAAAAAAGTATAAGCAAGGGATCTTCCCTGTCAAGCCTCGGCCCCTAAAAAAGGGTGACGCAGTGTGGAGCGTGCGCGCGCGCGCGTTTACAGCACATACGAGTATACGCTCACACGGCATGTATTGGACAGGGACGAGAATAATAGCACGCTACGATATACATTACTGCATGCAGGTAGGATATGTCACTATTGAGACGGAAGTTCCGCGGGAGGAGCAGCAGCAGCAGCGGCAGGGGAAATTGGACGCCTGGAGAGGAGGCGTGTGTTGTATATTTCAACCCGATTGGTCAGATGGCGTGAAATTACAAGTGGCATGGGGGGGGGGATATAATGATGCTAACCTAGCAAGAAAACGGGCATGTTCCAATATTGTTCTACACAGCCTTGCGTTTCAGATTCCATTGGATGATGACACAGTAATGATGACATTTGGCTAGCGAAAAGAAGGTTCACGTGGAAAAAGGCAATGGAATGTCACAACATCACGAAAAGACGCCAAGGGGGAAGACGAGGAGAATTGAAGTTCTAAGTAAAATTGCAAAAACAATCAACAACGAAGAATATGCTAGACGACTAAATGAGTAAAAGATGATGAAAACCGGCCATTCCACCCAATGGTCTTATTTCAGTGCAGAGTGTCAAGTAACAAACATAGGAAAAAGAGGGTTGGAACAAGTGAAGTCATGAGACCGTGTCGCTCGTCGCCCAATATTCATCCCAAAGACCAAGCGCGACAAACACAGACTAGATGCTGATGGAGACGGATTTTTGTGCCAAAAAGGATGATATTGTCGAGTTATACGGAAAAACTGTCTGACTTGATTCGACCACAAAGGGAAACTCCACCCATCGGCTCTAGCCCCTGCCTGAGGAGACTTGGTACAATGGACAGACTAGATAGGCAAGAAAATGGGCCAAGTGACCCTGTACAACAGGAACAAAACATCATCCTATTCTACTGTGAGAATAAGTCGACGCTTAGTAGCTGTTGTAGCCGCCGCCGTAGCTGCCGTAGCTACCGCTGCCGTAGCTGTTGGCAGGAGCGGAGCTGGTGGCAGCAGCTGGAACGGAGGAAGAGGCAGCAGCAGGGGTGGAAGGCTTAGCACTGGCGACTGGGTAGACGGGGTAGGCAGGAGCAGACGAGGCAGCAGCGGGGGCGCTGGAAGAGGGCTTAGCACCGTAGTTGCCGCTGCCGTAGGCGGGAGCAGAGCTGGTAGCAGCCTCTGGGACAACTGGGGAAGAGGATGGCTTAGCACCGTACTGGCCGCCTACAGGGTAGCCGGCAGGGGTGGAAGAGGCAGCAGCGGGGACGCTGGAGGAGGGAGTGCCAGCGGCGTATCCAGTGGGGGTAGGCTTTCCAGAGGCGAAGGAGAAGCTAGGGAGGACAGAGGTGGCGCTGCTGGCGGCAGGGACGGAGGCAGAGCCAACGGGCTGGTAGGGCATGGTGGAGGTCTTGAAGCCAGTGGGGCCAGCGGGGTAGGGGTTGGTGCCGTTGCCGGGGACGGGGTACATGCCAGTGGGAACAGAGGGCTTGCCAGAGGTCTTGTCAGCGGGAACAACGGGGTAGCCGTTGCCACCAGCAGGGCCAGTGGGGTAGGCGTTACCGCCGGCAGGGCCAGAGGGCTTAGCAGAGGTCTTGTCAGCGGGGACAGCACCGGAGGGGGTACCAGCGGGAACACCAGCGGTGACGGTGATGGTCTCCTTGGCAGTTACGGTAACAGTGGTGGGAGCAGCGCACTCCTCATCAGCACCAGCAGGGCCAGTGGGGTAGCTGTTGCCGCTAGCGGGACCAGCAGGGCCAGAGGGGTAGGAGTCAGATCCAACAGGGACACCGGCAGAGGGAGTGGGCTTGACAGTGATGTACTTGGTGGAGGTGGAGGTGGAGCTGATGGTGCTGGTGATGTCGCCACCGGCAGGGCCAGTGGGGTAGGCGTTACCGCCGGCAGGACCAGAGGGCTTAGCAGAGGTCTTGTCAGCTGGAACAGCGGGAGAGCTGTTGGGGTAGCCGTTACCACCAGCAGGGCCGGTGGGCTTGGCTGCAGGAACAGTGACAATGATGGTCTTGTACTGGGTGGAGGTGGAGACGGTGGTGACCTCGGTGGTGACGGGGCGGGCAGTGGTGCCAGTACCGATGGTGTAGACGAGGGTCTCGGTGTAGGTCGAAGTCACCTCAGAGACGGGGACCTTGCTGGTGACAGCAGTAGGAGTGGGCTTGGGAAGCTCTCCCTCGGGGCAGACGGTGGTACCAACGGGAACAACCTTGGTGACCAGGGAAGTGGACCTGGCAGGGCAGTTGGTGACCTCTGGTGGGCAGGCAGTCTTGGTGAAGATCTGGGTGCTGTAGATGGTGCTGGTGACCATGTCGCTGATGGGGGTGGAAGAGGCTGGGTGGGAGCCAGTTCCGGTGGGGTAGAGCGGGTAGCCAGTTCCAGCCATGCTGCTGGTGGTAGCAGCCTCGGGGGTGACTGGCTTGGAAGGCTTGGCACCGTACTGACCGCCAGCTGGGCCAGTGGGGTAGGCACCAGATGGGACAGCAGAGCTCATCGAGACGCCAGCAGGGACGGAGGAAGAGCCAGCGGGGGTGGAAGGCTTAGCACCGTATTGGCCGCCGACGGGGTAGCCAGCGGGGGTGGAGTGGGCACCAGCTGGGACGGAGGAAGAGGCAACAACTGGGACGCTGGAAGAGCCAGCGGGGGTGGAAGGCTTAGCACCATACTGGCCGCCAACAGGGTAGCCGGCAGGAGTGGAGTGAGCGCCAGCTGGGACGGAGGAAGAGGCGACAACTGGGACGGAGGAGGAGCCAGCTGGAGTAGAGGGCTTAGCACCGTACTGGCCACCGACGGGGTAGCCAGCGGGGGTGGAGTGAGCACCAGCTGGGACGGAGGAAGAGGCGACAACTGGGACGCTGGAAGAGGCAGCTACTGGGGTAGAAGCGGAGCCAGCGGGGGTAGATGGCTTAGCACCGTAGTTGCCGCCACCGTAGACGGGAGCAGAGCTGGTAGCAGCCTCTGGGACGACTGGAGAGGAAGATGGCTTAGCACCGTACTGGCCGCCAACGGGGTAGCCAGCTGGGGAGGAAGAGGCGGCAGCTGGGACGCTGGAGGAGGCGGCAGCTGGGACAGAGGAAGAGGCCACAACTGGGACGGAGGAGGAGGCAGCAGCCGGGACAGAGGATGACTGGGCGCCGTAGCTGCCGCCACCGTAGCTACCGCTGCCGTAGGCGGGAGCAGAGCTGGTAGCAGCCTCTGGGACAGCTGGGGAAGAGGATGGCTTAGCACCGTAGCTACCACCGACGGGGTAGGATGGGTAGGTCTCAGCAGCAGCTGGGGCGGAGGAAGAAGCAGCTGGCTTGTCACCGTAGCTGCCGCCAACGGGAGCGGCTCCGTATCCGTATCCGTTGTCACCGTACGAGCCGTAGCCACGGCGGGCCATGCGCTGGCTGCGAGCCTCGGCGGCGTCGGCAGCGGCGAGAGCGGCCAAGAAGGCGACGGTAAGCTTCATCATGGTTGCGAAATCAAAAGTTCCTTGCTCTTAAACAGTGAATGGTCTTGACACGAAAAGAAGCACGCAAAATAGACGATGGGGCGTGGAAGCGGTTGAAATCCAGGAAAGAGTGACTGGATGATTCAAAGAATGTGGCGTCCGAAGACTGGTTGTAGCGAGTGTGGGAAGGAGAGGTGCCTTGCGGTAGAGAAGAAAAATTAACGAGCGACGGGGAGGCAGTATATGAACCTCCCAGGCGCGCATGGCAGGCGGGGGGCCAAGCATCGAGTGGGCAGCTATTGGCAGCACAGATGCGCGCGTAGTGGGCGTAGTGGGCGTAGTGGATATCGTCGACGGGCCCCTGGCGGCTGTTAATTTCGTTCAGGAACAACCGGTGACAGGGGCCAGTAGGCGGGCAGCGTTAGCCAGGCACGCTGGTAGGGGGCTGCAGCCCGCTGGCCACTCACGACGCCCGCCCACCAACGTCGCCTGCGCCGCCCGCGCGCCGTCACCGCAACCTCGTCGCCAGCCCATTGCTAATCAGCGAAGCCGCCGGCGACAGCGCACCAGGCGGCATTGTGCGTGCTGGCGTGCTGGCGTCGAGCGCCGCCGTCTGCGGATCCTCGGCAGCCGCACAAGTCAGGCGCCCAGCATCGAGCAACTCCATCTTTTTCGCTCGCCAGCGGCCCCCTAACCGTCGTCGTGTTTCATGGCGCTTGGCCAGAATAGAAGCCGGCTAACCGCAGATCCTCCCTGCCACCGCCGCGGGTACCTCGCAGAATGCAGTATGGGCCCTGTCGGCGACCCTACCCTTTGCGCCCTTTTCCACCCTGCTCCAGAACCGTCAGCGATGGCGATTCGGCCAATTTCCCACCCTCGGCGCTATCCTCCAGCCTATGCACAATGCCATGTCTTCCACCCGGCGCTGCGCCACTGTCCACACCCGCTCTCACCACTCGACTGGTGTCGTCGATAGGCGTGTGGCTCGGGGAACAGGGCATCGGTGGATCGACTTGTCGCCGCCTTTGTGTAAGCGTTGGCCATGGTGCGACGCGCGACCTGTCCACCAGCGCCCTGCGTCCGCACCTTCACAAGTCTGCACAAAAGAACCAGAGGCGCCCTCACCGTCTCTTAGCATGAGTCGACGACGCGCAATCCACGACTAATCCGTCTTGTGGCTCGCTCGTCATTGCCATTGCCATTGCCATTGCCATTGCCATTGCCATTGCGCCGTGTCGTCATGTGCGATTGCGAATCAACGGTGCGCCAAACCAAAGCCACAGGGCTCGGTGCCCCCCGTGCCGCAATGTCGTCGCGCAGTTGCTTCCTTCAGCTCCGAGACATGCCCTCGCTGCCGCTCTGTCGTCGCATAACACACAGCCACAGTCGACAGTGGGTGCCAGTCTCAGCCTGGCACCAAGTGCATACCTTCCCCTAATCCCCATTCTGGTTGTCGGGGTTGCAATCGTCGGCATCGGCTTCTGGGCACCGCCTGCGATGCTGTAGGGGTCAGGGAGCCAGGTGCTGACTCCACCAAGCTTGCCTTTTCCTGCCTGGTCCCTGTCGTCTCTCGCAATGCAATGCACGGGGGGGAGGGGATGGCAAGTTCTCGACTCTCAGCGAACATGCACCCCATTGCTCGGAAATGAGGTCGATCCGTCACTGTTTCCACCTCGTTTCTGGTCTGTGTCTCGATGCAATCGCTCGTCACTGGCTGGACGGCCATGTCCTGGTGGAGGCATGTTCCGCATCCGACATGTGGGAAGTAAATGAGGCAATATTGCAGATGAGCAACACGAGCAATCCGGTGGAATACGTCCACGGAGAGAGGGCGAGGCCCAGCAGCTGTCGACTGAGTGTTGCGTTGGCTATGCGCGACGGTGGTGGTCGAGGTCACGGTCGCTGCGAGGCCAGGAAGCGGTCATGTCGCCACGACGTCGCAGAGCCTGGCCGTCGTCTTTTCTGGAAGGCGCTCTGCGTCGTTCACGGTTCACGCCAAGCACCAACGGCTACTCACCACCACACCCCTCCACCACGAAACAGCTCCCCTCTTTTGCTTCTGCCGCTCCTCACCCCGCACCACCACATGCACTCGGTGACGCACTCTGCCCGCTGCTACCCCTCTTCCTCACAGGGCTACCGCATCAACGACCCATACCAAGCCTTTCCCTATTATCAAACTTGTCGCTAGCCTACCAATCTGCTGCAGCGGGAGGCCCCGCTCGTCGAAACAGAGGCTTGGGACTGACATGAAACGAAACAATAGGCCATCACCACATGTAACTGGCCATGTTTTCGAGACGCGGTTCCGCCGTCAGGACGTCATTGTTGGTCCATGGCATTGGTCGGCCAAGACGGCGCCCATCTAAATTCCAGATGGAGCCGCGGTACTGCAACTTGGAGGCAATATTCATGCATCCATCTCGTCCTGTCTACCAGCTCACCGGGTCCTGTCATTCGTTGGTGTCCCAGCCGATTTCTTCCCAGGGTCCACGTTCTGGCCTATCGATAGGCTCAGCCGCATGTAACGCTTGTTTCAGATCGAACCATGGTACGCTGAGCGACTACACTGCGCCAAAGTGTCAGGCTAGCCCTACCCCATAACCAAACAATGTCTGCCTTTTGTTTTTCTCGTTGAGCACGGCGTCATTGGGCGACCATCTACGTGAAACAAAGACTAAACCGTTGCTGTGACGTATGTAGACATGAGATCTCCACAGGCATTGCGTATATTCTTTTTGGAGAAGCTTGTGCTAATGCAGGGCAGTTGTTGGGACAAGGACGTTGTCTGTTAGTCATAGCCAGGATACTTACTTCCTACACACGACTTTGACTTCATGCCTGCACATAGATGAGCATACACCGCAACTGGTTACTAATACTCATGAAAACGAAAAACTGGATTGTACTCGCTTCCTTCTATATGTCTCTTTTTTAAGAAAGCGAAATATCTGAGTTGGCACTATTTCGCCATTTAATGATTACAGATCCTGATCACACCTCACACACGACAATTTAATTCACAAAAGCCGATATACTCAGATATATCACCTAACCACATTCCTCCCGTCTTCATCTCTTCTTCTACCTCGGCTTCACCCTCAGCCTCTCCTTCAACACCCTGCCAAACCCACCCACTTTCTTTTCCATTTTCTTTTTTCCACCCCTCCCCTTTTCCCCTTCCCCCATTTCCACCTTTCTAGCCCCCATGTAAACCTTCGCAGATATCGAACCATATCCCCATGCCTCCCTTTTCAAGCCGAAATCTCACCTTTTAATCTACAGTCCCAACGCCACATTACGCCTAGCGCCACCCCCTCCCCCGGCTTGCGTGCACTGTCTTCACGCCAAAAAGGAAAAAAAGGTTGGCCCACTAGCGCCCGGCTTACTAGGGACCGGTTTGCCACTGCGAATAGTACGCTTGTATATTATACATATGTATGTATAAACCAGGGGCTGTGCCAATTGACCGAGATACACCTTTTTTGAGGAGGATAAAGATGGTCCCGCCGGCTAAGTATATGGGAAGGTACACCTAGGCTGCACGCGGAAAAGGGGTGGTGAGTATCGAGCCTGGTGAACATGGGGGGAAGGGAGGAGATGCGTGATTGGCTGATAATATCTATTTATGTGTGGTTCGTCGAATAAGCACGGGTAACCTTTATCCACGGTTAAATTCTTTGGTGGGTGAGATAGTTATTTCACATACTCATAAACGCGTGTGTCTGTTCTTTGTTAGATTTTGTGGTTTTGCTCGCTACTGGGTATCGACAGAGCGTGTTGGGGTTGGATATAAAAATCCTGGGAGAAATCGGTGGAAAGCACAGAAGAGGCGTGTCGCGCTTGTGGAATATGACCGTGTGAGCACGGCATGGTGGTAATGTAACTGAGTAAGAGTGGGTTCTCTGAGTTGTAGATGCAGATGGATAGTGTGTGATGAGGATAGAGCTACCGTGCTGCTAGTTCATAGCGAGCACCTTCCTAGGTATCTAAATATCTCGAGAATACAGCCACATGACATGAGATGCTGTTGCCAATACAAAGAGACTTTTTCTGAGAAAATATAAGGAATACAAGAAGACTGGACTGAGTGTACAATGGTATATTGTCATCGCTGTTTTGAACGTTCGATCCATATCTTAGTAAGACATGCATATAGAGTATGAGGAAAAAGGTTTCTTCGGACAAATACAGGCTCACCACAAGCGCCTTACGCGAACAAACTTTTATCAGCTCACTGTGTGACTACCCAGCTGCATGGAAATCTTTTGCATTTGACTGGCACATCCTGTATGTGAATTAATGTTAAACCAGTGTATTGGATACGATACAAACAATTTATTTGGTAGCTTCATCACTCTTGAAATACTGATAGTGTAAAAAAGTCTCTGATGATAAGAGTATCGGAGGCCGAGTAGAGTGGCACGATAAGCTCGTATTCTTCGACTTATTACGCCATGTAAACACCGTTCCCCTATCAAACATCCTTCACTTGCTTACTTTGAGCATATTAGAGAACCAAAGGACCGACCTCGTATTGTACATACTGCAACAAGCGGCTGCATTTTGTAGAGCTCGATTGACTTATTACCCAAGGTTTTGCAGCAATAAGAAAACACTAATGCAGCTTCTGGCGACTTGTCTACTTATGCGGCATATTCCAAGTGAGCCTTGGTGTCTCTTCTTTTTAGAGAACTCATCATCCTACTCCTTAACGTGTTTCCTCTGACAAAAGAGAGAAAAAACTTCTCAAGATTACAAGATCATCCAAAAACCACGTATAGACCGGTTCTCTACCACTCGATTAGATAGAGCCCAAGAGTTACCAAGCTTTTACGGCCATTCTGTGTCGTCTCTCAAGAGCCCTATCTGTGACCAGAACACACAACGCGACAATGACGTACAGATCTCTCCCAATTCTCGTTGTGTTAGATGCCGCTGGACAAAGTCGGTAAAGTGCGAGGGTCTTTGCTTGCTACCGTGAAATGCTTCATGATCTGTTTCCCAAGCCAACCCTCCAAGAGTTTTGAAACCATCGGAAGGAGGTCTCTCAGGTACTCATACACCTTGTCGCAGTACACTATAGGGTCTGCATGCTGCAGGAGAGGCTGCATCGTAGCAAAAGGGTTGCATTTCTATGAAAAAGAAAGGAACTCGGACCTTGGACCCTCGACCCAACCTCGTCCACCACGCGATTTTTTTCCAGTGAGACAATGCTGTCTTTGAGCGGCGACTAATCCCCCTTTCAGAGACCCATACGACGGAGGAAAGCACCACAACTTTTGAAATCGCTGTTTGCTTCGTGTTCGCTCACCCTGCCGCAAGATACACGCAACACTCAGCGCCATGAGGGTGTCCAGTAGAGCAGTTTGATCTACAATGCCACATATGCCCAGCTGAACATCTCTTACAATTCCGCCGTAGTCGTGGATCTTAACACCGTCGCTAAGAGTGCCTTTGCCACCGTGTTGCTAAAGACGCGACGTGTTCTCCTCGGCATTTTGCTACAAGATTCACCGAAGCGCCCCCCTATTACGCGCATTGAACGGAACCGCAACGCGGCGGAAGAACGGCAAAGGACCCACACCCCTTTAATGCGAACATACGGCACACTGCATACAGACTTCAACGCTTTTTTCTGAAACTTACTCAAAGAGGCATTTTTGCTTCGGTAGTTTGTTTTCTGCTATTTTGTTATTGTGCAAAGTGCCTTGTGGTATGAGCGCTAATGAGATCCACTTTATACCTCAGAGCCGTGTGGCGGTGGCATCTAGTACTAGTTCACACATCCGCATGTTTGTGCCTGTGTATGATGAAGGTGCGGTGACTCAGGTGCATGTGCCTAAAGCTGCCTGGGTCTTTGTTCCTACTAAGTGAACCTCCATATCTACCATCGCGAATATCCTTGATGCAAACATGATATTTCAGCTTGGAAGATCGTTACGTACAGGTCCGTTGCGCGTGCGGTGAGCATTCCAGACGCAACTATCACAGCATTTACCCTTGAAAGAGGGTTGAGTTGTTCCGATATCGCCGTCGGGAATGTATGCAAGCTCAAGAGAACGAGGGGGGTGGGAGTGGAATAGCGCGCACTGTGACTTTGAGCTCTTGTGTTAGGGAGAAAAGGAGAGTGCGCGATGTTCTTGTGATATATACACATGTGTGATGAAAGCTTACGCCACGGATAAGAGAAAAGTGATAACTCCTACTAACCTAGTGAAGTCTTAGAGGAATGTTTTTATAATCGTGCCATAGTAATATGTCATGTGAATATTACCAAATGTAGTATGTAGAAAAGTGTCTATTACCATAATCGCTACCATCATGCCTCCTCGTCATTGGAAACCAAATGTGCAGGAAAATCTTCGCTACATAAATTTACCATTTCTCTTTCTTTTCGTATCTTGGTCTCTTGCGAAAGCTACTATATTTTTCAAGATACACTTCAAGGAGATAAACATGTAAATAGCAAATATACCGAACCATTATGCGTTGGATCTGAACTGCGTGATGAAATAAAATTGTAGTAAAAACAAACTGTCTTTTGTAACTAGGACAACTCGGGCGGGCTAAATTTCAGCACAACTACACGCCCAGAATCACATCCTAGACATATCCTATCTCCATAGAATGCTTCACGCCGACCCCGATACTCAGGAGGAAGCCATAGGAACCGATGACCTTGATACAATATCCATTCACCGTCCTTTAATCGATCAAAATTTTCCTGGATGGAGAGGGGTGATTCATGGATTGAAGTGGTATATGGAACAGCGATGAGATCCAATGGCAAATCGATGTTACCTGTATTAGTGCGGAGTGACTGACCATCTGGCTCGAATGCGATGCTATGGATAATTCGAGGCCGATCTAGCACGCAGCAACACTCGCCCGTTGCTGTCTTCCATAACCGTATTGTATCGTCAAAAGATGTTGAGGCAACTAGCTGACCGTCTGGCGAGAATGCTACTTCATTAATCCAATCTGAGTGGCCTATTAACACTCTACAGCTTTGATCTCCAATGTTCCATAGTCGCACTGTCTCATCTCCAGCTGAGGCAACCAGACGGCCATCTAGCGAGAACGCTACGGTTGTAACTTCCCTTGAGTGGCCTCTCAATACTCTGCAGCTTTGATCTGTAATGTTCCACAGCCGTATCGTATTGTCTTTAGATGCCGAAGCAACCAGTTTCCCATCTGGAGAGAATTCCACTGCATTGACCCCACCTAAGTGGCCCTTTAACACTTTACAGCGTTGATCTGCTACGTTCCACAGCCGTACTGTACAGTCATTCGATGCTGAGGCGACTAACTGTCCGTCTAATGAGAAGGCTACTTTGGAAATCCAATCTGAGTGGCCATTGAGTACGCTGTGACACTGGCCTGTAGCTGCCTCCCATAGCCGTACTGTCATGTCTCCAGATGCAGAGGCAACTTGCTGGCTATTTGGAGAGAAAACTACTGCATTGACAAAATCTGAGTGGCCCTCTAGTACGCTGTAACAGTGGCCTGTGGTTGCACCCCATAGTCGCACTGTCCTATCTTCAGATGCTGAGGCAACTAGTTGCCCGTCTGGCGAGAAGACTACTTTGGAAATCCAATCTGAGTGGCCATTGAGTACGCTGTGACACTGGCCTGTAGCTGTCTCCCATAGCCGTACTGTCATATCTCCAGATGCTGAGGCAACTAGCTGCCCATCTGGTGAGAATGCTACGTCGAAAATCCAATTTGAATGGCCCTCTAGCACGCTGTAACACTGAGCTGTGGTTACATCCCATAGTCACACTGTCCTATCTCCAGATGCTGAGGCAACTAGCTGCCCGTCTGGCGAGAAGACTGCTACTGGAACTATATCTTCATGACCCTCTAGCACGCTTCGGCATGCGTCCCATTCTGCATCTCTTCCTAAAACCATCTCCACTGCCTGTGGCACCTGCTCAACGAAGGCCTTCCGCACAAGGCTAGCTTTAGGCGAGAAAACAAGAGCAGATGAGTATACTTGGAGAGGTGCTTCTGCAAGGATGTGTACGAAACGCAGGATAAACCGACCTGCATCGAGAAGGAAATTTGCAACAGGGCTATCAGATGGCTACACTGAAAGTCAGCGCCAAGGACGATGATCAACTCAATTGGAAAGCCCTACCGCCGCCAGCGTTTGTAGCCTCATCACCAAGTGGACACAAGGACCTGTTTCTTGGATGAGGCTCATAGCCTCTAGCCAGTGAAGAAAGTGTTTCAGGAGGAATGTGTGTGCGGCGTCTCCATCTTCGATGTTGCGTCCGCTGCGCTCGAGATGGCTGACCCAATAGCGACACGCATATTGGAGCTCGAGAGGTAGGCTGACCATTATTCGGTTCTCTTCCATCTCATCCCTAAGCGCTCCAGGGTCCGAAAGGCGGCAAATGTCCTGCCGAAGGCCGCCTGGTGCAGACATGAGCTCAAGGCAACGCGATGCCAGCATCTCGTGTGCGCTCCTTTCGTCGACCCAGAAATTATCATTGTTGCATTTCTCTCTATCGAGCAAAAAGTCGCGGAGTGAAGGGTGGTGCAGGCGGAGTGGTAGGCTATGATTGTCTGGGATGTCGAGGATTGCATGGAGATCCTGCAGTGTCGGCCTAACACCCTCTTCAAACTTTAGTAGTCGATCCAGGGCACGCGTAGAGAGTGGAGAGAACAGCACTACTATGCTTCCGAGAACATGTCGAATTGCTCTACATGAATTCTCCTTTTCTTCGTGCGTGTAGCCTTGGATGGAGTTCCGTAGCACTGTCGTGTAGATCTCGTTAAGGTGCCTGTCTGGGGCGGTAGAGGTGGCGTTGTTGCTGCCCAGTATTGTGTCGAGTCTCTTAGGTGCATGTCCCTTTCCCTCTTGGATAAAGCGACACGCCGTCTCAGCCCAAATGAAGCGGCCGCTTGCACTCTGAACGAGCTGCGCAATCATCTCTGCACTTGGCCAGCCAGCGCTGAGACAGCGTTCTTGTGCGACGCACCGAAGGCTATCTTGCAAGAAAAGAGCTATGTCATGATCAACAATCGATTGGGATATGTCATGCAGCACAAAGTCCTTGTGGTCTCCATCTTCCATGTGCTTGAACTGATGCCGAATTGGTACTTCCGGTCTACTTGTTAGCAGCACCCGCAGCTGGGCTATGGCGAAGGAGCGAAGCTCGACTAAGAGCTGCAGGATGATACGGATGTTGCTTTCGCTGTCGCACTCGTCAAGCGCATCAATGACTACAAGATATGGTCCAAGCTCATGCAGCTTTGATAGCGGATGGCAGACGAGGTGTTGCCATTGATCTCGGAGCGATAGGTTGCTGATGTCGCTCCTCTGTGCATCCGCGTCACATATGTGCTGCCGCAATGCAGGGACGCTGTGCGCAAGCTGCGCGGCTATACTTGTCACGAATCTGGCTGCATGGCCAACGTCGCCACCGCCGCGCGAGAAGAAGAAGCTGGCGGCAAGACGCTGCTTATCATAGTAGGTGCGCGCAACGGTTCGTGCGATGGTGGACTTGCCCGTCCCTGCCAGCCCACTCAACCAGAAGATGCGTTGCTCGTCTTGTCCATCTGCCCATTCGTATATCTCATTCAGGAGCCCGATACGGGTGCCAGGGAGGCATTGATGTTCATGCTGCTTGTTGTACGCGTTGAAGGGTGCGTCTTGGGCGTAGGGCAGGAGATGGAGGGGGTCTTCGCGGCTAACGTGGTAGTAGCTGTCGCCTAGATGGGCCTTGGCGCCATCGTTGACACTGACATTGCCGTATTGGTGCCCTAGCGAACGTTTGTGCTTCCTACTGATGCCTGGGTCGCCGGAGTAGGCCATGGAATAGGGAGCATTGCCTGGGAATGAATGGCATGGAAGGGATGGAGGGAGAGTTACAGCTGAATCAACGACTGCACGCCACTCGGCTTCCACCCCCATTCGCTTGACCCCGCAAGCAAGCGAAGGCTAATGCACCAGAAGCTGTTCTCCTTCACCGGTAAGGGGCTGGGCATGGGCGTGAAATAGCCTCGCTCATGCTACCGCTGACTTTGTTCTGCCGCGGACTATGGAACATCGACGACATTCTGCATCTCAATACGCATTGCTTCTCTCTCGAGCTTCCCTATCCATACCCTCGCATGTGTGGCTTCTCTTTCTACAAACCACATGGCTGAGCCTTTTGGGACCGCTGCTGGCGCTGTAGGCATCGCTGGTGCCTTCGCCGCCTGTGTTGACTGTTTCGATTACACGCAACATAGTCGCCATTTTGGTCGAGACTCTGGGACGACTAGGGCAGCATATCACGGTTCTTGGCTGAGAAGCCATGCACAACCACATGGCTAGCAGGTTGCAAGGATTCAACGTTGGTAACGTCAGTCTAGAGTCTCTACAACATGTCATCTTTTTATTTCATTGGCATACCATTCGCTAAAGTCTATATCTTACTGGAATTGAAAAGTTAAATTATGAAAAAGGAATCCCAATTTGTTGGAAGTAATCCTTACTTAATATGCTGTGGTTCTTCAATACCAGGTATAAGCGTTAGCTGCCCCTGTGTGTGGATGGTCCGTCTCAGTTGCATAGTCATCATCCCTACGGCCACCCCAATAACGTGGTATCACCTTGCTTGTGGACGGGTGTGAAAAACAGGAAACAATATTCGCTACCGATGTGTAGTGAAGGGGACGAGAAGATACCCGCGGGAATCAGATGGATTTGTCGAGCCTTGGATCCCGCGGGAGCGGGCCCAACCAAATTCGGCAATCTGAACCCGCTTTCTCGAACCCGTCCCATACCCATGGATACCCACTGCAAGCCTGGACACTGCTTTGATCAAGGCACGGTAGGACGACTGTAGTATATACCATATCGGTACCCTGTAAAAATGGCAAAGCACATAGAGTCTGCACCGAAAGCACAATTTCCACCATGAGCGCGTCCGTTGCTTCTACCCCTGTTGACAGCAAACAGCCACTTCAAAGTCTCATCACAGCCCCCAAAGCAGCCTCCAAGAAAACTCCGACTCCTATCGTATCGTTAGTCTCTGGCGCGGTTGCCGGAGGTGTCGAGGCAACAGCAACATATCCGTTCGAATTCGCCAAAACACGCGCACAGCTCCAAGTAGGCGCATCCAGCTCAAGAAACCCTTTTACCGTTCTTGCTCAAGTCGCCAGAACCGATGGATTCGGAGCTATCTACACTGGCTGCTCCACTTTAATCGTCGGCACCGCCTTCAAAGCCGGCGTCCGCTTCCTCTCCTTCGACTCCATCCGCACCCGCCTCGCCGATGAACGCGGCGTGCTCTCTCCAGCTCGTGGCTTACTAGCTGGCATGCTGGCCGGCGCAGTCGAGAGTGTCGTTGCAGTCACTCCAACAGAGCGCGTCAAGACTGCTCTAATCGACAATGCAAAAAGTGGCATGCAGCGCTACCGCGGAGGCTTCCACGCCTCAAGAGTCATTCTGCAGACAGATGGCATTGCTGGGCTGTATCGAGGTTTGGTATCCACGACTGCGAAGCAATCAGCTACTTCTGCTGTTCGCATGGGATCATACAATGTGCTAAAGGAGTTTGCGCGGCGAAACAACCTCCCTCAGAATAGCGCAGTTACTTTTGGCATGGGCGCTGTTGCTGGTGTTATTACCGTGTACGCAACACAACCTTTTGACACTATCAAAACACAAGCACAAAGCGCTCAAGGCGCAAGCACGAAAGACGCATTCCGAAGCGTCCTGTTGAAAGGAGGAGTGCGGGGCTTCTGGAGCGGTAGCACAATGCGCTTAGGCAGGCTGGTCTTGAGCGGTGGCATTGTATTCACGGTTTATGAGAAGGTTGCGGATCTTTTGACACCCTCAGATGTATGAGAACAATACCTTATTAGAGACTCATGATTGATTGCGTTTTCGTGAATTTAATCGCAGGTGATACACCACGCTCCATTTTGCCGTCAATATGTCGTGTATGATTATTTGCGCGAGTTGCGTACAGTTCACATGCCAAACGGAGGCTTTTGCAGGAATGTTAAACTTCTACACACATTGCGCAAACTGCGCTAGCCTTCCCATTTCTCATTCAAAAAAGACCTGTCATTTGTCTACACCACTATCATCATGGTATGCTCCCGCGGCAATATCGTTCTATGGAGGGGCGACGGAACAGCTCTCGTTTACCCGCGGGACAGCGGCATTTAGCTTCCCGCGGGAGCAGAGCGACTCTGGTTCCGTCTCAAGCGCCAAGCGCTTGCCTAGGTCCAGACTAGTTAGTCGGAACACTTACATTCACCAGATAGCTACTAGCTTCCTGTTGAGCTAAGCTTGACTATCCCCATTGTTCGTTATTCGCGGGGCCCCGCATGCTTGGCAAGTCTGGGGCATGTTAGTAAGATCACAGGAGGAAGGTCTAGCAAGATGGCCCGATGCACTAAGACCACGCCTTTTACAAGGCAAGAAATCTATATAACGATGGCTCTTATCACTGCAAATTCGTCACGGACTTTCGTCCACTTCTCAGCTCCTTTTGGCAAATATCTCTTGTAATCGATCAACATCTTGTTGAGCAACATGACGGAAAAGCATTCCGTCGACATCGTCGACGAGAAGACGGCTAGCGCCGAATTCAAGGAAGTCATTGCCGACCGCAATGGTCAAATCACACCACAGCAGATACAAGCCCGATTCGAAACACTCCGTCATCTGAGTGAAGAGCAAATGGCTGCATTGAACAAACAGCTCGTTAAGAAGCTCGATTGGAGACTAATGCCTTGCATCACTCTCATGTTTCTCATGAAGTAATGATTCTGCCCAGCCGGACTTGGCCTGGTCGTGAACAAAGTTAACAGTGTACCTAGTTATCTCGACCGCATCAATGTTTCGAACGCACGCCTCGCTGGGCTCCAGAAGGACCTCAACATGACCGATACGCTTTGGAACACCGGTATCTCAACATTCTACGTCGGGTATCTTATTGGCCAGCTTCCCGGTAACCTCTGGCTTGCTAAAGCGGATCCACGGTGGCTGTTGCCCGCCATGATGATGGCTTGGAGTATCGGGACGATATGCATGCCGGCCATGACCAATGGTGCTGGGTTTGCAGTGTGCCGCTTCTTTATCGGCCTAGCGGAAGCGCCATTCTTTCCTGGAATAACATTGAGTAAGTCCTGGTTTGCATAGTAGGCACGGCCATACGAAGTGTAGCACTGACAGAAACAAGTGACTTCGTCATGGTATACCAAGGAAGAGAACCCGATGCGCATGGCTATATGGCATGCAGGAAACACCATATCCAACATCTTGTCCGGATTTCTGGCTGCTGGTATTCTGGAGAATATGGATTACATCCTCAACCTCCGCGCTTGGCAATGGTTCTTCTTGATCGAAGGGGCTATCTCCATTCTTGTCGCAGGTGCTGCTTTTATCTTGCTTCCATCATGGCCGCATAACACGAAGTGGTTGTCGAAAGAGGAGTCGGAGATGGCACAGTACCGAGTCCAGGTGTCCAACGGCGGACACGATGAAGAGGTCGGTGGCACTTGGACTGGATTCAAAGACGCTGCCAAAGATCCATTTACATGGTTTTTCTGCTTGATGCATTTCTCCCTCGTCACTGCGCAAAGCTTCAAAGATTTTCTTCCATCGGTAAGCTACATCTTGACAGCACCCTTTGCAGACTCCCACAGCTGACCATACCGACCCGTAGATTATGAAAACGTTTAAATTCGACACTCTCACCACTTACCTCGTCCAAGCTCCTCCATACGCCATCGCCTACGCCGTCGCATGCGGTCTCGCATACTCTTCCGGCCGTCTCCAAGAATCCTACTACCACATCGTCATCCCGATACTCATGAGCGCAGCAGGCTGCAGCATGCTCATTGGCACCCTCAACATTGGCGCCCGCTACTTTGGCCTCGTGCTCCTCATCAGCGGCACCTACTCTGGCCTCAATCTTCAGCTGAGCTGGGAAACGACACTTGTGCCGGCTCCACGCAGCAAGAAAGCAGCTCTCATTGCCATCGCCAATTGTATCAGTCAGGTTAGTCATTGGTTCAGCCCGTACTTCTTTCCGACGTCTCAAGAGCCATTTTACAGGCTAGGTGGTGGCTTGATCCTGGTGGGATGCCTACTTTGCTTCGTCTCATCTAGCTTGGTGAAGTGGCGTGCGAAGAGATTGAACAGGAAGCTGGATGAAGCTGAGGGTTGGTCGGAGCACGGAGGCGTGGAACGTGGATGGAGATATGTGTACTAATGAGCTTTTTGAAGGATGTATTTCTATGACGAATAAATGACTAGTTCTTCCTTACTCGCTGGTTTTTGCGGACATCGGGGTAACCTATTCCGATAAGAACCTCTGAATTAAACGCTTTCATGACCGTTTCACATACTTGTAATGAGTGATCAGCGAGACGTCGTTCTAGTTGCGTCTGAACATGCTGTGCGAGCATGATTTGACTTGATCGCAGATTCTGAGAATCGCGCTGAGTTACTTAAGCGAGCTTTTCAGCATGTTCGCCGAGAAAGATCCCGTTACTTTTCTCTTTTGGTGCTTGGAATCGTTCATTAAACCAATAAACGTCAATCAAAGCAAACGAGCTGATTTGGCGCGCTAGTAGGCTCTGGTGATTCAGAAGCCGACAAACCGAATGTTAGCTTCGCTCTAACACCATGCACGCCACTCTCTGAGCTAAGGTCACGACATCTATGAAGTTCAATAATACGTACCAATAAATAGGCAGGCATGTCTGTTTCCAGATATAAACAATGCTGGACCAAAGCATGCCGCAGAAACATGGCATATGGTCACGCTCATCGTCGACAAATTTCGCGAGCGGTACTACCCGGTTCAGTCATCTGATTCCGAGACGTAGATCCAGTTGCTGATTAGTCTAGATCTCAAATATAGCCAAGACCTATTCAGCTACACTCGAGGTGGTTTCGTCTGCAATGAGCAATATGAAATGTCGCAACGCCATATACGCTTCGATGTCAATGAGCTTGCTCGTTGTGCAGCCGAGGCTGTTGGGGCAAAAACGTGCGTCAGTATCTCGAAGTATCCTGATGGTATGTATAATAAGAGCATGCTGCTTACTATGGACGATGGCTCTCGGGTTGTAGCCAAAGTTCCGAACCCAAATGCCGGCTTGCCTCATTTTATCACAGCTAGCGAAGTTGCGACAATGGATTTTGTAAGTCTTCTCGAGTAAGCTTTGTGCTCATGGGGTTGACGCTGTAGGCACGAAACGTTCTTGGAACCCCTGTCCCTAAGGTTTTGGCATGGTGTTCCCACGCGCATGAGAGCGCTGTTGGTGCTGAATACATCATTATGGAACGGGTACCAGGGGTAGAGTTGGAGCATTTCTGGCCGAACATGAACATTGAGGACAGATTTGCTGTCGTGAAGGCCATAGCCGGCTTTCAAAAATCTTGGGCGTCAGTTTCCTTTGCGAAATATGGAAGCCTCTATTTCTCGAAAGACCTCAACGACAAGTCCGACAGCCAGCCACCATACGTCGATAGAAATGGTACTCATATAGAAAACACCCGTTTTGCTGTCGGCCCGTCGACAGGACGTGAAAATTTCGACAATGGAAGAGCAACAGTCAACTTTGACAGAGGGCCATGTAAGAGCGCCAGTTGAATATAAAGATTGCAAGACTGAACAAGAAAGGGGCTCTTTAGAAGCATATCATACCGCGATTGGCCACCGCGAGATATCATGCGTCAGACAACTCTCTGAGTTACCCAAGTCTCCGGTTACCCTGTGCGGCCCAGGAACCTATCAACCAACGAGAGCGAAGAAATTGAAAGCCCGGTGTCACTACCTCAACATAGTGAGAGTTCTTCTTCCAAAAGACGAGGAAATATCATCAGCGTATCTCTGGCATGATGATCTACATCTTAGTAACATTTTTGTCGATCCTTCCGAGCCTACAAAAGTTGTGGGTCTTATAGACTGGCAGTCAACGGAACTATCTCCACTTTATTTCCATGCGCGCCAACCTCACATCATTGAATATGTTGGCTCGCGCATCAACGGGTTGGAAAGACTCCAACCAAGGAAGGACCTGGATCGGCTTGGGCCTTCCGAAAGGCAGCAAGCTGAGACCCTATATCTACACCAGTCCCTTTGTTCACTGTACAATACCCTGATACATCGAAAAAACCCACGGCTCTTTGCTGCGCTCCAGTTTCAACATACGCAGAAGTATCTACTACTACTTCTAGCACGTAACATCCTCATCGATGGTGAGGTCACCTATCTCTCACAACTAGCTGAACTAGAATCAACATGGGCAGATTTCTCGGCTGACAAAGACTCGACCTGTCCTTTCACATTCTCGGACAAAGACCGAGAAGATCTCGAAGCTGATATGGAGGGCGTGACACGAGGCATGGAGGGAATGCGCTCAATACGAGACAGCTTGGGAGAATTGTTCCCTGAGCAGGGCATTGTGAGGCATGATCAGTACAATGAGGCTCTGGATGCATTGACGCAAATGAAGGAACAGGTCATTAATACCTTTACCTCCAGTCCAACGGAAAAGGATGTGTGGGAGAAAGAGTGGCCATTTGAAAAATGATCTGGCGTGGTTGCTCCTCTCGTCAGAATCAGACACAACTCGAGCATCATGTTTCTTTTAAGTAAAGTGTTTCTAGTATTGATAGAGGTTACATCTGGAGACTCATCTGCTATCTAGCCTAGTCACCAGATCCTAAGAGCAAAAGGCCATGTGGATACGGAATAATACCACACAATTTCTTTCGAATTCAAAGGATATTGCTCAGTTGTAGTTGCGATCGTGTTTCCTTCTGCATAGGCGAATTAGGTGGATGTGGGGATGTTAAGGAGATCGCGAGGCCGCTCGGCCACCAGGCGACAGAACAGTTGAGTTATCTGCCTTAGGAGGAAGACTTGCTGGTTGTTTAGATTGTGGCGACAATTCAATGCTCGGAGTATGCAAAGGCTGAGCATCGGAGTCTGGTTTTCGCGCTGTTCTCTTTGCAGGAGTTTTGATTCCATCGCATCTTCCAGTACTTGACTGTTGAACCTCAGCCGATGCCACCATACTGTCTTGCACATCGAGCGTTGCAGACGATTGAAGATTTTGCTTTTCTTCATCACTCTTTTTGACTTTATCTTTATCCAAAAGCACCAAGACGCGATCATACCACTTCCAGATCACCCAAGTAGCCCCCAAGAGCAAAAGTGTAATCAACGGAACGATGACCCAAAATAACCAGGACTTGGTTTCATACATCTGAAATATGCCCTGATTGGAATTAGTGCATGAAAAAGATGAGTCTCTGATGGCGTACATACAGAGACAGTGCTCGCTGGAAGTGATATAGCTGCAACTACTGCTAAAATGGCTGTTAGGCGCCCGTTAACGCCGGACTCATGTTGTATATCTCGTTGGTTTTCGGCAATCGATCGCTGTTCATCAATGATGCATCTAGTGCGTTCATTCGTTTTAGTCAATGCCCCAAGAATCTCCTCTGTTCGCTTCAGAGAATCTCTGTTTGACTGAGCCGAACGGTACATCTTCCTGTCAAGTTCCGTCTGGATGCGATATTGCGAAGATGCGATGAGGTCGTCGTGACGCGCCTGATGGCGGTCCGTGACCAGGCGGTTTCCATTATTGACAGAATCCAAGGCATCGAGCAATGAACAGACCCAACTGTCACCAACAGGTGTGTTCCCTCTCAAAAATCCCAGCAAGTTGGTCACTGAAGACGCTTGCAGTCTCCGCGTAGTTATAAGTCCCTGGAGCTCCTCTATCATTGGATACCAAGGATGTTTCTGCGCATCCCAATGGTCCGAATTTGAGACTATAGACCATATCTTCTTGGTAAGGTAGTAACTATCTTCTGTTCTCTCACCGTCTTTACTCGATACTTCAAGCGCGTGTTGTGCCAGAGCAATCATTGGAAGATGTTCATCCCCGATAGATTTGTGAAGCGAAAGAAGCTTCTTTGTGAATAGCTCGCTACGTTCTCTGCGGTCCAGCAAGATACCACAGATGGATTTTGTACTTTTTTCGTACCGGTAGCACAAATGAGAAGCGTTCGAGGTTGCGATAGCGGATCTCGCATGAAAGACTAGAAAATGTAAGCAGATGTTAGGTTTTACGACCATCTATCCGTACCGGTATGGTCCTGGCTGATGGGAATACGCATATGATATGTAGACATTTGTGGTGCCTGGCTGAACATTGCAGCATCATTTGGAAGTCCGTACTCCTCGACGATGCGACCAAATGCGTCTTTCGAAATATACATCGCGTTTGCGTTTGTGACCGTCGGTATCATCCTATACACGAGAAAATGATAATTAGTGTCATGAACGCCATATCAGTGATTGATGCGGGACTGGACTCACAGCAATCGGATGTATGGACCATCGGTAGATGGCGCAACTTTGATCCAATCCTCGAGGTCTTCATTGCTAACAATACCCGTGTTCGTCGTAACTTCTCCAGTCTACTGCTTGTCAGCACCTCTTCCTGATACAAAGCCACGAGTAAATGTATACATTCGACTTTAATATGTCCACATAGTATATGCTGGCGAACGCATCTGGATGGGTTGCAGCAACATCCGCCATGTCCTTGTCATGATCAACGCGTGTAGCGCTACTGGACCGAGATACCGACGCATCAATGGTCAATTCTGTCACGCTGGGTACCAAGCGGTCTCCTTGTTCAGGTAAAGTATCCTGTGTTCGACCACGATGTTTGGTTACCAAGTTTGTTTGGTCTGTGACGGAGCCGTCTGTATCGGACGGCACCTGCACTGTAATCGCGTTGCTCGAAACTTCGAGAGATGGCTTGTTAAGAGTCGATGGCTCACTAACAAGGTGCTCTTTAGAGGCACGCTTCGGGGATGAGTTTGGATGGATGGACGAAAATCTCCCAGATTTCTCTTCAAGATAGTAGTGTTGACCTGTGAAGGCATTAACTCCCTTCCGAAAAATGGCATTCAAGGAATAATGACACAGTACCTTTAGGCGATGCGAGCCTCGCCCAGCCCTGTGGTAGTTTTCTGAGATCTATAATCTCGTCTTCGTCCGCATTCTCCTTCGCTTTGCTTTGAAGGTGGCGGCTCAACAATTCGGAAAGATTTTCCGTTTTTACCAAAGCTGGTGCATCGCCTTTGTGAAAAGTGGGAGGTTCGGCTGTGGGGTTGAAAATGTAGGGTGTATAGTCAAAAGCAGGCATGATGAAGCAACTAGATTCTTCGAGACATAGAGCTTCTAATTGTTCACAATAGTGTTGAATCTTGCAAAGAGATAAGACAAACAAGCTATAGTAACATATTAAAGTTTCTGGCTTTGAAGAGAAATTCGACCCAAGAATTCACGTCGCACGAGGCTGTGCAAGGCTGAATATGTGAGCGAGTCATTGCGCTTAACAACACACGTATTTGGTGCAACTGCCGTTCAATCACGAATGTGCCTATTGCCATAGAACTCCAAATGACTCTACCAAGTCCACCGGTGAAGCATGGTCAGGCTGATTCGTCTCAATTAGTTTAGTTTCAATTAACCTTTAGCGATGATGGTACGAGAAATGTACTAGTAAAACAGATGGCGGCGCCACTCATGCAACATGTACGGGTTGACCATCCACTTGGGACACATACTGGGTGGACAAGGCACACTCGGAAATTCGGATGCACGATTGCGCGCCACATACTACATTCGTTGGATGAGAACCATGTAATGTGTTGGCAAGCTGAAGCTCCTGCGCACTGAATGGTATCAAGATTGTGCTAGTGCACTTTTACCATTTGGTTGAGGCTTCCTCCCTCTATGAAAAGAACACAGTAGTGTTTAACTTCGTATAAATTGCGATCTTTTTAACACGCTCAAATCATTAGCTATCATTGTTCGCAAGGTAAAAAGTTTCCAATCAGTCTTGAAAATCCATGGATCTTCCGTTGCGTACTTCGCAGCCCTCCAAATTCTCAGCTGTGTGTGAGGATTGCCAGGAAAAGCACGATCCTCGTAGACTAGTTCTATGCGTAGATGGAACCTTGTATAATGAGAATGGATCTATATGTATGTTCCTTCATGCGTCTTATCAAAAGGTCAGTTGTTAACGCGACCAGTGAACCCGTCAAACACCCCGAATGTTCATAGGATTTGGCAACTCGTCCCGCGTGAACATAGGTGTCAAGACAGCAATGGGTAAAGATGGCAGCAAGTACGTCATCGTTTCTTCTGATACTCTGAGTTCGCACTGAAAGCCAGTACAGTTGCGTGTGGACTATATCCCTGGTGTAGGGTTACGTACGGGGGGTCGTTATGATAAACCGAGCGCGATCGCCACTGTGACCGGAGAAGGCGGTGAAAAAGGGTGTAGTACAAAGATAAAAGAGGTCTATAAGGCAAGACTACCGCATGGGGTTTCGAGGCCGCTTCTAACAACGCTTCAGAGCTGTTGCAGTCTGTGTCCTTCTAGAGACGAAATCTTTATGTTCGGTTTCAGTCGCGGAGCATTCGTTGTGCGAGCAGTTGCCGGCATGCTTCAACATCTTGGTTCTCTTCGTACCATAGGGAAAGATTTCGACACCATCTTTGTAGAATTTCTGAAAGTGTGGCAAGACTTACGAAAACATGGCCCTAACGTTGTGAGTGGACTAAAAATGGATGCTTTGCTTGTATTAACGGCTACAGAATACAGTTGAGTCATTTCGGTAGGTGTGTTATGCAACTCGCAAACCTAAGCTTATACTCGACTAGCACCCAACATACTCGAAAATCTCCAATCATTCGCTTCATGGGCGTTTTTGATACCGTCCAGGCATGCAAGGACCCCGGGCTCCATGAAATCCAGCAATTGGAAAATGTTTACCACGTGCGACACGCCATGGCCATGTTAGAACGCCGGGCTCAATTCAAACTAGAACGTTTTACTGGTGGGACGACAATGTCAAATTCCAGAAATCGATCTTGTCAGGAAGCATGGTTCATTGGTACACATGGTAACATTGGAGGAGCTTGCAAAGAAGACGGCCTTGCACTGTGGCCACTCCAGTGGATATTGACTGAGGCACAGAAGTTCGGCCTCCACTTAGCTTTTACAGCGACTCCAGGATCTGACATAAAGAATCCCGCGCATTTAGTGTTTCCATGGCTATCAGAATCATCGAACCCCAAAGTTCCAAACGTTTCCAGTCGCATGAAACAGGTATCTTATACAAACGGTATTTCGGTGCCGTTTTGCGATCTCACAAAGACATTCAAGAGGCCGGGCTTCCAACCTGAACTTGATGTGGGACCTACTATTTGGATTGGATTTCAAGATAGGCAGATTTTCAAGGAAGATGGAAGCCTCATCGAAATGAACCAAAACCAGTCGAGAAGTGGTAAGCAGACGAAGGAAGGAGAGATTTGAAAAAGGGTTTGACCATTTGCAATAGGTTCAAACTGTGCTTTTATTCACCCTTCCGTTTATTGGATGGACAACAAAAGACCAGACATGATCCGCAGCATCAACATCTTGCCTTTCGTCAAGAAATTACGCGACAGCGTCAATACTGTGGTTCTTAAAGATCAAAGTCATTGGAATGTCACCGAAGAGATAAAACGGGTCCAAGAGCTAGAAAAACCACGGATCTTAGTGTGCGGCGAGGCTGGAATTGGGAAATCGAGCTTGATCAATGCTATGCTGAACAAGAACACTGTATGTCAAGATACGTATACGCATCAAGAGCTTTCTGACCGGCTACCTTAGACAGTCGTTAGCAGTTGCGCAACAGCAAGCACTCATGACATAGATGACCCTTTAGAAAGTCCCAATTCGCCGTTGGTGCTCCATGATTCGCAGGGCTGGCAATCCGGTGAAACCGATAACTTCAGCACAATCCAGGACTTTCTTAAACGACGACGAGAACAACACCTGATAGAAAATCAAATACACTGTGTATGGTACGTGCCTCCGGACGTCACATAAGCACAGTCAGACCTCAGTTTTGCTTACTCTATACAGGTTCTGTTGCTCGTCGACCCAACCACGAATCACACCAACCCATACGAAATTTTTGGAGCTCGATTTTGGTCGAATCCCTGTAATGATCATAATAACCAAACAAGATCTGATGAAGGCCCACGTCGTATCTCAAGTCATGACCGAATTTTACCGAGAATACCCAGTGAGTCATCCGCTCGAACTACCGTCGGACAAGCAAAACGAAGCTCAATTGCACATCGATCGTCGATTGAAAACGACTATGAATAACATCAAGAAAGATTGGCAGAAACATGTTGACCTCAAAGTCCCTAAAGAGAATGAGTTGGAACTGACATTTGAATTCTATTCTACAATGAACCCCTGGATATCTGACAGCCCGCCAAGATTGATGTCTGCTTCAAAAAGTGCTATGACAAGCGATCGGGTTCGTCGCATTCATGGCGACGCACAAAAAAATTGGATTGACAAGGTGCTTAGCGAAGCTATCGATAAACTCGTCGAGTATTGGGGGGAGAACAGAAAAACTTTCAAACTCACAGATGACGCTTGTGTCAAGGAGTTTGCTAAAGGGGCTATCAAGAAGGTTCAGGGCGTCTTCCAATATGAAGGCTTCAGGGAACACAACCATCCGGATCTCATCTTGAATCTTTTACATTACTCAACCGCGGAAAAAAACGTCTGGACGGTAATCTACAGCGGGATCAAAAGTGCGTTGAGTATGATTGCGCTCCTGAGCGGACCAATGGAAAGAGGACTCGCAATGGTTACATACGGTGTTTCGGCGGCAAAAGGCGCCCGCGAGGAAGCCATCAACTTCATTCCTGAGCTAGTTCACATCATACTGATTTTCGAGCGCATATACTGGTACAATGGCAGGAAGATTAATGACCTGTTCATTGAAGGTAGTTGTTATTACTACCTCAAGAAACAGGCTGAGGTGATCAACAGGGTTGCGGAAGTGCAAGGGTGGGATATGTTTTTTTCACAGTTGTGTCTCAATTCGGAGAAGAGCACTGTTCACGACATTTTGACGACTGTGGTCGAGAACTTTCGTTTTCGCTACAGCCGTTACGAAGATGAAGAGATTATTTCAGATAATCTTCGATCAATGCCGGGGGGCTACACAGGTGGAGGTTTCTAGGCCATTTCGATGAATATTGGACTGAAAAATACAGGATCAGTTGAATGTTTTTGTACCTTTTTCTTTCATCATTTTCATTTCATAAATTACGGATACAATTCACGGAGATTTAAACCAGACCTCATCACAATGATGTGTAAATTGCGAGTGTTGCCGTCGGAGATATGTCTTCATACTCACAAAGGCAATTGCCGAGAAAGGCGGATCACCTGTGGTACGTCCCAGGTGCGTGTACAGAAAACGTCTTGAGCCCATTCATGTGTTGTGGAGCTGAAGCAGGTATAGTATTTAACGTAATGTCCCACATAATTCGAGGCGCGAACATATGCATGAACTTGAAGCCTCAGGATGGCTGGAGTTACCGGTATGCACCACAACCGCACACTGTCATATGAAACCTGCCAGAAAATGCATCTCATATATTGCGTGCATTATAGAGAATCGATGAACACAGGGCGTCTTCATTCACCGGTAGCCAACGAATAAGAGCGATACAATGGTCTTCGTGGTGGTCGTCAGATTTTGAACTCTATCGAAGCTTAGCAATGCTACGGTCTAATGCGACACGTCGGGCACGACTGACCACTGTGGGGTGGGGTGCGTATTTCTCAGCACGGCCGATAACGTTGCATCACGCGTGTCGATAAGAGCGCTTATGTGATGCAGCGACGCTCATCCGTTTTGGAAATAGCGTAACGCCAAGAACACGGGCCAGCGTCGCTGCCTGCGCGCTGAACACCAACCTCCTCTATTCCACTCTATCGCTATCCCCACTCCTCAACTCCATCTCCATAACTTCGACGACCATCCGCATCGTCTCTCTTCCGAACCTCTCTTCCTCCTCGTACGCGCGCGATCACCGTCCACCGTTAGCTGCTAAACCGCTGCATCTGCCTGCCTGGCGCCTTGCCCCAGTACGCCATCCTTACTGCAAGGCCTTTGACACAGCGGTCGGCTTCGCGACCCACGCGTTTCCGATTCGCGCATCTTCGGGGCGATACTCAAGCAAGGCACAGGTAGTGTTGGTAAGGCGGGCTTAGTGGTCCACGAGCTGGCGGGCGCTGTAACAGAGTCAGGGCTGCTCTTTGCGATTGACGCGAAAGCCTGGGCGGGTGGGTTTCCTTTGCCGATGCGCGTTGCCTGCGTTGCTGCAAGGGGGATACAGTGTTAAGTAAACATATTATAGAAAGAACTAATGAATAATGGTCCTCAACCTTGTTCGCAAAGAAGGTGTTCGTGCCTTGGCGTATGCTGTAAATGATGTATCTGTTGTATGGACGTGCTCACTAAAGATTCTGTACTCGGACGCCCAGTTTACTGTGTCTCTTGGACACTCTGTTTCAGTTCCTGGCGTTGATGGCGAGCAGCTATTTACCCTTCGCTATGAGGGTGACAATCTCGTACCTGGCAAAACCACGCTCGGCAACGTTGGTATCCCTCTCCCGGACAATTCGTTGCACGCAATCGCACGACACGGGCAACCGCAACCACGAACGCTGTCGTTGACACTCAAAGCACCTTGTTCTCTATGGTACCCTCGCCATTTAGGCAATGGCGTGTCCAGCGTCTACACTGATTCCCACCAACTTTTGACATTGGCCAAGGCAACACAAATATGCATTGTCTTCGATGCAAAATGGCTTGGGGACAATCTCGCTCTGCTTCAAAGGGCCATCGAGGGTTCGCGCCAACTCACTGGTGTTCCAGTGATTCCGCAGTTCGCGCGCTTGTATCAGCAGGCAGATTGGTCAATTTTCAGCCTCGACCAGGACCCAAAATCTGGGGCTTGTCTTCCCATTGAGGATCTGGCGTCTGGAGCTGCACCTTCCATTGAGTACGCAGCAGATGGGGCTCCTCCCATCGAAGACGCTGTACTTGACGCCCCGCCTCCCTACACGCATGTGTCAAGCAAGCGTTCGAGACATGGTGAGTCTTTTATCAGATATACCATCGACGTATCCCTAACGCACATCCCTCAGCTCGCACCAGCTTGACACCCGATTCTCCTCCACCAAAGCGCCTCCTCCAAGATTCTCTATGTGTGCCTTCGCCAACAAATCGCGCTACCTCCCCATCATCGGCCAGCCCGAAATCCACAGCTTCGTCCACCGCTACTGTCCAAGTAGACGTTTTCCAAGATGCTGTTACATCTGCTGTCGAGAAGGTGCTTCCGGATCTGCTGCGCGTAGAACTTCCTAGCATTCTGCAGGATCTTCTTCCAGGAATGCTTGCCAGCTCATCGCCTTCGCCATCTTTGTCGCCTACATCACGGTCCAGCCGGGTTGCGAATACGCTCGCGGAGCACCACCGAAACACAAGCCACAAGACCACACCTGCTGCGGTCGTCAGAGCTGTTATAAGCACCTATACCGAAACCCATCTCCAAAACATCTTGAATAATGCCCTTGACCAAGCTTCCCAACAAGCCGCTGAACTTTGTAGCTCCGTAGGTGTGGAGTTGGAGGATTACATCGTTGACTCCAAGCTTGAATTGGCTACCCTCAAAGAGGACCACATCGCTGCCTTCAATGATGATTGCAATGAGAAGTTGGTGGAGTTCAAAGAACGGCTAGTAGAGGAGAAAGACGACACAGAAGCGGAGGTCAAGGCGCACGCTGATGAGGTAGTGCTTAAGACTTGGGACAGGCTGAACATGGTGGAGAATGCGTGTTGTAGGTGCAAGTGCCTGCACAGTGCCAAGGACAAACAAAGCCAGTTGGAAAGAGGGCGGAGGGCAATATCTCTGCCGCTGTGAAAGAACACTGAGTTTTCCGTTGACGATTCATGATGTTTGCTATCCTTGTGACCTAAAAGCTGAAATACGAAATATGATACCCTCTCGTGAAATCAATCCTTCATCCTGATTACTCCTTCATGCTGGGTGCTTTCTGAACATACGCTTTCTATCTTCATCACTGAGGGAAAGATAAAAGGGCCTTTACAGACGGACTGACACTGTGTGAATGGCAAACAGTGATGCTGCGATCACGAAATCTTCCTCTTCGATATCAGCTAATCTCCACGCCTTTCGTCATTGAAACTGCGGGCGAAAAAGGGACTGATGATCCAGAAGCTAGATACTCGTCGTGGTGTGCAAGTTTGCGGCGGGTAAGAAACGAGCAGAGGGTGGGCATATGCAAGAAAATAGATATTGGCATTATACTGATTACCATGGAGATTACAGACGTTAATGAAAGAAGACGTGGATTCAAATTGGGATTTCCTTCTCAATCAGATAGAAAATCATCATCGTCGTCGTCATCATCATCATCATAGTCGCTATCTAGACACTTTCCCCGTTTACAACCTTCGCAATAGGCGCGCTTATGTGGTTTGGTTTTTACTGCTTCGAAATATGGCCGCTCCTCTCTCACACCTGCCCACTTCTTGATCCGATATGAAACCCGGTCAATGTAAGATTCTTCGTCTAGGGTAAAGGTGCCCAAACAATTGCAGGACTTGCATCTCTGGTTGTACACAGTTGCGCCGTACCCGTTCCTGCTATATCCTCTGATCTCAATGGGTACCTTTTTGCTGCCCCAATACTTATTTTTACAACCGTTGTTGTGGCATCTGAATCCGCCCATGACGTGAGTGAAATACTGGTGAATGTAGTTTTCGTCATCTTTCTTGTTGAACCATGTTGACGTTATTTGTGGCAAGATTGCTTGTGAAATCTTCGCGTGAAGTTTTGGAAACATGAAATACTCCCTGGTTTCTTTTGCGGGTTTAGGCTTCTTCTTGTTCTTCTTCTTCGCTGTTTTTGGGGGTGTAGTAGTTGTCGCAACTGGATTCGCTGAGATGAGGATTTGGGCGTGGCGCTCGAGATCGAGAGCTGGCCCATCGATAACGGAACACTTTGCTAGAGCGTTGCTTAATATGGCCTCGTCGCTATGCTGGTCGAGATCGATCTTGCACTTCAATCTGTGCCGTTGAAGTGCCTTTTTACTGCTAAAGGAGCCATTGCAAGTCTCGCAACAGAAGGTCTTCTTATGCAATGGCGAGTCACGTTGGTGCTGCTCGAATGCTGGTTTGCTCCCGAAAGAGCGGTTGCAGGGAACGCATGAGTACTCCATAGTATAGACAATTGTAGTTTTGTTTTTGTTCGAATACGGGATGAATGGCTCGTTGCGACAGCAGACATAGATCTTGAGAGCGCTGAGAGTAATCTTTGACCAAAATACAGAATGGCATTGCCCCCCATCTTGTGTAACCAGAAGCCTTGCGTCAATCCAATGGCGTAGCTACACATGGCGAATGGTAATGCAAGTTTGTTTAGCAATAGACCAAATGAAGATGATCAATGATCCTTGTTGCGCGGGGTAAGCTGGGCGCGTCCGAGATAAACCAGTTACACCCACTACCTTACGCCACAAAACACATGAGAGCCTGAAAGTTGAATTTGTTGGATGAATGTCCATGTCAATCATGTGCGCTGAGACACATCTGGGATGCAGGAGGTATCTAAGACCTCTTCAACTAGCGAGATTATCAGAAGTGACAACCATGCTGTAAAGATCAACACTGGGTGCTACTTTTGAGGCTCCCACCATACAGTACGCTGTCTTGATATCTCCTGTCCCTCGTAAGCCTCGAGTCGGATTTCAATGAGCAACATTTTAAGTCGTACTTGGTGGACGGTTTACCTTCAACCCACACGAGTCGAACAGCGAGCCAGCAACAGGACCCATAATGTACATTAGGGAGATCTGGAGAGCACCAATGAAAGAAATCGTTGATGGGGAGTTGTTATATCATAACGAGCTTCGTAAAATACCTAGAAACAACCAAACTCAGCAAAATGAACCAGCGTTGAGCCGGCGACGGTGAGCCATGCTTGAGTGGCCCCTTCTTCTAACTCCGCCCTTTCGAAAGCTTCATCGCCATCGGCAAGCGCAGTGATAGAGTTCGTCGGTCTTCATAGCTGCGTAAGGTGATCGAGTAGGGGACGTCAAAGAAGATGGGTCTAGCCAGACCTTTTATCCATTAGAACAGCCTGACCGGCAATCCGTGCAACTTCACGTTGTTACCACGCGAATTCTATCTTGGAATTCTGTCGGTCCCATTTGTATAAGGCAATTGGGCAAATTTGTGACTCTCAATCCTCCCCCTGTTTGTCCCAACCCATGGGATTCGAACGTTGCGGGTGGAGTGTTGTCCAGGTCACACAAGCTCCAAATCTCCGATATAATTGATGTTTACTAACACCAGCCGAGATTGACTTAGCAGGAGATGCCATTCGTTGGGCTCTAGACATTGATTGACGAAGCGTTTTGCCTCCAATGCTCATGTATGTAAGCTGAGCCGCGGATGCTTTTTGCCACTAGCGGGTCGGCGCCGAGATCTTCTTGCATTGCAGGTGCCATAAACACGGGTTATATTTGAAAGGTCAGTTTGGGGTTTAGTGTGAAGATCATCAACTCTGTCTAGGTATTGCCAAGTTTCATAAAAAGATGCACAAGGATGCTACGTCAAGTTGCACTTGTCTCAGTAAGATAGACGTTTCATAGTCGGTGTTGGTACGATGCTGACGGAACGTCTTCTTGTTACTTCGTAGGCCATCTCTTAATACTGCTGCTCAGTTTTGATATCGCTAAATCTTATGTGTTTTAAACCGGTGATTAAGTCCTACAAGAATGAGATATATAGCCTGAATGGCGTAATGTAACACGAGACCTTGAACGTATGGCAACCTTTGCGTAGCAAAAGTCACTCTAGCATTATCAAAAAAGTGATGATGTATGCATTCTCATCGCTTTTGCCTTTCTAGCAAACGCGCGACAATCTTTTCAACCTCTTCTGTACCATGAATGCTATTCTTAACATGCCATTTCCCTTCCTCGTACCTGGCTTCAGTAATGTCCTTTCTGGTCTTTGTGTATACAGCTGTTCTTAGGCTCTTTGCAATCCCCGCGCTTGTATATCCTAAAAGACCAAACATACCGGCACCACTCTTCGTGACCATACTTGCTATTCCTTTGCCTAACCCTTTCGTAGCACCTTTCAGACCTTCCTCATGGGCGCCCTGATAGGGTTTTACCACAACATCGCTCAACCCATCGATAAATCCCCATGCGAGAGTTTTTCCAGCGACTGCTGCCCCGCTCTTGAAATCTGTAACGGGGCCGTGATCGCGAGGAACATCACCATAGAATCGCGGCACGTTTTTGAGGCCATCTGTTATGGCGAGTGGGATATCCACTGTCATACCTTTCAGCGCCTTTGGAGCAAACATTGCAATGCTCTTTCCAGATGCGCCTGCTAGGTGACCGGCTGAGATAGGCTTGCGTCTCGGAATAGTGGTATCTGCTGACGCCATAACGACTGCATCGCTAGAGGCTGGGTCACCTTGGTCGATAGAATCTTTCTTGGTGCTACGAGTTTCAACATGATCTCCCTTCGATTCTTCGTAAGCGCGTCTATTGCGATCGTCTCGGTATTCTGTCACTGGTTTTGTAAATACTCCTGTGACGCATGTGGTAAGATCAACTGCAGTACCGAGTACTGCAGACGCTCCACCAGAAACAGGATCCCAGCGGCGAGCCTCTATGTTGATTGGTTTGCTCTCATACCTATGTGCTTGTTAGTACTTTTCTAAATAGTCTTATCCGTCAAAATTCGAATCCGTGAACATGGGTCGTACAGTTTCAGATGCTTGACATCTTTTGGCGTTTTTTCAATCAGAATCTGGGTGGCAAGGGAAGACATTCTGATCTTTTGCTTTCCTCTGCCAATGCAGAATGTTGCCGGCAGATGCGGCAGAATATCACAAGACATGTCCTTGATAGGGAGGTTTCGATGGAAAGACATCACCGCGGCCTCGACACCTCTCTCGAATTGCATTTTTTGCGCAATATCTGCAGCTGCGTTCGCTGCTTCCGGCGACATACAGTATTTGATGGCGTGAGAAAGGCTCTCGGCTGTGAGATCTCGTTGAGGAATGGGCTTGGGACCAGCACCTGCAGCAGCGACCATTTCTCCCCAGAATGGTTGACTATCGACTCGTCAGTATTTTCGTGCGTGTCAAGAAATTACGCTGTTCCTTACTCTCCGAAAAAAGGTACGATCGTAGTTGGCTTGCCGTTCCTCAATCCGCAGGCAGTAGTACCAGCACCACCGTGATGCACCACTGCAGCCACACGTTGGAACAACCACTCATGGGGACAATCTCCAATGAATAGAATGTTTTCATGGGATTCTCCGTGTCCCCCTAGATTTGACCATCCTCTAGAAACAATGGCGCGGAAACCGTTAGCTCGTACGGCCTCCAGTATTACTGCTGTAATTCTTTGTGGATCTTCAAGAACAATGCTCCCAAACCCAATATAGATAGGTGGCGGTCCGTTCCTTATAAAAGCGCGAAGATCATCAGGTGGCTCGTAATGCGGAGGGTCACGGAAAAAGAATCCACAAACATCGATATAGGGCGGCCAGTCTGCGGGCTTCTGCACGAGAGCTGGAGACCAACAGTATGTCATGGGAATCTTCAGTAATGTTGCAAGACTGGGGCCATCAAACATGCCCACTTCCTCCAGGTCGAGGGTAGAGCGCCAGTCATTGATAACGTCACCAAGCCTGTATTTTCAATTAGTTTGTTATAGTGCACGTAAGAAGGTTGACTACATGGAATCAATAGGAACAACTTACCCTTGCCATGTTAACCAATCGACAACTCCATATGACAAGTAGTTTCCAGCACTTTCTTTACCATCAGCATTTTTGAGGTTTGCTAGTGGATGTGGGAAAGCTTTTGTGCTTGTCCATGGCATGGTAAACATCATATGAACGGGGATACCAAGAGCCTGCGCACAATGAATGTGTGCAAAGCTGGGAGGGTTTGCAATGATGGCATCTGCCACAAACGGCTCATGAGTCAGGATATCTGGTGAGATACATGACCTCCAGAAGCCTTCCAACATTTCTCTTACCATCATTCGCTTTTTCTTGATTTCGCCAGCGCGTAAGCTCTCGAGGCTCGGAATCAAACCAGGATTCTTCACCATATACGCCATCAGATCTGAAGGATTACCACCAATTGGATAGAACTCCATTCCAGGGCCGGTGTCCCGTACAAGGTCTTGAAATACGTCGTGAGTTGCTATCCTCACCCTGTGACCGTAACGCCGAAGCTCATGACCAAGCGCGATAAAAGGTTGGACATCTCCTCGACTGCCTACAATTTGGATGACAATGTTCAATTTTATAGGCCATGAATCGTAGCGACCCGGCCCATCAGGGAGTTCCGAATATGCTGGTGGAGGTTCGTCCGGTATTTCATTACAAGAATCACCGTAGAGCAGAGAAAGAGTCCGTACGGCCTTTGTCTTCAGATCGATATTGATGCGCCCATCATCTATAATCTTGTTAGTTTCGACCGACCGCCAACAAGTCCATCAACTGATAACCTTACCACCAGTTTTCAAGTTCCCTTCGATGGGTGTATCTGAGGCAGCAGATGATGGATACTCCAGATGACTTGCAGGGTTGATGTTCGCCGAGTCTCCAGTACTTTCCGTATCTCCAGGGGTTGCGAGTTTTTGGCTTGCTGTGAAATCGCCAGGTAGTTCAGCAAGATTTGATAAGCTTCTTCTTGTCGTCATGATGTTGATCAAGGATATTCAAGTGTATGAGAGGTGTGTTAGCACATGTCATACCAACGAAAGTGATCCGGAAACTCCCCTGTTGATGTTTTAAGCACAGAAAATTGGACCGAGAGCCCCGAGCCTCATAGAGATGCTAAAGTTCGCAACGTGTGCGTATGCGTATTCAGCGGAAAGTTCCGCACATGTACCCACGGTATCGTTATACTAGTAGAGAAGTTGCAGGGATTCGTTGTGACACTAACGATCAGCCCACTACACGAGCTTGATTTCGACCAATCGGCGTTGGCTTCAATTGGCCCTTCTCGGTTGCCAATCCCCGCTACCGATTTGGCGGTTGTGTTTGACCGATGCACTGGCTGTGAGATCTGGGCAGATCGCGTGGTGGCTGTGCAATGCTGTGCCTAAGAGTAAGTGTTCGCAACTGGTGTCACTTGACGTACGCAAGGTCTACTACCCCGCCAGTCGCATGGCAAATATCATTGACTAATGTTGTACTATCCATCTATTCTAACAATACTGCAGCGACTGGGCCGTTGCACAGCTATTGCATTGCGAGGATCTCATCTCAATGGTATATAAAGGATCAAACCCGTCGGTGCAGTGAACGCGAACCAAGAAACACCATCGGCGCAGATAAAGTAAGCAAAACAGAACAAGGGAACAAGATAAAACAGTCAACATACTCCACAGCAGAAATACCAACTCTCTCCGTGCATCAACCAAAATTTGGTGGAAGCGCTTCCCGACAGGCCTCAAGAACTTCAAGATTTAGTCTCTGGCCTCATGGCAGAGAAGGTTCCGATCGACGGGGTCGCCCTTCAGATGCATATCACCGAAGTTTCCACGGTACCCAATATGGTCACGGAGATGATCCGGTTCTCCAAGGCAGTTAGACTCCAAGTTGAAATCGTTGACATGAACGTCCACACGCTCAACAGCACGCTCGACGCTGAAATCTATGATGTCGTCATGAAGGAGGCTTTGGTGTCAGGAATCACAAACATCAATTTTTGGGGCTTCGCTGATAAGCAGGCTTACACTTGGGTGGTGGGCGCAAAGCCACTCATTTTGGCGAGGCGGTGTCAGAACTAATGTACATAAGAAGAATGGTATCCATTTCTCCTACTAGAGCACGAATAAACAAGAAGCGAGAGTCATAGTCACAAAGTGGACTTTCAATGCATGATGCGAAAACGTAGCTATGCGATAGTATAATCTAAAAGCGACTAATGACTCTGTGCAGCAAAATAGCCGGATAAGAACTATACCAACCTCAATGGTACAGAACGCTCCCTGACTTTAGCAAGATGCGCTTGCTATCTTTCAAAAACGACATTTGAGAATCAGTGCAAGTGGTGAAAGACCCTTAAAAATCCCATCATCTTGAATATAGGATCCAACACTAATTGCAGGAGTTTTGACAGTCAGTATGGCTGTCTTCGTGGAGCAGTCTTTATCCGACTATTATTTCGCCGCAAGAGACCGTGCTCCGCTTGTCGGTGTTTTGGCAGCACCAAGTGGGGCGATACGCATACGAATACGCATACGCATACGCATACGCCCCCTCAAGACTCGCTAATCTGGCCACTCGTCCTGATTTGGTAAGTAGCCCGGACCTTATTCCCAGCTAGCCCAAAGATTACTAGGACGGTAGGATTGCGCATCTTCAGCAGGAACCGGGTGTCAAAAAAATACGCATACGCGTTCGAAAATGTTGTATCATGTGGCTTAGCCGATGGAACGTATGCAGAAAGTCTCCAGCGGGCGGTGCATAGTACCGGTCAATCATGTATTTAGAAGTGTAGGCTTCCACGCACAGTGCATTTCATTCCTTGTCTCTACTACACATTTTCACCTTTCTGTTACTTTTTTTTGCAATTTTCCTTGCCAATCATACCGCCATGGCCGAAGAAGCAGTAGATTTCAAGCTTTATCGCTATGACCCATCAATGGCAGCTGCCATTGTCTTTATCATCCTGTTTATCGGTATTACAGCATTGCACTTCTACCAGATGATGCGAACCCGAACATGGATATTCATTCCCTTTGTTCTTGGCGGTACCTGTATGATTTTCTTCCCTTTCGATTAAGTGCCGTGAGATAGACTGATGATTCTGGGCAGTTGAAGTTATTGGATATATTGGTGTATGTGCAAAGTGGTGGATCGAGACTGGATAACGAAAGCTGACTATATGCTGTGCAGAGGGCCATATCCGCCCAAGAGTCGCCGAATTGGTCAGTCGCCGTCTACTCAGTCCAGACTATTCTTCTTCTGGTCGCGCCTGCCCTATTCGCAGCGAGCATCTACATGATGCTTGGTCGTATCATTCTCGTGACCGACGGCGAAAGACACTCGCTCATACCTAAGAAGTGGCTTACGAGGATATTTGTGGCTGGAGATGTTGTATCATTCATGATGCAGGGTGCTGGTGAGTGTTACAATTTCTTCCGTATGGCATGCAACCCGATGACTAACGCATAGTCCTAGGTGGTGGTATAATGGCTAGCGGTACGATTGATGCCTTGCATACCGGAGAAAAGATCATAATCGCTGGCCTGGTCGTGCAGCTTCTCTTTTTCGGCTTCTTCATCATCACTGGCGTCACCTTCCACCTCCGCATCGTCCACCAGCCGACATCCAAAGTTTGTTCAGAATCTTTGCCATGGGAGAGACAACTCTATTCGCTCTACGTGGCCAGTGTTCTCATTCTCGTGCGATGCATCTTCCGACTTATTGAGTATGCGCAAGGCAATTCAGGGTATCTCATATCGCATGAAGCTTTCCTTTACGTGTTTGACGCGCTGCTCATGTTTGCTACAATGTCCTGGATGGCCTTTATCCATCCAAGCGAGATCACAGCACTGCTGAAAGATGGTAAAGGGAAGGCGGTGCGGCGAGTAATATCGGTCTATTCCTTGGCCTAAAAATGCTCTGATGGAGTTGAATTTACTGGATCTTGGAAGCGACCCCTCCAAGCTAGACTTGACCGCTTGCAGTAGTATGATGTAGTGGCATAGCCTTATTTTCGACTTGCCTTTGATAGTTTTGTTTGTGTCCAATTTAGCCATAGAGGCAGTGACATTGTAGCTATTCTTTGTCACCACATCTCATATTTTACATATCAACACACTCCAAAATTTCCACATTCATGTCCACTCAGTACTGCAGTAACGAGATTTTATTAAAAGTGTATTTTCGAGAGCGATTTGTTCAGATAAAGGTGCTTTCACCCCCGTGCTCAATTTGCTTGGCAACCTCTCTTGGCCATCTGGTTAATGCAGTCCAGCTAGGGCCTGCAGCGTGAATTGAGATTGCCAGGTCTTTGATGAGACTGACTCCCGTACGCTTGCCCCACCAGTGATGCCGTGCCTCGAGTAAAAGAACACCGAAGTGCATTAATATAAGTCGTGCCATAACATCGCCATGCCGAATCAACTCCATGAGCTCGTCCCTGTGCTCTTCCGGCCAGATCCATGTAGGCCAGCCAATAATTGAGCCAAGATGATTCGAAACTGTTGCACATCCGAAAACCTCTTGAAGGCTCCGGATTCCTGAAAGGTAGATGGCATGTCGCTTCTCATCAATAGACCCCGAGTGCAGAAGACTGTCCGTGTGTTGACGAAGGATTTCTAGAGCCGCTTTTGTCTCGTCATCGGGCTCTACACCTGAGGGCGTGGCTCGGAAAAATGAGGCCAGTTTGCCGCTTCGAAGGGTTTGAATGGACGTCGCGTGTATTATTCCAATGCCTCGGACGAGTTGGAGCATGGTCATTATGCTTTCGGTGTACGCTGACGATTCCGAGTTTGGATTTGTATTTGGTAATGCGATTGCCATCACATTTAAAAGGGCCGAAAAAGCAAAGACAGCAGTACAGTTGTCTCCGTTGATGTTCCCAAGAGCATCATTGTACTTCTGTAGGCCTAAGTTCTGATATTGTATCGCAAATTCGGTGTATTGCCTACGCGAGTGTCCGTTATGATACGCGAAATGAAGAGATGCTATGCCCAATAGCCCGTCCATTAGGAAGTCGTATTGAGAAGCCTCTTCCGGAATCACCTCCATCCAGATAGGTAGCTCTTTTGCATCGTGTGCCAAGGTTCGGCTTGTTTTGTTCACATAGTAGACCATCAGCTGTAGCTCTTGTTGTCTTGTGATACCAACCGCCGATTGAGGTACCGAAACATGTGCGGAAAGTTTTCCCGGTGGGCATAGTGGCTCTTCATGCGACAGACCAGTTGGGGAGCCGGTAGCCTCCGAACTTGTAGCTCTGGACACATCACGTGAACTAGCTCCAGCAGCCACTCCATAAACGCAATCCACCTTTCGGAAGATGCAGTTTTTGCACATTGGACTCTCTTCTCCGCACTAGTCTGATAGTTAGCCGGGGTAGCGGTTGCAAGAGGATCAAATTCGGTCTAGATTTACCTTAATATGTCTCTTCTTACAAGGTAGGCAGCCAAAACGTGACTTAGTGTGAGGCTTGCGAAGGGGCATGGCTGGTGCTGCAGAATAACAAATAAGGGTGATGGTTCGGCGATGATTTACTTTCTTCGGTTATGAGCAGGATAGATTTTGGAGCTGGAGATAATCGCATGTCCGCTCCAATTGCTGCCTAGACGCTAGTACTAGTGCGCCAATGCACAGGCTTGCTAGCAGCCCTGAGCCATTCACAGCTTTACGTAAGCCCGACTATAAGTATTGAGCCTCTACATGCGCCGACAGAGCATCTATCTATAGCTTTTCAGATTCTGTTTGAGATCGGACTGGACCTCTTACTGTTCTGGTACCAATTGTCTGATTGCTCGATCCTTTGGTTGGAATATATCGTGTAGTTTTACCATCAGCCGCTTTGACTCTAGCTTTATGTACATGGTAGTGTAGCGCATAGAGGGAGTCTATACATCTTACATACTAACAGAGCTAAATTTCCAGAGAGTCAGGTTGTTGATAGGCACTGAAATGTATCAAGTGGAAAGGGATAAGAGATAGTGATTGGGGTTTGTTTAATAGTAACGGCTGGTAAAGTTTTATTTTCAACTTGAGCGTTCGAGCGGGCAGTCTTGATCTCTCTCCACAAGTTCAAATACATCCTCCCACTTTCACCTATTTTTCACATCATCATCAACAATCATGAGGTTTATCTTAGATACAGTGAAACTAATGTTTCTATTTACTTTATTGAAAGTCTCTGTACTTCCTCTTCTAAGTGTCTACTAATAGTTTACCCAACCTCGCCGCTTCAAGCTCTTGCCTAATATGATTTAAGAATCTTTCGTCAAAGATTTTCTTATCATTATGCGGTTAGCATCCATCCTCAACTAAATAATATAATAGTATGTTCTAATTGAAGGTACTATATAATCGTTTGTTAGTAGTCTCTATATATGAATTACGTAATAGTAAATATCTTTCTTAACATAGCTATATATCGCTTCCTTGTCGAGTCTTATAATCTTTTCGCGGACGTAGTCACCTTCTCTGTTATTAGTTTTATTATCCCTAATGTTGGCGCTATCATATCTAGTTAGCGCAAGATAATCGTCTAGGCGTAGCCACGTTGTCTGAGAAGAAAATATTCTAAGACAGATGCCACGAGAGTGCAAACGTTAGGCGCTGAGAGACCCTGTAAGGCCCGTCAGCAATATAAGCTTAGAATTGTCTTATCGTTGCAACTGAGATTTGCTGGTATAAGCACGGTCGTTACTAGCAGCTTCAAGTCGAATAACGGCCTTGGCCATATCCTCTCGATAAGCAGACCACCAGCTTCAAGGATACCACCATAATTTGAGCCACTCAAAACTCAATTAGTAGGAGAAATTAGTTTTTACTTGCGGAAGCATAACCTTAAGCGAGAGAATTATTGCTACGAGTCGTTCTGTAGAATTGAGAGAAGATGACAGATCAAAAGATGGATATTATGATGGCGTAGCAGAAGAGGCTATGTTGATGGGAAACAGAGTGGGATAATTAGAGGCTTAGATAGATTCAAACAAGAGACAGAGTGAATTCTCCATTAATGTTATAGGATGAGAGCTTCCAACAAGAACTAGCACATGACCCTTCTCACGTGATAGAATGTAGCCATTCATGATTGCTCCATTCGCGCAAACCAATTCTTATTGTTAGAATGGGGTATCTTATATCCCATGTAATTAAAAATTTCATATTATAGCCTCTAATATACCCAGATAATTAGTCATCTAATTAAAAATCTACTATAGTGGTTGGCAGGTGATGAGAGATCCTGTGCCAATGTACTCGATCTTGGAATCGCCAATCTCAAGGTCGAAGGTTGTGCGTAAGCTTTCTGCATTTACAGCTGCGGTGGCAGTGTAGTATGCATATTGCGCTGTCTCCTTATTCGCAGGCTGCATAGGAACGACGACCTGTTCCAAGCGGGGAATGTAATATCCTTGAACCTTTGACCTCTTCACCAGACGAACCTGCGGCTGAGATCCACTCTGGAGAAGCGTTTTGGAAATTGCAGCAGTGACGGTAAGGTTGCCTTGGTTTGTGTTTGTGTCGTATACCATGCACGACTGTTTGTCTTGAAACAACAGACCAGAATTTACAGGATAGCCGCCTGTTCCAGCGTTGTCGTATGTTTTCTCATTGATGCGGATTTTGAATGAGTCGAATACATCGTTGGTGTCCACTGAATGGCTGAATTCGAACCATTGGAACGTCTCGTCCAAGTAACCCATCGATTGCCCAGATAGGAGTGTGGCGCGCGAAGCATCAATCTCCGGCATTGCACTGCCGTTGCGATGGACGGGAATGATAGAAGCAGTGAGGGAGTCGAGATCGCGAGCGGTACTTGCGGTGATGCGGACACGAATGCGACCAGAGAAATCGACACCCCCATTAGCGTTTAGTCCATATGTCTCGATGTATGGCCTGATGTCTGCTGGCTGCAAGGGCTCAGTGAGCGTAACGTCCCCAGGAACGAGATCGAGCATGCGCCCGAACACATCTTCACATTGTGACTTGAAATAAGCGGCGTCTGCGAGCTTCCTCATTGTTTTGTTGCCATCTGCGGCGAAGATACGCTTGTCAGAGTTCAATGTGTCATTGGCGTTACGGACCAAAGGGTTTGCCGTAGAATTGTTCAGGTACTCCACCACCACCTTATTGTCTAGAGCACCTAGTGTGGTGTCAAAGCTGGCTTTGTTCTCTTCGCTAACTGGGCCAGAGACAATTTCAGGATGGTCGACGGAGTGCACGCCACCGATACTGTGGCCACAAGCAATCAGAGTGATCATGTCAACTGGAACACTAGTCAGTCGACAATCAATCATCTAATCATTGGAAAAGGTAAATTTACCCTCACTGAGACTAGCAGTCGCGAATCTCTTGCGAGTGGTGTTGAGGTCTGTATGGGCCTCAGGCACTCCCTTAATGCCTGCCTCTGTCGCATCCTTTCGGCCCAACCTTAGCGGCACGCGCATATCACCACAACGAGCTACTGCCATGACCAGTGATAACGCGATAAGGTCTGCTGCTGAAGTACGAATATCAACCGATGAGGAAATGTCCGCCAATGTGTTGTTCAGTGCAGCTCCGAGGTTTTCTGGTCGGTCAAGCTCGTATTGTATCGAAGCGTCAAGTCCTCCGGTCTTGGTGGAAGCATCATGTGTCACAGTATCGTGGAAGGCGGTTCGTACCCATTCCGCTGCTTTTTGTATACCAGGTTGGTTGGCGCCAAAGTCACACGTTCTAACTTCTGTATCTGTGTGAGTCTCGTGCGAGGCAATGTAAGTAGGAAAGAAAACACGCACGGTCAGAGAGAGTGCCTTGTTTGATGTAGCCACTTTGCAGATACAAAAGGTCGTCGATGTTGTCGTACTGGCTGGGCCAGACATATGCCTGTGAGCTAGGAGCAAGCAGCGCAAGACCAATTGCGAGATTGCTTTTCATGATGGACTGTGTTCTGTTCTAGAAAGTGCTGAAAGCGAGTGACTTGGGTAAGATGACGATGAACGAAATGGTTTGTTCATTAGCTATATAAACTATCTAACGAGTACGATCTGCAAAGCAGGTGCATCTGTGTTGATCCTCTAGTCAGGGTTATCACTGCTTGTTGCAGCATTAAGCCTTGCAACATCGTGTTCTGATACGAGTTGCGGGGCGGAAAGGATGGAACAGATCAAGATTTGGCAATTAGCTTGACGGATGGCCAGTCCCGCCTCGTTCAGAAAATGGATACGGAGTTAGCAGTAATCCAATTTTAGGTTTCAAGGGGAGCGCTAAAACCAAAGCGATCTAGACTTGATTACCTTTCGGTCTGGTTGGCCCTGGAAATTCTAGGATTAAGCACGCAGCAGGTGCGGGCTCCGGCTCGCCTCATTTTGCCGATAATATGACCGATATTGGCAGCGCCAAGACACATATCTTTAGCTGGCATTACCCCGGTTGTAGTGTGGCATGAAGCTAGCCTTCTTAAAATTTGGAACGTTGACACGTTACTGAGGGTCAAGCGACACAGTTTACCTTCTCACCGAACAGGCCTTGAACTTTTCCAAAACCGTAAACATTGCAGGCTCACGCTTTTCGCCACGCCACGCCACTATGCCATCCGGCCGAACCAAGGCTGCCCCTCTTCTCCCAATATTGCAGACCTCGTTCCAAACACCATTGCAATCTATCCACCCATGGTCTGAACTTATGACTTCGACCTCTACCAGGCTGTCCTGGATCCAATCCCATACACCCGGTGTTTGAGTGAATAGAACGAATTTGTTTGGGATTATAAGGTCTCGAGTAGAAACTGTTCTCTCATTACGCTGTAACCATGCATGAGAAACATAACGACCTGGTATCGTAGAAGGATGTAAGTCAGCTCGTAAAAAGGTCCGTCCGGCTTAACCTGTCCGTCATGATTCGGTTTCACTCTTTCATCTTTGAGATCCGCTGAAGGGTAAAACCACCCAACTTCAGTACCGTGAGCACCGAACTCACTATCCAAGATCTCTTGCTCCTTTGCAATGAGATTTCGTCGCTGCAAATACTCAGAGTGTCTAGGATCTAGGGATATGTTGAGATTGATGTTGTTTTCCTCGTAGGATGGGTGTACGGAAAGACCGAGAGCTTTGTCCATCTCGCAGGATATAAGGAGGATCCGAAAATCGTAAAGAATCCAAAGTCTTCTCACAAACCATTGTTTCGATTCTCAAGCATGGACAAGCCTCTGAGGTGGGGTTACGTACGTCGCCTAACAAGGAAGATATTCTATTTCGAGTTGTAGCTGCCTCGCTCAAGTAAGACAGATCTGGAAGCTTTCAAAACTTTGCTATGCTGTTGTGACAATCAGTGTACTCAATCGTGCTGAGTTCGTGTACAGCGAGATCAAATATGCTACAATACTTGCTCCAATCAGATGATCTCGACAGGGCGTGTGGTTTGCAGTCATGCATAGCCTCTTCGTGTCAGACCAGAAGTTATGGCCAAGGATCTATTCAATCGCCACACAGACGCAAAGGAATCAACTTGCGAAAGTGGAGGGAAAAACATCTCCGATATGAAGAAGAAAGAGTAATGACAAAAGAGACTCCACAGATGTATCGATAGGCCCCCTTGGTCTCTGTAGAACCATACAAGAAGACTGGTTTGTCCGCTAACTTCAGCACTTCTTATCTACAGCCGCCCCAAACTGGTGAAGCGGTGGCACTGTTACCGAAGGCTAAGATGCGATTGGCAGAAGTCGACTCCAGGCACTTACCAAGTTGCTGCAAGCCTCCCAACACAAGGCTCGAGCATAGCATGTGAGGTTTTGACGATTCCCTAATTCTAAAGCGCATTGCGGTACTTTTTGATCCCTTCATAGCCTAGCAAGATGCATGACCTTGTTTTTGATTCAGTTTTATTGAATAGTTTCGGCAGAATTAGAAATTCCTCTCGTGACCAAATTACATCCAACCGTGCCAGATCTTATTTGTCACCGTGATTGGGCGTTGCTAAATGGAGGCGTTCAGTTCGCCTTGCCAAAGTGGCCACCGTGCACATTGGGGTTGACGTCCGCGCCTTTGTCTGGCAGAAGCTTTACAATCTCCTCTTGGCCTCTATATGAAGCTGCATGGAGGGCGTTGCCATACAATCCACCCTGCGTGTTAACGGGGGCAATCCCATTGAGCAATAGCTTCACCACCTGCTCATGGCCTTTGACTGCAGCTGTGTAGAGTATATTGTCGCAGTGCTCATTTTGTACGTTGACGTCTGCGTCTACGTCTGCGTCTGCGCCCTTGTTTAGCAGCAGCTCCACCACCTGCTCGTAATACCCAGCTGAAGCCATTCAGAGCGCGTTGCCCTAGTATCCACCTCGTGTATTGACTTTGATGGCTCGACGGTCGAGGGATGAGTGGTCGAGGGACAGAAGGTCGAGAGGTAGAAGGTCGATTAATTGATTCCTATTCGGTTTCAGCGGCGATTTCTCCATGGTTATGCTCGGCCAACCGGGCATAGCAGGCTGCCAACGCGTCCCGGATCATTACTGATCCGTTCCGCATCACCCCATCCTCCAAACAGGACCAACTGTTTTTGGTAGAGGATGTGAGGTGAAGAGTAACTCGAGAAACACTACTGTTCATAGCGAGTATCAAATGGAGGTCTACATACCAAATTTTAGGTTACACAGTGGCTCCGCAAAAGGGGCATCAATCCTGGTGTGCTCTTCGCTCTCGGACTCAGGGTACGTGCCAGAGGCGTCTGCTACGCTGTTTGACTACGAACACGTGCCGCTCGAGTTGGAGCTTCTCTTCTGCAGCGACTTGGGTATTGATGAAGGGCTGCAACGCTTCGATCGATGACGAAGACAGGTTGCCATTTTCAGAAAGAAGAATATGGCCGGTCGCGTTGTTCAGCTTCGTCGAACAGCGCATCCGAGATATCTTGTGGAAGGGGATATCGGTGGGAAAGGAGGGAATCATCGCTGCAAGGACCAATTTCTCAAGAGCAAGACGTCTCTGGGATCAACCACTTCGACAAGATGACTTTTGTCTGAATGAAGTATCGGCCATTGTCCACATCATGAGAATATAGTACTTAGCTTCTGGAGCTGTAGCATAATGGCCGACTGAGCGGTCTCGATACGAACACGTGAAGCCCGCAACTAGGAAACACACTGTTGCACTTGACTTTGCAATCTCGGCATGGTTCGCATCTGTAAACTCGATCAGTTGTCTTTAACAGGAGGCGCTAGGGCTGGCGCGAAGGACCCTGAATGCCGCAAAAGGGAGTTGCCCCGCAAGTGCCCCGCTTCCGTCGCCGTTGTCCGTCCACCCGTGGGTATTTTCAACTGTCCTTCACCCGACCGCCAACAATCCTGTATGCACGCTCCCATATCCAGGCCAGGCTATGGCAAGGTGCAACTCCCACTTTGTTTTGTGAGATGACGCACTGCCCGTTAGCTTCCCAAGACGCTCAGGTCAGCGGCAGCGGATCTGAGGAGACTCCGGATAGCTTCTGAGGGATTATTTCTCGACTGCAGTGGTACTTGACGAAACGTGTTGCACTTGAAAGGAAGCAACCGAGTCTCTCTGTATATTGGACGACGCGTCAAAAGTAAACCAAGGCATGCTGAAGGGTACTACACAACCCTTGCCGAAAAGCAGAAAGGTGTGTTGCAGCAGTTGGCCCAGGGCTTTGACATTCATGTCTTCTTCACAGTTGGAAGACAACCACCAGCTGGTATATACATTTGTCGTCCACGTCTATAGGGCATGCCGTGGGCATCGCCCAATGATGACTAGACCTCCCGCAGAGCGAGCTGATCACCAGGCTCAGAGCCGCGGACATGTGCGGCCGACCAAAGTCCGCTCATGTAAGGCATGCCACCCGGCACAACGTAAGGATCAAAACCCTGTATAGCCCACGCCTCGACTCCGCTGATGCATAAGATAAGAAGCTGCCTGCGCCTGCATGCGTAGCCACAAAAAGGCCACATTTGTCCGCGCTCCTGACGTACACACTAGCGCATCATGGCAGGATCCATACACGTTGTGTCAAAGCTGGATAATGCCAAAAATGCCGTCTTTCACGTCAGCCAAGACCTTCCAAGCCTAGCGGCACATTCAGTCCGTGTCCAGACGTGGGTTATTTCCCTCACCTACAACAACTTGACTTACGCCCGATCGGGAACCCCTCTACACTGGTGGGATATCTATCCCGTCCCTGAAGCGAGTCCAACACCCTTCAACAATCGAGAAGAATGGGGTATCGTGCCAGCTTGGGGCTATGGCCGCGTCCTCGAGAGCACAAACGATGCCATAGCGCCAGGATCGCTGCTTTGGGGTATGTGGCCTACTTCAGAGCATGCCGTCGACCTCCAACTCGAAGCAATCGAGCCATCGGGTCATTGGTCAGAGCGAAGTTCACAGCGAAGTAAGCTCATGACTGTTTACAACAGCTATGAGCAAGTTGGCGAAAGCGATGCGCGGACTATGCGCATGACTGCGCTCTGCAAACCCCTCTGGCAAGGTCCGCATCTGCTCAACACAAGTGTCTTTTCCGCACGACGCATCCACCCTTTTGGTTTTGGTGCGCCATGGTCCCAAGAAGATGCCGACTTGTCGTCGGCTGTAGTCGTCAGTCTCTCCGCCTCAAGCAAGACTGGCCGAAGCTTTGGCTGGGAAATGGCAAGGAATCGAGACGTGTCCAAACACGGACCCCGTGCCTTGATACAGATGACATCAGTCCCCAATACATTGTCTGAATACGGCTCATCCCTACCAATAAGGGCTGCTGCATACGACGACAAGAGTGCCATAGCGTGGGCCGAGCAGTTCAAGCCGTCACGGGTGGTCATTGTCGATTTTGGCGCATCTGACGCAGTCCTAGAGTCAGTTAGAGCCGCGGCATCAAATCTTGCTCCAAACGTCACTATTGTCGCTGTTGGCTACGAAGCCAAAGTCTATACACAAGAGGAAATTGCAGCCAGGATGGCGACTGCCAATACAAAGGTCCCAGTCAACACGAGTGGGATGCGGGATCGGGCCATCGAATCTCAGGGCGCGTCGGCATTATCCAAGGAGCTAGACGACACATGGAAACGGTGTTTAGAAGAAGAGGCTTTTTCCAGGCTGCAGGTAAAAGTCTTAAATACCGTTCAAGGGGAAGAAGGCATTGAGGGAGCATGGAGTGCCTTGTGTGATCGCAAGGTTCCCGCAGACGTCGGCATGGTGGTCGAATTTCCGACAAAATAGGCTTGACAAGCAACAGAACCTCTACCCCTCGCATGTTAGACTGCGCTAGATATAGTCAGTAATTGAGTACTAAGAAGAAATATATCGTAGAATAAACAACTACTAGCTTTTCTATTCTACTAATTACTATCCTATCCTTATACATCTTAGCGATACTATTACGTGACGCAAACCCATGTTAGCTAGTCACACAGTAAGTATATCTATGATAAATATCGCAATAGTTGCTCTAGGCGTACCAAAAGGCATATCCATGAATTTGTTTTACTTGATACAATAGATGGACTTAAAAACATGCCGCGACACTACGGTGATGTTCCTCGCGGACCCATTAGAGGTTCCATGAGCGGGATAGTAGGTGATGCCATTGACCCAAGTCTGGAAAGCATCATCACAAATAGTTAGCTACATCATGACCTTCAGGCTCTCAAAATGATGCAAACAGGTGAACACGACTGAAACATTCAATGATATTGTTATCAAATTTGCTTGTTTAGGTATTCATTCTTGCCTCTCCATGTCCACTAGAGCATATCCACTGAGCAGATGTATCTTCAACTCCATAAACTAGACTTTGTTGTCTCACAATTTCAAAAGCTATCTGAAAGGCGAGACTTTTCTTGGTTGTGCGCAAAAGTACTTAATGCCGCATCGGGCAAACTCGTATCTCCGGGTAGCTGCAAGAAGACGGCATTGGTTGACATCAACGGCGTCAAGCTCAGAATTTTTGGGCTCGTCGAGAAAGAGTGGCTTGCTACCGTCAATATGCTCCCGCCTAATTCCATCTTTCGCTCCGCCTCATCCACTGATGCTGCGCTGCTACTAGCACTGAAAGCTCAAGGCGCGGACATGACCATTGTGCTTACACACCAACGGGAGCCTAATGACATATAATTGGCGCAAGAATACGCTGGCCTGATCAACCTGATTCTGGAAAGCCACGACCACTCCTACAGTGACACTGTGATCAACGGGGTGTGTGATATACGTAGTGATACTGACTTCAAGCAGCTCAGTCATGTCGAGCTCTGGCAAAGTAATGTAAGCAAAGCATCAAGACAAATGTGGATGATCAAAGTCACCGAGGAGGATATCACCACCGTTGTTTTTGAAAGACACACAATGATCGCTTGGGTCAAAGACGTTGCATTGATGCTGTGGGCACAACTAGAGCAGCCCGCGGGCAAGATAGCAATAGATTTAAATGCACGCTCCACAACAGTACACCGGCAATAAAGGAATACGGGAAACTTCATCGCCGATGCCATGCGGTAAGCCTACGGTGCTGAGTGTTGTATTATCAGGTCCGGTATCATTCGTGGTGATCAAGTAGATCCGGCGGGTGTATTGACTATGAGTGGCATTCATGATTGGTGGGGTTTCTTCGAACAAAGCACCCCATTCATAGTCACCTTTTCATCCAAAGATATGGACTTGTCTAGCCTGCTTTTTGGAGACCCTAGATTATTCCTCCGTGCGAGTGAACATGTTATTTGCTCAGCTCTCGAGAATGCTGTGAGCTTGTATCCTGCACTAGAGGGCCGGCTCCCCAGCTTCATGCATCATGATTTGCTTTGACTCGTAGATGCTGCCTCTCCGGCGCGTGAAGTATGTTTGCATTGAAAATTTACCAATCGATCTGGGCCAGATATATATACGAGCAACATGAGATACATGCTACACAGAAAAAATGGATACATATCTCTCATTGTCGATGATGTTGAGATCGTAGCTGGGACGGAGGGTAGAGACCAGACATGCAAGATCGTTCTTGGAGATCTTAGCCAGTATCAGACAGGCGAAAACACATACTCAAGGATTCATATGTACTCTTCAAATCACCGTCTGCGTAGGATTGCATTGGAGTTGAGCGCGGTTTAATCAGCCTCAGCAGTGCCGTGCTAGGCGCCGGTGCGATGCTCTTTTGAATGACTGGATATAAGAAAGAGGGCGTCTACGCGTAGATTGTAGATAAGAAGTTGATAACATCAATGGCAAAGTTCTTAAGTGGAGGACTGAGATTACACTAAATAATAGAAGATTTAGGCATTTTGAAATGAGTATCTGAGCTTGCCAAATGAGGGCCATACTGTAGTGTAGAGAAACTCCCCATATATTTGGATGATTGAATATTTTGTCTATATGAGACAGGCCACAGGCTTTTTGACGGTATGGCACGACCAGTTTATTAGGCGACCTGTTTTGGCAGGATGCATGGTAAGACACCTATTCAACTCCGCGACTCAGCTCTGCGGCTCAGCCGGATCGCTTGTATCGCTGCCTCGATTTCTTCTTGTCTCGCCTCTGCTCTGTCGCCTTCAAACACTCATCTAACAGCTTGAAAGAGCGGTGAGAGCCTGTGCGAAAATTTGCGGTTAGGTGTTTCTGTACAGGAGAGAAAAACAAAGCGCAGAAGCACGCAAAAAAAGTAATCAACATGTGGAGCACATCTGGCTTGATGCTCAGCCATTATGTTATATCGGTAGCGCATACAGCTATCGGTGATGTTGATGTAAGCTGTGAACGACACACAAGTGCACGTATGGGGCACGTCCTGCAGTGCTCGTCTCGCTGCATGTCTTGGCAATGAGTAGATTCTTCACTAATGATACACGGTGGGCATCTGGGCATGTTCAGAGATTGCATCTGCAGATGATGCGTTGAGCGCTATTAGATACCATAGGCCACAAATGCCTCGGCGTTGACAGCCGACACGACATTGACAAGCAGCACCCTCTGAAAGGTCAGGCAGTCCAGGCTCTGAAAGCTAACATCTGGAGAATGGCATTCTGCTGGCGGCTTAATGCCACTTCCAAGCCTTGTAACCCTTCAGCGTTTACTGGTCAAGATCTAGCAGGGTCTGGCCCGTATGGAAAGCTATACCTGGTCCTCCCAAGTCGTTTATTGTCTGCACAAGCTGGATTGAGGTTGACAGATGAAGTATTCGCTCTAATACTTGTATCCGGAGCGGGAGACGTGGGCCGACCCGGGTGCTCCGCTACGCCACGCGAGGTGGGGTTATCTACCGAACCACTTAGTGACATTGTGTACCGGTTGTGTCCGTGACCATGACATCATTTCGCATACTTCTGCGCCTGGTTTTTTTCTCTGTATACACGCACATAAATGCTTTTTTCAATGGCTCTTCACCGCTCTTTGCCTGCACTCGACTGGAGCCCTGTCACTTTTTTATGTTACCGGCTATCTTCAGTTAGGTCGTGACTAAGCGTTAAGAGGGCGTAGAAGTCGAATCAAGACCTTGAGATATGATAGATGATCACTATGTTACTGTATTAAATCTTTACGGGGAATAATAACTAGGGATCTCAAATATGCAAACTCCATTGAGAAGACGAGGGGCTTTTCAAGCATATACACCTAGGCTAATTAGCAAAGCCTACCACGTTGGAAACTACTTCATTGAATCATGATCAACTGTCTTTGATACTGAAGCCAAAAACAATGAATACTTTGTTCTCTGGAGACTAAGCCTAAATGGTCGCCTTGTGGAAGATCGACGCGCTCTACCGACGGAGGGTGGACCTGTAAAACCAAGCTTCGTTTTCCGTTTGGTTGTATCACTTTACATTAGTGCCATATTTCTTAGTATACAAGTAATTTACCACTACTTCCTTGATGGGACGCAGCACGTCTGACAGCTCGTAGATCCCTGGACGGGTTAAGTGTCAATTTACTATCAATCCGATAGAATCCCGTCGCTGTATCTCTCAGCTTATTATAATGAGGCATATTTGAGCTCTTTCATATAGTCTATTCCTCCCATGTTAGAGTGCGTATGAAATAGTGGTTAATTCGGCACGGAGAAGAAAACATATTTTAGGATGAGCCACTGCCGGCTATTCTGTCATACCAATCACAATCTTCTCCTTATGTATTGCAACTGCACCAATATTTTATGCATTTGCCCGCCAGTCCAGGCTAGGATAATGCGTCATTTAGGATTGAAACCTCCGTCCAATTGACTTGCACCATCTCTTGGGTTACGAGAAACTTTTCCACACCAAGAATGAGCAACATAGAGAATAGACGCCTAATGAAATGTCATACTTATGTGCATGTTGCAGTCAATCTCGAGTTCCGAAGTTTTCACTAGAACAATGATAACTAATAGAGCTTCATATACTCATGCATTCGACTCATATACCTATGACAAATGTTTAGGTATTTATATCTGATTATTGTTTTTTCAATCTTACCTGTGATTCCGCGTACATGCCTGCAGTCTTCACCGGTCAGGCTTCAGCCAGACATATGCAAGGCGTTTTTGATAAGACTAGGATACTGCATATGTGGAGTCTAGTGAGGTAATCTGCTTCCGATGTGACGAAAACACACCTACCAGATCATTGACGACTGATGCACAAAAGCCAATCCTGTATGAGCATGATGACATACACGTCATGCAAAAAGATTATATAAAGGATGGTGCTGAACCACAACTTTTGACAGACTCATCACTCAAACACCTCTCTATACCTAAAACAAACGCTTTCCAACGCAACTACTGCAATCATGTCGGACTGGATTGGACCGAACGTCTACCGTATTGAAAGCCACAAAGACCGCAAGACTGCGGTTGTTGTGAAGGACGGCAGCAAATCTGAGGGTGCTTCAGTGGTTCTCAAGTTCGTCAGCCAACATCCTTAAAGAATGATTTCTGTAACTCAACTGATACTGGACAGGGCCGGCGCAACCAACAATGATGACCACTGGCAATTCGTTCACGTTGGCACGGGAGTTTCCGGAAAAGAAGAGTTCCTAATCATCAACCGTAACAATGGCTACCATCTGACTTATGCCGGTAATGACCTATATTCCTATAAGAGATACTTGGAGCTGAGGCTAAATGAAGAGTAGAGGGGGCTAAGCAGGCGCCGTTGACTGTGACTCGTGACTCACCAACATACCACCGTTGCCGATGGAACATCGCTCCTACGCGCAACGGAACTGGTGCATACTGGTTAGTAATTTCTTTCCTTTTCTTATCCCAGAATACTGCTTTCAACATACTGATACAAACTGCAGGATTGTCGCAGCTGTAAGTTTATCTACATCACCCTTCAAGGGCGATATCAATTACAGCCTTGTAGCGACATTGCTACTAATCGTTATGTAGGCGAACAAAGAGATGATGCTCGTCACTGTCGGTGAGACAACTGATGATAATGCCGCACTCCAAATCTGGAAAGGCCAGCTCGGATCGCTCGGGACGTGGTGGTACTTGAGGCTCGTCGGTCAGCCCGTCCAGTGTGCTGACCTCGGCAAGGCCCCAGCGCCTTAGTAAATGCCGATATATGCTGTGAGGGGCTCAGTATGTTCATGTGTCTTATTTGACATACTGCTCAGTCAGAAAGTATGAGCTTCAACTTCTCTTTCATGGACTGCTAGGGCCTTGCGCATTTGAGCACGACAGCGCCTTGGCTGGGACTATGTACTCAGCTAGAGTTGGTCTGCTGCTTCACCATGATAATGGCAAGGTTTCATCTGACTTATCTTCTTATCGATTTTGGCTCCGGTCTTTGACAATCTTTGATGTCTGGTTGCGGATTGCTCAGAGTCTCTGACGAAGATGGCAGACCTCCTTCAACAGACGTGTTGACAAAATCCACAACCGGTATTGAATGACAGCTTGGTACCATGGAGAATGCAAGTCAACGTATGAATCTTTGAAAATTTCTTTGTGATCCTGATTTTGTTCGATCTCAGATCCAGGAATGGAGCCAAGTCGACATAGCGGGGCCTGAGTATCATGACCAGCTTCCTTGCACGAATAGTGTAGGCACTACAATGTTTATCGATGACGGCAACAGCCTCATTCACAGTTCAAGTGAAACTTCTAATCTTACTCTCGAAGAAAAGGTTCTCGAGGTTTTACCCTATCTAGCGTAAGTCGTATTTTAGATGATCTGATTGCCTCGATTAGTTGTGTAGAGGCAGGTGATGGTGAACTCAAAATGCTGTTATATTTCATGGTATTCAGCGCCAGCAACTCAAGACCGCCTCCAACCTACAAAGAAGACATATCGTACGCTTATAAAGGCCAAATTGTATTATGCCGATTTTGTTACCGAGACTGTTCTGAGCTGTGGTAGTGATCGAACCTCGTATCCTTCAAAAGCTCACAGCATGGGGCTTACATAAATGCTGAATACATTGGAAAGATGCTCTGGGGACATTTTTGCTGAAATCTGTTGGATCTGACATCCACTCAAGCTAGCTATGCATCGAAGATAGCCTTGTTCTCTTTCACCCACTCTTCGAGACTCGTTGGCTGTTTACCAGTGTAGAGCGCTATGTTGCTCACGCCTTCCGCGTAGTTGGGAAACACCTCACCGTTGCCCTTGTCCGTACCCTTGGTACCCTTCACTCTTACCATATAGTCTACGAACACCGGGGGCATACCACTATTGATATAACTGTCGTACCCTTCCTTGGGCCCCAGAATCGTTATCTTTAAGTCTTTCTGGAGCATGTCGCCTATTTTGACGATGCTGTCGTACACGGAAAGCACTTTGGGTCCATAGAGATACACCTTCTTCTGTCCATTCTTCGGGCCCGAAATGATGATGTTACCAACGACTCTACCGATGTCGCTTGGTACAATATTGTCCTGTAGGAACTCGGCGCCGTATAGCTTTACATCATTCGCCACTATGCCTTCCTTCTCTGATAGTAGGTTGGTAACAAAGCATCCTGGACGCACGGCGACATAGTGGTCAGGACCAAATACGTCATCCAAGTTCGCTTCGACTTGCGCGTGCACATACGGAATCAGCTCAGACGAAGGGATCTCGCGAAAACCTTGATTGGTCGGAATGGTAAAGCTGCTCAGGAAGACCACGAAATCAACGCCCGCTGCCTTCATTGCCGTGATGGCGCCATGGAGGTGATCTGATGCGTGATGAACGAGGTAGATGAATGCGCGCTTGGCACCGGATGTCTTGATTGCGTCGTTGACAGTCTCGGGTTTCTCCAGGTCAGCCTGAATCCTGTGGAAATCCCCCGCAGCTTCAGACTCTTTTGTGAGGCCTGGGATGCTCTTGGATGTGTCTCGCATTGCCAGCCAGACCTTAGCTCCAAGCTCTCCGGCCGTTCGCGCGGCGACAGATCCAACTTGGCCAGTCGGGCCGAATATGATCACAGATGTCATAGCGGGGGGATGGGGTAAGTTTGTATGAATGAAGATAGATGATACTTGTATCTACGTATTGAATCGGGCTGTTCTCTTTTATATGTTTGTCAGGCTAGGATGATCGCCTTGCTCCTCGTGTGAGGCACAAGAAGCTTGATTTGACGGCTAATGCCGCTATCCCCGAGAACGTATCGGAGATACCGGGAATGTTGACGGCAAACGTCCAGGAATCAGCGGTTTCCCCAAACGTACGAAGAACACCAGTAGATAAAAGTCACGGTTGTTTGCACATCGAATCTCTTGCCCACCCCAATAAATTCGTTTGATATCTACTTATTCTTTTATACCGTGAACTTCTGAGTTCATTTTGCGTCGCTAAACGGGCTTCCCGCACGACCCAGTCTTACTGCAAGAGCTATGGATCTTTGTCACAGACGTCATATATTTCCCCGCACGGATCATTACGGATTAATCGCTTCGCCATGCGTTTCGTAAATGTACGCCTGGTATTTGCGATAGTAGCTGATGATGAGAGGTGTTGGAGTTGACAATCGCGGTTTCAGACGACCATGGCACTGTAAGCGAACTGTGGCGCGGTTCGGCTTCTTGGGCAAGCTAAGTCATGTGTAATATGCCACAGCTTGCTACTGACGCGAGAATGTTGAATATATGCCCAGTCATTTCGGAATGTGTTATGGTGCAAGTGAAGAATATGGAAAGTAAAGGATGCTGTGCAACCACCGTTCAAAGCGTGTGCCGAGTCTTCAACCCACGTTGCGCTGTAATGGACGATTCATATGTGTGATTGAATTCCTTAGACACTGATTCAGTAGCAAGTGATCCGTGTTGCCAGCGTTACTACGTTTGAAGCTAATCTTTACAAAATCTTCCCACTGAGCATTGTCTTTGTCAGGAACATTCTCACCGTGGTTAAAGATTGCTCCCTTCTATGGACAAGGCGTTGCGTGACCATATAAGCGCTATTGAGTTCCTTGTCATTCACAATGTTTGTCCAGGCTTGCTCGAACTCTTGCTCTATTCGCTAATTGCATAAGACAGAGTTGCTCCTACCTCGTAAAGGACTAGATATTGGGCGACTAACCAGTCTAGTCAGTCCAAGAGTACCCACTAAAGTGGAAGCGCTATCACATTCAATCTACTCTGCTGGTTGGTCCTTGTTCAGACAAATGGCAAGGCCTAGGCCTTGTCAGTTCGTCGCCGCTTACAACCCTATTGAACCCGTGTTCAAAATCATTTCTTGTTCGCGAAGATGATTTGTTCTCAGTTCCAATACTTGTCATGCCGTACGACCCAGGCATCCTCCCATCCGTTTCTTCTGATCTCTGTGATATCGTCAAGTCGTTTGGGTTAGAAGAATACATTCGCCAGCCCTTGAAACGCCGCAGAAGTGGCCGCAGTGTTGGGATGCACAGACAGATGATCGCACAAGCAGCTTCAGCCACGGACCATATCACTGTGTTTCCCATTGCCCATGTCGGATCTGCGCTTAGAGTCGAAGCTCGCAGCGTGGTAAGGCGGATGATGGAGATTGCACATGTACTAAGAGATTGTGTAAGTTTGCTACCTAACATCACTAAAATGGTAGAAACTTACAAGAAGCCGAGAGAGAAGATCGCCATCAGAATTCCCTTCTGGAGTCGCGGTAAAGGCAACGTCCTCAGAAGTGGCAGAGGCATAACGAAGATGAACGCATCAGTAACAATGTGTATGATGCCCATCGCAAACCAAAAGTCCAACCGGCCCCTACAGTCTCTAGGCAGCAAAGGATCCCAGTTCCGGTTGAGAGGCTGACAATTGAGTATAGCCCCAATTGTCCCACCCACAGCCCATATGACGATACACATAAGGAATAGATCGCACAGCCACTGGAAGTTGCGAAGCGGAAACACACGGCGGTATTGAAAGAGAAAGGTCATTTTTATAAGCACGATAACAGCTCCGTACCCAATAGACGCAATCCAGATGAGCTACGTGGTATCATTGTATTAGTGATGAGCGCTCGTGTTGGACATTGACACACCTTGAGAAACACGGATCTCTCATGAAAGGAGAAAGTGTAGAAATGGCGGCCGAGCCCAAACTTGATACCTTCATCCCTAGTTAGGACCATATCAATTGTGATAGTCTAAATTAGCTTACAAACTGCGGTTAGAGTAGCTACTCCAATATATAAGACCTGAACATGTTAGTAGGCAGTACTAATGAAGGGGTGGATCGTCGCACCAGAGCCCCAACCAGAAACCAATCATCATACCCCAATTTTTTGATCATCACACATCGAACGTAGAGTCGTAGGCCAACAGTCACCACTGAAAGTGCCAAACAGAATGTTATCACAACTATTATCCGCCAGGAGTAATTGTTGTAGACATCTGGCTCCATCTGTGCGCTGTACCCGACTCCAATTGCTCATGTATTCACTCTAATCAACTACATTGGACGCTTGCGAAACGGACAAGTGAACCGAAATGGGCAACTTTTGTGAGGGCGGCGCTACATATACTTTTGCCGTTAGTGCACCCTTGGTTCGAGCTTAGATGCACATGCTTCCCAGTTAACACCAAAAGGGCCTAGGTTACAGCCACAAAGACAGATTTTTCAGCCACCCAGTGCTTTTTTGCGGCACATCATCTAAAATTCCTAATCGACATTGAATCGCGCAATCAGGCGTACATTTTGTCCACGTTGCGCAGTCCGCCCCAGGTCCCTCCATCGTGATCGACAATTGGCATACCCGACTAGTCTTAGCGATTACTTCTGTGGACGATACTAGGAGCCGCGGAGCCCTGCACCGAGGCTAAGCTGACTCGCTAATTGGAGAAATCCACATTTTAAGCGCGATAGGGTACGGTATGGACAAGAAGCGGGGAAGGGGCTTTTCAGGGGCTTATGCAAGCGGAACGTAGACGATATAGCGGTTTAGAGTAACGTTGACACATTACGTGTCGCCGTTCCGCGGGCTTTCTTACGGCAATAGGTATAGCGCTTGCTTGGGGGACCACATTCGATCGAGATGAGCACTTTAAGAACCTTGAAGTGATCAGGTTTGCTAGGGGAGAAGCTTTCCTAGGAACAGTCCAAAGACTAGTGAAGCCTTTCCAAACTTAAATTGAGTAAGAAAAGCAGTAATCACTTCTCCCAAAATACTATTTGAGTCCATGTACACTCCCTGACAAATCTAATCTTGCTTGTTGAGAGATCTAGCATCTCTCACGATCAAGTCACGTGATACATTACATGACTGAAGATTACATAACGAGACTTGTATTGTGGTGCGATACGTGATCGAAATCAAAAGATCAAGAAGTAAATTGTAACCAGTAGGCAAAGGTAAAGCTGAGATCCAATCACTGACTTAAATTGAGCAAGGCGCCTAATACTCCACAAAGAAATCTCATTTTCATTCGCAGTCTGATCATGTGACACTATATGAAAAATGTATGCGTTCACACCAGTGATAAGAAAAAGGTACCGAAGAGTATCTATACTGTGCACAGCCTCTTCTGAAGCCTGTGGCTGAGCTCCTAGGCTCACGACAGACCTACACGTACCACTGTGTATTCTACATCCGTTTGCTAGCCTGCCTCATGACCCCTCACCATCCCTAGCCCTACTGATTCTCTAGCATAGTTGATTCAGGTATACCTTAACATATCTGATGGCAACGTGTTGTGCTGTGAGATGTTGTGAAACGAGTGAAGTGGCTAGTCGGGCCGATATCGCGTGAGGCCTCGACTTTGTTTCCTCTTATGGAGAAATTCCCTGTAATTTTAAGCAGTATGCTATGCAAAGAAATGTCTCAGGACCAGGATATATAAAGATATTAGCTATGGAGTACAGCTCTTCAGCTTCATATCTGTGAAAATGCTTCCGGTGGGCTTGGATAGGGCGCTAGTGATGGCGCAATGCAAGCTGGCGCAGGTTTTATTTCTGGGGTACTGCCGGCTGGTAGCGCGGTGTGGAATAAGGGCGCACGCTTTCGCCGTTGGTCAATGCATCTGAGTGGGATGCTGCTAAGCGCGACAGCGCTCCAACTATGGACTGGGACTTTGAGATTACTCCACCAGCGCTCTTTACTCTTGAAGGCCTCAGTGATGCACCCAAAATAACTCAAACCCAAGAGTTGTCATACCCACTGGCTGCAGCGTTCTGCTTGGCCACTACCTTCTCAATACGCTTGTAGCCCAATCTTCTGTCCAGAAAATCATCTGCCTTACAGTCCAGCCTTAGCTCGCGTCTCGAAAGCAGAGAGCTCCCAGGTTCAAATGAGCGCATTGTTTACTATGAACGCGACCTCGCGTTCCATTATCTCGACCTGAATGTAGCTACCTGGACTTCTCTCTTCTGCGAGACTGACGCAGTAATACACAACGGCTCAGACACCTCGCGTCGGAAGCACTATTGGGAATCGAAACGCGGGCATGTCGACTCGACAAAACAGCTCGTATCTACATGTACGCAGCGTATGATTTCCTTCCACTACGTCTCGTTGGCTGGTGTGGTTCTGTTCGCTGATCTGGACGCGTTTGCATAATCTCATGAACGAAGACGGGCATGACACCATCGGCTGACCGTAACACGGCTACACGTGTAAAAAACGCGTTTGCGAGAAGATTTTCGAGCAAATTCAAGAGAAATATGGCTTGCGTATCGTCATTCAGCGTCCATCGACTATCATACTCGATGGGGGAGATACAACAGTGGGACATGTCGGCTTTGACTGGGTACTCGCTTCTGCACTTTGTGTACAAAACGCAGACAGTGCCGAGAGTCGATTAAAATGCCGGGGCATTTGACTTCGTCTCTGTTGAAACGTGTTGCGAGGATATTGTCCGAGAGTTACCGGACCAAGCCCGAGATGGCATCACGTACGTGGATAACGTGGGCGATATTGTAATTTCTATGGCATAAATGGAAAACATTGGTTTGAGCAAATTGGGGAAACGACACAACGTTTTGCCAATGGATGAATCGTCCACAACAGTCATAGAAGCAGGTATGCATTCTGCTGTTGCAGCGTTGATTGAGACATTCGATGAGCCTGGAGTAGAGACATGCCCTGTATAACTGACAGCATGAGTTCTATAGAAACGTAAGAGATTTAGTTAGGCTGGCAAATGGCTATTTCTTAGTACCGCGCACTAGTTATTCCTAATAGGAATGACCCGCTCCTCTTCGTCAGGGCGAAATTCAGCTAGCGGTCGCTCTCATACAACGTAGAACGATCTTTTCGGCCACTCTTCGCTACATGGGAGAGCTGATGAGGAGCGTCTACTATGGCTTACACTGAAATATCCAAAACGACGAAATGCTCTGTTGTCACCAAGCTTGCCATTGGCTCCACAACGAATTAGTGCCAAGCCCCGTGTAGTCCCGTCGTCAGCTGAACCATCTCGCTCAAAACACAAGAAAAATATTCCTGTCCAATCTGTGCTGTCCTCTCGTGCGTCCAGATAAAAGTTGCTTTCTATAGTGTGAAATATCTCATTGTGAATGTCGGAACTGCGCCAGCGGAGCTGGCTGATATCGAGCATTGAAGTTCCATTTGGATCTTTGGTGTATCGCCATTGTAGGCTGATTGCAGGGCCTGTGATATGCAGAGTGGCGCTGCTCACTGCTCCATAAAGGCTTTGGTCGTGCTCTAAATCATAAGTGACTGAGAGTACCGTACTCAAGCCTTTTTTACTTCCATTGCGAGTGTCGACATGAATCACTTCATCATTTATCGAGATCCATGACCAAGAAGGCCCTTGGTATCCTACAGGGCGATATGAGCGAACACAGCGGCTTGGAACGTGCCAAAGCAAGGCCATGGGTAAATCGCATTCCCACATTCCTGCGATGTACCGCTGAGTGTTGACCATACACTGTGCAAAGCTCTCAGCTAGAGCAGCCACTGCAAAGACCCGATCTTTGCTTACTGTCAGCGAGCGCATAGTGTATAAATCAATTAGTCCTCGCCACGTTGAACAGATGTTCTCAGTAGTAAGACGCTTGGTGTGAATATCCCGATACAACGAAGTAGATATAATCGTGTCTATGCCACTCTCATCGCTAGCTGAACCAAATTTGTCCTGGACCTCGACAGGGAGCAACGGGCTACCCAGACCTAATCTGGCCAAGCTTGTGGGAGCGCAACGCCACCCATCTCTAAATCCCACTCGATCTGCCCGGCAAGACAACTCCGTAAATCGAGGACCAAAGGCTAACTGCCGACGCGACAGTATCTGTTCCTGTAGCGTCCAGCCTCGGGTATCGAGCTGACCGCTGTCTTTGGCCCGTATCGCCTTATCGAAATATAAAGTGGCCCAGCTAAAGCAACCGCCTTCCTTCTCATACCTGACGTAAGTCGATCCTGGCAAAGCAGACCTGGGCTGCAAGAACCCGTCAGCCGCTTTGCTTCCGCGCTTGTCCATTATTGTCACTGTCGCGTGAGTGTAGACTTTGGCCATCTGGCTAATCGCGGTAGATTTATCGCTATCGTCGTCTTGGATGATGCACAATGAGTTGATCCAAAGGTAGCGTAGGCCTAGCCGATGCGTTGTAGTAACCGCGTCCTGTAGAGTCTTGGGTAGAGTTTGCAAGGGGATATCTTCCTCATACAACACGCGATTGGCTCGGGTCAATTGCTTTTCTTGAGGCCCACCCCAACAGTAACTCAAAGCTGCATAGCGCACAGGCTCACTTGTGTGTACATCGATGTCACGGATGAGTCTCAGCCGCAATCTCGATCCTTGCTGGTCCAAGTTTATTAGTCGATAGGGGATGCAGGGCGCCTCTTTCACTAAGCACGCCTTATGTGTGCTGTTGGTCTGATGATCACATAAAGATAGCCATGAGGAAATTGAGGATACCGTTTCAGGGGACAACGGGTCCTTGGCCATTCCCTTCATGGCAGGAATACGCCGGGCTGGAGCCTCTTCTAGTTGCTTGCAGTTAGCAACTTCTGAGTGCAAGCAAGCCGACGCAAGAACGTGTACCTTCTTCAACAGTAACGTAACAGCTCAATTGAATCTCGGGAACATAGCACTTCTCTCGATCGATACCTAGCGGTAGACCTTCCATTTTTCGTAGGCTTCCTAGGTGAATGAGCCCTTCAAGCAACCAAAAACTTCGACTTGTATTAGTGAAGAATTGTACCGCCTCTGAAACATGGTTTTTGAATTTTCCCTCTTTTTCAACTTGTTCGCAGATGAAGCGCGCAAACTCGCATCCCTCTTCTTTCCATATTTTCAGGTCCACTAACGCAAGTCGCAGCCGATTGACGCTGCAGCTAATCCAGTTGTATTGATCAAGTTGTGCATTCCAGGATGACTTCCAAACAAAGATCTCGTCAGGCTCACCAGGAAACACACCTTGACAGCGACGACAAGAATGGGGTCTCACTCTACCAACACGGAATACGCTATCTAGAGGAGAAGACATTGTCTCACCTCCTCAAATTCAGGTCAGAGGAAAAATGCAAGGTTTTGAGAAGAGTAAATCTCTTTATGATGGAGTGCGTACAGACACGAGATAGTTGCAAAAGAATTCACTATATTAAGGTTGTGTGCAGTCGCGTAGATATGTATGTAATAAACTGAAAGAGGGGCAAGGTACTAGACTTTTAGGACTATACTAGCTTCGGTAAAGCGCAGCCACGTGTTAGCTACTCAAGGCTTACTCAACTGCTCTTTCCTAAAGAATTTGAAGAAGCCGAGCGGTATGATGAGCTGCGCTGCTAAAGCTATCCAGAACCAAGGCTTACTCAATCCTTTTATGACTCCAGCGGAAAAATCTGGGAAAACATCTCCAGGCCCGTTTGCATCAGGAGAGGTAGCCTTTGCGACCATTGTGACAATGGTGCCGAGTATTTGCGCAAGCATCAGGGATACTGCGATATGAATCCTAGTCAGGGTTTGCAGAAGCATCATGCCAAACCCGACTCCCTGTATCGAATCAAGAAGACCGAGCCAAAGCCAAAGACTGCGGCCAGCGAGAGCACCGGAGACCGGGCCGCCAGGCATCCATGGAACCCAATTTCCGATGCCTGATACACCCCAAAGCATTTGGGCCCACCTTGGCGCACCCAAGCCGATAGCGAAGATGGGCAGAAACCAGGAATGACTGCCACTCAGCTTGGCGAAAACGAATAGAAACGCTGCCCAGATAACGACGAAGAATGCTATAACAAGAAGACCAATAGCCCACTGTGGAGCTACGTGAGAAGACCAGAGGTAGGCCCAGCTGCGCCCATAGGGCGTACTCAGGAAGTAGTTCTGCAGTACTACCATGACGAAGAACCAGCCAACAAGCTTTCTTCGGAGAAGTGTCCTGTAAAACGACGGGATCTTACCCGGAGACTGATGGTAGTAGGACGGCAGAGATGTGACGAGAAGAGCTCCGATTGCGAACAGAAAGCCAGATATTGGAAGCGTGATCATAGCGGCCTTGGGCGAGGAAGTGAGCGCATTACTCGCATCCGAATTTGCGAGCTTGCTTCCCCAGTAGAACAGTGCTGTGATGTACAATTGCTGGGTTCCTTGAATCATACAAGCTCTGAAGATCCAGGATTTGATTGGAGCACCACCTAGATATATCAGTAACAGTAGGGTTTTTTGGGAAGGTCAAGTCAATCTCACCTTCATCTCCAAAGTTAAGCGCGAAAAATATGGTGCCACTGGCAGAGGCAGCGACGTATAGACCAGTAGCAATATTCTGAACCCAGTTTCTTGCCACTCCAAACTTGGCAAACGGTGCCATACCCACGAAGAAAAAAGCGGCTGCATAGACTGCAAAGGGTACCGAAAGGACAAACTTCGAGGGCAACGTACGGAACATGACCCACCAGACACTTGACATGACGATGAAGATAGCGCCGACTATGTATAATTTTGCCGAGCTTTGGCCCTGAGGACCCGTAAGAAGAGTGATCTGGTACGAGTTGGCCGCCATGATCTGTCCGAGCGCGAGAAGTATAGAATATATAGGCCAGTCACCGATTCGTGTTTGCAGCCATCGCTTCAGGAGTGACGGCCGCTGATAGTTTGCACCAAGGAGAAATTCGTCCATCTCACTCGATGCTCGAGGAGTCGCCTCTCCACTGTCGTTTTCCCGCGCATATGGATATGCAGATACACTGGAACTACGACTGTGGTTACTGTGTAGGCTGTTGCGGGGCCACTCAGGACTGGGACTGAGACTCATCCTGCTGTCCCGGGATCGGGACCGATCACCACGTCCCAGTCTTTCGGCGCGCATTCTCTTGAACCATTCTCTCTCACTGTCGACGAGGAATTGCTCCACGCATAGATCATCTTCCGAAGTCTTGCCGTTTAAAGTGTCGAGCATACTCTCAAACTTAGCATAGTACGCGCCAGTTTTATCTTCGAATGTGGGGTCCACTTTTTGTAAGCTGAAATCGGTTGTACTTGCGTTCTTGATGGTACTGAGGTCGAGAACAGAGGACCGGTTTCGTCTATGGTGCGACGATCTTACGCGCATTGGGAGGTCACTCGGATCGAGAAGACCCGTTGAAGCTTGTGAGCCCCTCAACATCGCATCGTTCTCATTCAAAAATGGGCTGCGAGACCTTCCACGCCCTCTGTGGCTCTCGTAGGAGGTGTCGACAGGTACCGAAGACTGCGCAAGAGCGTCTGCAGAGTTCCCTCCGAGAGCTGCCAGGGCGAGTCGGCGCTGAGACTCTCTGTAGTCAGCCTCTGCATGTTCTCGACTGATCGAAACCTCCTCGTCGTGCACAGATACTTGGCTCGACGTTGTTGCACCTTCCGGACCGCACTCGCGAATTTCTGGTGTTCTAGATGGCGAGTGGTTCTCACGAACCTGTATGAGTGGTTCACCAACAGGGTTCATCCTCGTCCTGTGCCCAGGTCCAGAACGGACACCGAGAGAGAGACCACGCTGAAGTGTTGTATGGCATTCTTCAGTTTCTTGCACGGGCATGTTGTCTCCACCAGACCGTTCCTCATATGCGGATAGCCTATCCGTGCTGACTGCTCGAGACTGAGGGTAGAAGAAGTTTTCGTCGGGCAATTGCAGCGATTGATGTGCGGAACTAGCTCGCGATCGCGGTCGAAAGATATTTTTGGAAGGTGAGTCCTTTTTCTCGTTGTGGATCCTGATCGCAGTCTGCTGGAGGGTGTTGAGGTCTTCAACCCACTTTGCGACCGGAAAGCGTTGTTTTGCAGATCGTGCTCTCATGATAGCCCTTTCCTCAGTCTTGGAATCCAGTGCCTTCTCAATGGCGGACTTGAACTGGTGCAGCATGTGTTTAGTGGTTGTTGACTCGACCGTGAACCACCATCCAGGCATTTGACCAAGGCCACCAACACGCGCACCCACGCCAAGAGCTCCTTTCCGACCAAACTCAACAGCAACTAAACCGAAAGGCTCATCCCGAGACGGAATCAGAGCAAACTCAGCTCCTGTAAAGATAAATGGTGGAAGTGCAGTGAACTCTGGTTTGGAGAATACACGCTTGGGGTATTTCTCCATCATCTTGCCGAGCTTGAGTGCTGCGAACTTGCCGTAGAGGTCAATGACGGGGCCGATAGCGATAAGCTGAACATTGGCGTGCTTTTCAAGAACAGCAGGAAAAACATCGGCGATAAGATCGATACCCTGATTCGGTTAGCCGGACATAGAAAAGGACATGTGAGATTTACCTTCTGATTACTCCATCGGCCAACGAACACGAATAGCTCAGCTTTGGGATCTTCTTCTAAACCGGCCCACTTTTGAGCCTGTAATCGAAGATCGCCACGGCTTGCTTCGTAGGCTGCATCTACAGTGATCTCTTCATTCTCCTTCTCTGGTTCCCAAGGAGCAGTATCGCTGGGATCTGGGTTTGGCAGTCTGCCAATCTCCTTCAAACCCCAGAAGATAGGATAGCGAGCATAGGATCGTTTGCCGTATTTGTTTGATACACCGACAGCGCCGAACCCACGTTGATGGATACGGAGATAGCTTGCGCCAGCGTGCAAAAGATTGAAGACCTCGCCAAATTGGACATACTTCTCAACGATGGAAGGCTCGAGATTGTAAACGCGGCATACTTCATCGCGCTCCTTTGGCGTGCGCATTGGCCATAACCCCTGAAACTCTGCGTTATGAAGGGACAGCGCACAAGGTATCGTCTTTCCTTTGGAGAGTAGGTACAACGGCGCCGCCGCACCATGATAGTCATTGATATGGTATAAGTCGATAGGGAATCTTTCCATGGTTTGGGCGATGCAGGCGTTCCAGGCGCTATAGTATACAGCTGAATCAAGATCATCCATGCGGGGTGGATAAGGCTCGGATTTGGTCTGTTGTCGGAAGATTGGAGCATCTAGCAACACATATGTGATGTTGTTGAGCTTGTGATATTGGACCTGTATCTCATATTCAACACCGAGAATAGTGACCGTCATTGGCTCCGCTGGTGTATCGACGGGATAGTCCACCCCACCGACGCATGGAACGACCCATATTAAGTCCTGATGAGGCAGATTTTTTCCCATGAGCTGTGCCATGACACCTAAACCACCGATCTTGATCTTGATCGACCAGTCTTCGATGTCGTATTCCATGGTGGCAATGAGGATCATCGGCCTTTTCTTACTTCCGCCGCTGTTACCGACAGACGAAGTGATTGTGACCATGGGAGACGAATCTCGCGACCGCGTCAAGCCCAATTTTTGACTGAAACGTTTCTTTTCAACGTGCTCGTCAGATTCAAGACGTTCGAATTTGTGACCACGACGCCAAAAAGCCAGAGACGCGAAAAAGGCAAGACCCTTTTTGCCTACACCAAACTGATTGAACTTGACACCATAGAAAGCACCCTTGTATATCCAGATACTGATTACAGCAGTCAATACAGGTATGGACCAAAGAAGAGCGAATAAAATCAACTGGACGAATCGGTTTCCGGTGTAGAAAAACTTGTAGGTCAGGGTGGTATCGTCGATCTCGATGCGGTAGGCTAAGTAAGGCGGAGGCGGTAAAGCAGACATGTTCAGCACGTTTTTCGCAAGAGAGTCAGGAGGTAGTCGATCCAAGACACCGTCTTTATCAACATCGCCAAAGACGAACCCTGCGTCAGCTTTACCGTCTGGATTCATACCCCAAACGTTGACCTGGGTGACCGAAGGCCATTCGGTCATGATGTGCAGCTTCCACTTCCCATCTTTGTTGAGATCGAATGCGTTGCTGATGCCAGCATCAAATCCATATTGGTTGTAGGGTCCGTGAGCAAAAAGATGTGGAAAACGCCTCGTTTGACCGTTATAGTTTGCGTCGGCGTGCTGTATATGATCGCTGCTTCCGGTCACACGGTTCCAGTATTGAAGAATGACGTGCTCACCCTTCCATTGTTGACGTTTGATGCCCGACCAAGGTTGCTTTGGAAGGTCAATACTACCGCCTTTGTAGTCCTGCCACTCGCTCCAAGTGGATGCCCAATTAGTTGAGTATCTCCATTTGTTAGCGCCTGGCGCAACATGTGTGAGGTGTAAACCTTTCGAGTCTTGTGTGAGTATGCCGGTGGTGTAGTTTGCAAGACGAGGAAAGACCATAGGGTTATTCTTCGCCCCTATGCGGATCATGAAACGGTCATTTGCGTTTGTGAAACGTTTCTTGTCTTTCGTGGTGGTGTTGCTAATGGTAATGGTGTGGATGCCGTGCGAGACATCCTTCAGAGTGGCTTTCCAGCTCCATTTGGAGACAGCGCCACCAACAAGAGGAGAATCTCCTGGCGAGATGTCGGCACAGTTAACAGAGTTTTCGTCTATTGCTGCAGTGGAGTTACTCTCGGTATCAGAACTAACAACGATATTGCCGGTCATTGAATCGCAGTCCATTGCTTCGGAGAACTGAAACTCAACGTCAAGGGAATCATGTTCTTGTGATGTCTTTTTGGACTCTATCCGAGCGTCGTGGCCCGGTGAGAATTTTGTGATGACAGGTATTGGCTCCAACCAATTGGCCTTGGGCACGTATGCCCGGAAGTCATACGCCTTCATGTCAAGCTCATCGATACATCCATTGAACTCTGTGGAGCCACCAATGCCGAGGCTAGTAGAGCTATTCCCAAGCTCGATCTCGTCATATGGAGCGAACAGGTTTTTGACAGTTGTTCCAGCGTCGAATGCCGAGATAATAGCTTTGTCCTTTGATTGACAATCAAATGTGTACTTGACATCATGATCTTCGTTAGAGTAGACGAGCCAGATTTGGGAACGGTTTGTTCCTTCAGTAAGGTTCTGTACCCCTGGGTACTGGTCCCTCATAACACTCCACATCCCAAACTCTGATTTCGTTCCGTTCGAGCCCGGCAGTTCTACTAGACGGGTCTGGTTGGACAGCGATTGTAGAAAGTAGCCATCGTTAAGGACCGGATACTGAGTGCGCCGATGGTACATGTTCTTGATGATGTTGTGGACAGGGTGCGAAGGGTCTCGATGGTCCTGGCTGACGGTATCATCGTGGCAGCCCTCGAGCCCCGCTTCAAAGGGCATATCGTGATACTGCGAGCTACCGAGGCGATAACAACCGTGGTTCTGCCAGCCTAGTGTAGATGAAATCGGCTGCCGACCAAAGATATAGTTGGAGGCGGTGCTGTCAAGAACGTAGAATGCCTGCTCCTCACCCCAAAGCAATTTTGGAATGCCTGGCATATGAATTGTTGTGACGAAGAGACCTAACAACATTCTATCAGTACCTTGTTTGATGGTAGGCCAGCGGAAGACATCCTAATTTTGTAAGCTTTGCATGTGGAAAAAAGGCCTTGAGGAAGATCATGAAGAACATACCTGGTTTGTTACTCCATACATATGCCGAGGGTCAAACTCTCCGCTTTCGGCATTGATGAGGTCGTTTGTCATGAGCATTGTATTCCAAGCGTCAACAAAGTTGACAGGCACATCATAACCTGCAGCAAGATTGCCAGATAATCCGAGGAATCGGGTAAGTGCTCGGTAGACACTGTAATGGAATGCTGCTGCATCCAAAGCCTGTTTTCCACTTGGTCGCAGGAAGTATTTATCATCTGAGTTATTGGTAAGAGTTACAGCTTGTGTGATATTATCCGGGAGCTGATCGGGTTGTCTCCCACGTCCGAGATAGATCGAAGCAAAACTGTTACCACCCGTAATCTCGCCTGGCATGAAGAAGTTGTTCTTCCCATACCTTCGTGCGCATTGTCGGATATAATCGCCGAACTCAGCCTGAGCATCGACAGTAACCTGGGTAGCCTTATCGAATCGAAAGCCATCGATGTCCAGCATGGAGATTGTTATGCATGAGAAGTGTTGAATCTTCTCTCGTACCGAAGGGACCCATTCTCGCAAGCGGTCTTGAACGGAGGCGAACTTGGACAGTTGACGCTGCCAGTCGGGAAATACACCGAAGGCTTCGGTATCACCATACTGCACAACGTAATTTGTTAGTATAGAGAATATACTATAACAACTATCACGTACCTGATCAAACTCGCTATCGTAACATCCAACAAGTTGATCAAATGTTGGATTTGTGCCTCTAAGCACTGGAAGCCCAGATTCATTCCAGAACTTCGGGTATTCGCACTTGTCCTTATAATCGTTCCCAAATGAGAAGTCATGATATTGGCGGCTCGATTTCCATTGTACTTTGTGTTCTTTTGGTTCAAAGGGTGCAGTCTTGTTGAGAAAGCCTTCGAAGCCAATAAGATCTCCCATCCTACAATTAAATCAGTACAAGTAGGTAGCCAGGTTCTGCATTACGTACGTCGACATTGTATTATCCAATATGACATACATTCCCCGTTCATGAATGGCATCAACTGCCGCTCGCCATGTCGTGATGTCTCCAAAGTGTTTGTCGAGAAGTGTTAAGTCTAATGGGGAGTATGAGTCTGCTTTCCATGGAGTGTTAATGAAAGGCGAGCCGGCAACGTAGATACCCTGCATAGTTAACACAAACTTTGGAACAAGCTGGACCTACTTACCTTGACACCCAGGCCCTGGATATAATCCAAACTGTCAATCAATCCCTCAAGGTCGCCTCCATGTCTCAATTGATTACTCTGCGAATCCTTTTCGTACACTGTTCCATTGACGTCATCATTCGTTGGATCGCCATTGACGAATCTATCCAGGAACAAAGTATAGAAAGGAAATCGCCAAGTTTCTGGTGATGGGTGGTATTTGTGGTCTTTCCATTCACCTGAGTAATCGAGGGGATTTTCAGCTGTTTCGTTTTCATTCAGGTTGTATAGAACAAATTGGTTGTCAAACTTCAAGCAAGAAACAAGGGATAACAAAGACAGCTGCAGGATGATATAGGGCAGCATTTTGAACAAGAAGAGTAGAAGGAATTTGGAGGTGGATGCAGCAGTGAGTAGCGCTGCCTGATGGCCTTTATCTCGACGTTTACAAGGCGACAAGGAATAGCTACAGCCACTTCAGTAAGAGGAAGGCGGTGTTTGATAATCCGCATACTCTCGAGAAGCTGGCACCGGTGAATGCTGAAGTGACTGCAGTTGCTGAGGTGCACAATATAGCGCTCCGCGACATATCATTCGCGATGATCGTTACCGCCTATGACCAGTGCATAAACGACATCTCAGCCTCTAGTATGAACCCAATTGATTATTATCCTGGAGCCTACTAGTCGCCTAGTAGACGATACAGCGGTCTACAGCGGTGATGCGGCTGAGTTCCCGATGATTAATAACATCATCTGAGGGGAAATCTCACGCCAAGAGTGAGTCTAGTCACCTCGAAAAATGGTGTGTTTGGAAATGAGTTAAATCATAGGTCTGCGGACGGAGAGGTTGCAGCATATGGCTTGAGGCTGAGGTTCTTACTACAGTGCTAGTTTGGCAAACTATTCGCCTGTGTGTGCGCCTCGTAGCACTAACGCAATCAGCTCAGATTTTTGTTATCGTTAGCAAGAATGGTGGGGGAGCTGGTGGGGGGGCTGATAAGGCTATGCAGCTCTCTTGCTAGCTACCCTACTAAGCTAACCCATGTCGTTCAGCTCTAGTTTCAGCTCAGCCCAGGTCAGCTAAAGTAGCGGCGAATGCAAGAGCAGTGGCGATTAGTCAGGTAATGAATGAATATAGGATGTACAAGAGCATGACACGTACTAGTAAGCGACTTCATATTAGAGAACTCCTCTATCTAACCTTATCCTTTAATAGAGCTAAAATTTTAAGTAACTCTAGTTTCTAATTTCCTAGTAACTTTATAGACGGTAGTTTTACGAGATTTTTAAGAGAATAGAACTAATATCTAGATAGCAGGTAAGAATATCAAATAACGTCATATGAAAATTAAGCTTAATTCCAACGCTGGAAGTTCGAATTGAATATCTTCCTTTTTATCAGTGATGTAGATTTTCAAAAACGTAGAGATATTTATTTACTAGCCTAGTTAAGGTTTGTATATCGTGGGACTCTTAAGTTTTGATCAAAAATACTTAACTTATATACATCTCTATAATGTGTACGAAATAGAAACAAAGTGACTCAATCTAGATGTATAATAAGATGGGACTTACTACTATCAATAGGTGTATCCTACATAGTCGAGCTGTTGAACCGTGTATTCATCGTCTGCGGCAGAATATCCGAGCTGGTGTCACACAGCAGATTTATCTCGGCACGAAGGGTAGACTCGTCGTACCTTCAAGAGATCTGTTGCAAGCGCTGGTTGCAGGACTTTGCTAGGTAGCTGGGAGAAGGAAAGACTAACCTTGCAAAGGAAGCAAAGCAGAAACCCATCGATTCAGTGATACTTTCCAAGCAAAACATCCAGTTGCTGCCTCTCGAAGTCTGAAAAATAGACCTTAACCATGTGTCTCCCAGCAGGCAGTGGCATCCGACACTTGAGTGAACAACGAAGAGCACAAGGGGAGGACGTCGTGGGCGCATTTAAATATAGCGATACCGACATCATTCAAATCGTGTATCTGATCTTGAGACCCACATCTACCATTATTCTTGCTGAAAAATTTGTTGAAAACTTGGCCGAACTCATCGGCCGTCCTCGGACATGACTTAATCGACCTCGGGTCTGATGGAAACTGGATTCACTTGATGATTTTGCCTTGACATCACCCTGCTTTGTAGATATTTAGAAGAAGCGCTTGTTTTACTGGTCCTGCCGCTAAGACGAACTCTCTCCACTCTTATCCTCATGAACATACACTCTGATCGTGAGTAAGTACCAATCGTCTCTCCCCTCTCTTCTCACGCCAGTAGTTCGACCCCTCAATGATTTCGGGACAGTCGTGAATGAGCCAACCCCATTTTTGTAAAAATGATAAGTTCGCTTCCCATCCCAACATGTTCCACGACTCACCCCAGATCATCAAAGCAGGTCTTGTTCCCAGGTCTTCCGCCTCTACATTGAGCAGATCCAGGCATAGATCATCTTCATCGAGGATACCTCCGTCAACTGCCAGCAGGATATTATCACGAAACTTCGGAAATGGAAAGAGATCAACCCAAGGATGGTGTCGTACCTGGCGCTGCAGTTGCGTCGGAATCAGCGTGGCAGGGCATGAGGATAATGGCTTGGAAATTTCGCAGGTCATGGGACCTTCTTCATTGTACGGCGATATCATGTCGTCTTTGCATAATCCTTCAGGTGGGAAACCTATCAAGGTAGCGTTCCGCGCGAGGGCATTGAGCACGTTTAGCCGAATCAGGATCGGCAGATTTGACGGGCGGGGTGTGCGCAAGCTGTATTCTTCGTGAGCATGTCTGAGGAGTTCACGCATCTTGGCGATGAGACGAGGACATGTTAACAGTGCCGGTCCTTGGTGCCATTCTGCTTCATCCTCCTGGCCTGTCGTCCGGGAGCCCTGCCTGTCCAGGGTGCCGGTTTCGCCTCCTGCGCCCTCGTGATGTACCCAATACATCGGAAACATGGCCTGGTGAGCGGAGATTGGCAGCTCCTGCAATCCATGCTTCTTAGCGTGTCTCTTCATGCCTGTATGCAGTGAGCCAGCTGGCCGCAGAAGTGCACATGCACGACTCACGGTATTTCCTTTGATTCAGCCTATTTTGACGTTTTTTCCTCTCAGCAGTGTTCGTAATGCCGCTCCAGTTGTCGCTTGGGTACCATGCAACCGAGTTTTGAGATGCACCCCCTATGACGCGCACAACGTCCAGTTGGACGCTCCTCTCCATCTAGCTGCTAGGTTGCTAGGTTTCTCGTCTGCAACTGGTTATCCAAAGTCGTGCTCCACAAAAGTATTGCACCTTATGTGCAGACGAACTCAGTTCTCAAATTTGGGCTGGATTGGATAGGATCACGGAGGTCTGGTGGGTGGGTGTCATGTCCTGCAATTAGGTTTTGATTGGCCAAGATACCATTGCTCGCAACGTGCGGGGTCGATCAGAAATCATGGCAGTGATGCGGCTGAGTAAATCCGAATACAAGGTACGCTAATGCAACTGGATTACGCGCTAACATGACCTAGCGGGTACCCCGCCGATAGAAAGCTTAAAGAAGTTTCAGCAGTTTGCCTTTGACGGAAGCTTTGCCGCAACGCATGTCTTCGTGTCAACGTATGACCTGGTAAACATTGCCCACTCCAAGAGCAGTCTAATGAGACTTTTTGTCTGGACTCCCTAATCGATCTGACCGGTGAAGTTTTTCAGGTTCACTCAGTACTCAGCACGTATCGATCCTCAAGCGCGTCACCAACCGCTGAACTCACGCATTAGCTCACCGGTAGTTCGAAATTCACCACAGTCGACAAATGGTACGGGGTAACTAAGTGGAGGTGATTATTGTTCTACATATTTTACAATACAAGCTCGCCCCAATTTTAGCTTCATCTTCCGCTGTGACCATTCGCCTTGACGCTGTCAGAGCCGTCCACAATCTAATCCTTGCCATGTAGTGAGGACTAGTTTTTTTTCGTCTTCACAATTGATTCGCAGGCGTCCGAGATTATGATGCCGCTCTCTGACAAGTCGGATTCCCGTGCGCTGCCCTTTTCTCCCGTCATCCCGGCATCTCCAGATTTACATTTTCCTTGCCCAGCTGGCGCCCATGGACAGGTAGCCATGCCCCGATCGCGGCACATTGGAATGAGGTCGCTCTACATGACCCTGAACCTGGCATTTCACTTGCCTTGACATACTGATAAGTTTCGCAAGCCATGGGCTCTAGCTTAGTTATTAGCCTTTACCACAGTCCAGGCCGGGTGTCTGAAACACCCAGATAGAACACTTTGCCCGACGTGGTCAGGTTGTTCTGATCACGCAGTAAAGGAGGTTCATATGGTCCGTTTGGAGTTTCTTGAGACTATGGTCGATTGAAGCTTGCAAACTCTTCATTGAGTTTCCAGCGTAGTTGGACTGCAAAGGTTCTTTTTCGCGATGGGCGTTGCAGAAGCCGGTAGTGTACTTTGTTGCATGTCGACACGGCGTGACCAAGAAAGCAAACCGGAGAAGAACGGTTTTGTTTCAACATACACGAGCTGCTCCCGATTCCCACCAAATTTTATCCATTCCCCTTTCCGAATTTCTGGTTCCTCCTTTTGATAATTGTTTGCTCTATATCAATCATCACTGGTAAAAGCCTTTTCATTGTATACAAACTACTCACGTATCAGATACATTGCCTTCGAGGCTGAAGAACGCATCTACGACTTCAAATGATTGCTGTTTGTCGCACTCGTCCATGAATTCCTTCCATGCACGGCCGAAATTCATGGTCCCCGAACATAACGGCAAGACCTTGACGCCTGCTGATGGTGAAAGGACGCGATGGTAGCCAGAAAAGCTTTTAGGTATTGATGCGGGTGCGAATATAGAGATCTTGCTGTGGAGTGTGAATCGCGTATTGTGAGAAACATGCACACCCAGTTACTGCTGTTTGCAAAGACTCCATAAACGAATCTCCAGAGCGGGCTAAGTCGTTGCAGAAGTATGAGAGCAAAGTCAGGTCAAAATGTTATAGTAGAAGCTGACTCAAGAATGGCGTCTCGAATTTGGTTTGGTGTCTTATCGAACGCGGCTAATGTTATCGATGCCAACGGTTAATGCAGTGCAAACTGGAACCCCGTTTTCGGCAAAGGCACAGCCGAGATTCAAGCACCGGATCGATCGCCGCTGCATGTTTCGCTAGCGCAAGGTCATCCGGTTACATTAGCCGGAAAGTTTTCATCGGTCCATCAACCATCATCGTCTGGCAGGATTGGCTGTGAAGTTCTAAAGTCCGTCGGCAAGATTTTCAACTTCCGGCGCGTCGGTTTCCTAATCGCACTTGCGATCCATTATCTCGGGGCAATGCATGTCCCATCTTGAAATCAAAACGTCGTCTGTAATTGCACTTTCGCTGCCAAGTGCTAAGGATAATGACAAGCTCTCCATACATACCGGACTGAGCAGGGTTCGGATTCATGATCCAGGCTGCACCGCCGTGTAGTCAGTGCAGTAGTGCTATGAAATGCATATTAAGATACTAATAAGTCTTAGCAAAGTCTACTCTTTTGTATAGGCTAATAAATTGCCTGCGAAGCCCGTGAGCAAATGTCTTGTTAGTTCTCACAAATGAAAAAAAAAAAAAAAAAAAAACTTCCAGAATAGAATTTAGTCGAGTTCTAGCAATAATGTGACGCTTGCCTGTATGCTGTACATGTCTGCTAGAAGTGGTGGCGTAGCCTGTAAGCTAAACAGATCCACAACGTGCACGGACACGCCGTTTCTGATGTGCGGGTACCGGCAAACTCGCTAATGCAGCTGGATTATACGCTAATGTAAGGCTGAGATACTATAGTACATCGTTGAGGCGTGATTGAGCTGGCCGACACAAAATATCGAGTGGCTCTTGCTGCTGGCCCAATGATGAGAGGCCGAGTGATGCTTCGTTTTGGTAAGATGACTGGTCGATCAAGCCTTTCGCCATGCACTTGGCTTATCAGGCTAGTCCCACGGCCGTATGCTTCTGCCTCTCCCCGTTGCCACGCTGCTGGTGTTTGCTCAGAGTTCGAAGTATAAGTATTCCAATTGTCACCTTGTGAGTAGGAGTCTCAGCATACTCTACTCCATTAAGCGAAAGATCAAGTTGACTTCAAGATGACTTCTACCATGAAATATGTCCGGTAAGCTGTGACCTTAATTGTATTCATGACGTGCTAATCAATCTCAAGGGTTGGCAAATCGGGTTTGAAAGTATCTCAGATCATCCTAGGCTGCATGAGCTTTGGCGATAAGAACTGGCAACCATGGCTCCTGGATGAAAACGAAGCTCTGCCCATTCTAAAGTATGCCTTCGACCGAGGAATCAACACATGGGATGTCGCCGACACTTATTCGAACGGTAAATCCGAGGAGATTCTCGGTGCGGCTATTCGACACTATAAAATACCTCGCTCCAAGCTGGTCATTATGTCTAAATGTTTCCAATTCGTTGACGAGGAGAAAGGGGCTATCGACCCTGCCACTTTGACGAGCAATGATGGTCCACGTGTCAACCAGGTCGGGCTTTCAAGGAAACATATCTTGGATGCGGTGGACCGCAGCATCGAAAGGCTTGGAACATACATCGACGTACTACAGATTCACAGGATGGACCGCAATGTACCGCCCGAGGAGATTATGAAAGCACTCAATGATGTGATCGAGAGCGGCAAAGTCCGATATATTGGTGCGAGTTCGGTGCGTACTTTAACTGAATCAATTCCTTCCCTCCCGATATTTCTAGGCTGACCGATCGGACTAGATGGCTGCATGGGAATTTCAGATGCTACAGAACGTCGCGAAGGCCAACGGCTGGCATCAATTCATTTCCATGCAAGGCCTATACAATCTTCTCTATCGTGAAGAAGAGAGGGAGATGAATCCCTACTGTAACGCAACGGGCGTAGGCTTATTACCTTGGTCTCCGCTAGCCGCAGGTGTTCTCGCGCACCCGTGGACCGATCGTAGTGATCCCAGGGAACAGAAGGACCCTTTCCTTCAGATGCTCTTCAGAGGCGGGGTCCACACCGCAGATGAAACGATCGTGCAACGAGTGGAGGAACTGGCTAAGAAGAAGGGAGTCGCAATGGCACAGATTGCGCAAGCATGGCTGATTTCGAAAGGCTGCACCCCCATCTGTGGTCTGGAGACAAGAGAAAGGATCGACCAAGCACTGGCATCGTTGGAAGTTGAGCTCACTAGCGATGAGATTAAGTGGTTGGAGGAGCAATATGTACCGAAATTACTAATACCCTTTTAGTGGTCAATGTATATATAGTATTTATAGTGTAATTCATAACCTTTGTATCACTCATGTTCTGTCGTTTTCATGAACAACTATAGCGCAGACTCAGTAGTATTACGCACGCCCTCGCCTTTGCTCTACGCATGAATTCTATTGCTTCCTCATCCAGCTGGAAAAGCTCAGAGCCAGTGGTATATTCTAAAGCGATGCTTTAAGCAAAGATCATCATGGTCGAAACTTGTTGTCAATTGATGAAGGGATCCAGGTTACACAACACGAAATACAGGTGTAGTTAATCAAGCTCTTTCATATTGATCCAAACTAGAGTACGCAAAATCATTCCTACCCAACAGTAGACATCTTCTCGGTGGCAATAGTGGACAATTCACGGAATCGCAACTTGTTTACCTCAGCACTCCAAACTTGACTTGGTTCACATCAACACAACGTGGCCTTCTTCACACCAAACCTCTGAGACAAAGTGACCCATGCACCAACATAGGCCAGAGTCCTGAATGCAGTCGACTTAGCATCATCGCCAAAGCCATCACGCAGCGCATCAGCTACAACAGCATAGTCAACAAAGCCCAGCTGTTCCACTGCTTCGCGTGTGAGAAGCTTTTCAAACATACGATGCAGCGGTCCATCACGAGGCCACTTTGTCGGAGCCAGGAACGGATGCTTCTTACGGCGGTAGAGCTCATCGGTAATGTATGGCCTTACTGCCTCTCGTAGGATCCACTTGGCTGTCAGCGACTGCAGCGCCTTACCTGAAGCCCTCCAGACGGGTCCGTGGTCCGCACCGTCGACATCATCGCTGGACGGGGGCGTGTATGCGAGCTTCACGCTAGGAGGCAGTGAGTTGACGTACTCGGCCAGGTGGTGGTCGAGGAACGGGGTACGCGCCTCGATGCTGTGCGCCATCTCTGTGCGGTCGCCCAGGCACGACAGCAGCACATTGGCCAAAGAGTTCTTGTTCCACATGTACTGTGCGGTGTGCAGCGGGTGCCAGCGGTTGCGCATCTTCTCTTGGACGTCGGGCGCGTGCGAGCCGTAGACGACAGTGCGGCAGTCGAGGCCAGCGTTCTGCTTGCGCACCCATGGCGCAAAGAGCTGCAGCGTTGGGTGCCATGCTAGCAGCGAGTCAGCAAAGCTGCTGCCCTCGGCAGCATATGTGTTTGCACCAATGGATCGCCATATTTGACGCATCTCGTTGTCGGCAGCGCGCTGCATGCTCTCACGGAGCTCGTGGTCTACGGCAAGAGGAGAGTCTGGCAGGGCCAGGTCGGCTTCACGCAGGAACTCGGCTGGGAAATAGGGGTATCCAGCGAAATGCTCGTCAGCGCCTTCGCCCGTGAGCACGACCTTGACGCCATTTTCGCGGGGGAGTTCGGAGAGGGTAAACTTGGCCACGGTGTTGAGGTCGAAATGGTGGTGTTCGCAGTGAAATGCAGTATCTGCAAAGTCGCGTGCGAGAGACTGTTCAGTGACGTCCTTCTTCAGCACCTCGACTCCAAGCCATTTTGCAGTGCGCTCGGCGATACTCGATTCATCGTAGCCAGATTCCTCAGGAAAGCGGACACTGAAGCATGCAACTCGAGTCGCCTTTTGGCTTCCGATCTTGATGTGCTCCTCGCGAGCCAGCTGCGTCACTATGCCAGCTACGGCCGAGGAATCGATGCCACCAGATAGGTAGACACCGACGGGGACGTCAGCTCTCAGCCTCAGACGGATGGCTTCGACGAGGCGCTCCCGTACGCCCTGAACCATCTCGTCAATAGTCCTTGTCTCGACTTTGGTCTATTCCATTGTTAGCAGGCATACCGTGGCCTATGTATGATTGACAACTCACCTTGTCTTCATACTCAGCATCCCAATACTTGTGCATCTCAATTCCCCTTTCATCCGTGACCTCCATCCAATGCCCGGGCAATAACTTGTTTACGCCCTTGAATAGCGTCCTCTGATCCATCATCCACCCGCTATCCACAATAGCCCTGACATCCCATTCTGGCTCCCAGCCCAATGGTAAAAATGCCTTTGCCTCAGCCGCCAACAACAACCGATCCTTGACCACAGTCCATACCATGGGCTTTATACCAAAGCGATCTCTGCCAGCGATGACGCGACGGCGGCCCTCGCGCCCATCAAACAGCACAAACGCAAATTCGCCGCGAAGATGCTCAAACAGACCAGGTGCGCCGTAGATCTTGTACAAGGCAAGCACAAGTTCGCTGTCGCTCTCGCCGCCAAATACATAGCCATATTTCTCCGTGCACTTACGCCTCAGGCGATCATGATCGTAGATCTCGCCATTGACAATGGCATGCAGCTCTCCGCAGTCGCTGTGCAAGGGCTGTCGGCCCGAAGGCGATAGGTCGTTGATGGATAGGCGGCAGTGGCCGAGGGCTATGCGGCCATCTGGGCTGAGCCATTTTCCGGATTCGTCGGGCCCCCGGTGGTTGATGGCGTCAATCGAGGCTTGGAGTTGGGCGGCCAGGACGGAATTGTTGGGTGCGGCGCGCGCGGAAGCATAGCCAGCAGCGTAGCCTGAGGCGTATGCTTTCGCGTCAGGGTTTGCACTGTGGCTAGTGGTGCCATTGAGAGCATGTGTGTGGCCATTGGTGGGATGGGCGGTGTTGGACGCATGGCCGTTGGTATGGCCGTTGGTATGGCCGTTGGATGTATGAGCGTGTTGTGCTAGGGAAATGCTAGCCGTGATGCCGCACATGATGGTCAACCTTTTCTTTTCTCAAGCTCAGATCAAGGATAGCGGCTAGGGTAATGAGGAAGAGAAAAGAATAATGAATTGAGGATTCGTATACGAGCGCATCATCGAGTGTTTATCAAGCAACGGCGACAGACACAGGCACGGATACTGTGTTCAACCAGCACCTTTGTTTCTGCACCGTTGCAAAAACGCATCTATGCCGAGAGCTTGCATCCAAAATTCGCCGCTGGCCACGAGCAGCCTTTCCCGCTGTCTCGATGCCGACATGTGGTTCTGCTGCGTGGGGACGGCCGTCGTAGATCGGGGAGCGGTGATGGCCAAATCGGGACTTCTCGTATACCGTTTTGAGAAAACACCGCGATCAAGTACCTTTCCCCGAGATTAGATTACTGCGGCCCCCGCCATGGCAGACGTTCCGGCCGAGGCCGTTATTAGTGCCAGGGAGATGATGGCGTGGATCTTAGTTGACGATGGACTGTTGAGAGGGCGAACGGGAGGCCTGTGGGTAAATCGATGTGAGAAAGTACTTGTACAGTACATGCTAGGCACTACCTCGCTAGGCCAAATGAGGCATAGGCCAGATTGCTACTGCACAGTACTGTACTGTTCTATGCCATCGAAGCACTCGACTCGACTCGACTCGTATCACATGCAGTTTCACAGAATGGCGCGATTTTCAAACACACGTACTATAATATCCATGTAATAATCCAGAAACCTATCTACACACATCTACCCTTGCTTTTCGGAAACACCGGACGGCTGCGGCCACGACGTTCGCTTCTTGGGGCTCACGTAAAGATTCAATGGCCGGGTGACTAGAAACTCGGGGTCGTACACGACAGCCTCGGGCGACGCATCCTCAAAATGATAATGGTACACGAGTTCCAGCAGCACCATCTTGACCTCGGCAAGCGCGAGGTTGAAGCCGACGCAGCCTCGCCCGCCAGCTGCAAACGGCGTGTAGAGCCCTTTTTTCCTTGCGTCGGCTGCCACGCTCGCATCTGCCCAGCGGTCGGGCTCGAAGCGTGCGGGATTCTCCCAGTGCGCCGGATTCTTGTGCAAGCTGGGGAAGCAGGTAATGACGACACCGCCCTTGGGGATGAGATAGCCACCGGGTAGCACGACGTCTTGCTTTGCATTGCGCGCAGTCTGGAAACTTGGGCTGTGCATGCGCTGTGTTTCTTTGACGAAACAGTCGAGGAACTTCATGGCGTGCACCTCGTCGTATGTCCACGCTCGCTTTCCGTCAGCGCCATGATCAATCATCTCTTGGAGCAGTCGCTCCTGGTTGCCGGGGTACGTGACGAGTGCGTACAGAGCCCACGACAAGAGGGATGCGCTCGTCGTGAAGCCCGCGCCCAGCAGCACCACGACATTACCCAGGAGCACGTCGTATGGGAGGCCCTCGCCATGCTCGTCCCGCGCCCTATACAGGAAGTCGGCTACACATGCTGCGCGCAGTGACGCCGAGGGGTCCGTCACAGCCAGCGACTCGCCGCCTGGCGTCACACTGGCGGTCATTGCACGCTCCACCGTTGCAAACAACTCGTTGCGGACTGCACGCAGGCGTGCGGGCTCTCCAAATGGCAGCCTTCCCCACCACCTTGGCCGCAGCGACATCTTCTTCATGAGCGAAAGGTACTGGCCGAAGAGGCGGATTGCGAGCGTCGGCGGCGTGTTGATGGCTGCAAAGTGCTGCACGTCTTGTCCGACAATGACGCGCCAGATGACCTGGCCCGCTAGCTTGAACATGTAGTGGTAGACGTTGAAGGCGAGGCCGCGGTCTGCCAGCTCATCCAACACAGGGAAGATTGAACGTGCAGCATCTTGAATCTGGGGCGCGTGGTGCGAAACTGCGCGAGGTGACAGCGCCGGCGGAATGAATTTATGGCTTATGGCAAAAGCAGGAGAGTCGCTATCACACGTAAAGAGGGCCGTTTGCTCCTGCATGTAGTACAGTGGGTGCGTGGGATCCGACGTCGTCTTTGTGAACAAGGCGCCCTCGCGCAGCACGTGCCGAGAGATTTCAGGGTCATTGGTGTGGTACACGACTGTGCCCATGTTGACGGTTTTAATCATGGAGCCGTAGCGGGTGAAGAGGCGGTCGTAGTTGCCCAGTGCATCTGGATAGATTTCATAGTGGTTTCCTACTATCGGGAGCGGACGTGGGCCTGGGGGCTCGGCAATGGAGGCGTCGGGAGTGACGCGAAGTTCCACGGGCACGGAAGAGAACTGGACGGCTTCGAGAGAGGAGAGATGGCCATCCTGGCTGCTGAAGAATTGCAGGGCTGGATTATAGTTAGTTCATGTCCATGTGCGAGTAAGTGGAGGCCAGTTCAACTCACGTTTTGCGTCTGCAAAGTGAAATCGAGTCGCAAGCGTAGCCTTCAACTGGTCCAGAGACTTGATGGTAGAGAGGTCGACTTGTTGGGCCCGCTGTGTCCCGTCAGAGCCAATATAGAAAGTTTGAAACATAGTGTAGGTAACGAGCACAAGAGTGAGAATTACTTGCAACTGGGAGATAAAGTCATCTTGCAAAATTCATTTCATTCCGAGCCACATTTGAACAGTCGCAAGCACCAGGAAAACATACCGTGCAAACTAGGTTTTTGCAAGGATTGGGAATACCAGGTTGGATAGGCTACTTCCCCAGATCGGCACGGAGCGCGGCCAATTTAGGAACTCCGCCTCCCCCCATCGGGAAAAGGGCCCTCTAGTCGGGCTTGTCATTCGCAATGGTCTGAAATCGCCGGGTCTCAGCGATGTTTGGGGGTGTGATAAATTGATATTCATGTAAACCAGATCAATCAGTGCATGTCGCAGTTACTCGCGTGAATCGTTGAAACACAGATACCAACTACTACACAGCAATGGAGAAACCAACCATCAGTCTTGCCCAAGTCTCGACGCACAACACACAGCAAGACCTATGGATTGCTGTCTTTGGAAAAGGTACGTTGGCGTCAACATGTCATGCTACTGTTTCCAGTGTCTTTTTTTCTGACCATGACTGCAGTCTACGACCTCACTGCCTTTGCAAAAGACCATCCGGGCGGAATCGATGTGCTCAAAGAGTGCGCGGGTACGGATGGCACTGAAGTGTACGAGTACGCGGGACATAGTGAAAGCGCGTTGCGTGTGCTGGACCGCTTTCAAGTGGGTGTGCTTGAGGGACATGTCCTTCAGACTAAAGCATCTACCACGACCGCTTCGTCACCGTCGAACAAAGATGGTGCAGTGACGAAAATGCATCAGGCATCACATAGGGTGCAATTGGGGGGCTTTGCGTTTCTCGTAGTCTTGTTTCTGGTCGCACGACTGTTTTGGAGGGCCAGTGAAAAAAGCGAGAGTGCGCTGTCGTCCGATAAGTCGACATTACAACCTCTGAATGCATTTCTCATTGGGCTTGGGGTTATGTCTTCGGTCGGGGTCGCGGGGCTGACTGTCGCTTATTCCAAATTCAGGGAGACGTTGAGGCAAGAAAAGGAGGTTTTCGAGTACCCGGCTGTCATCCCCGTCAGGCGGTAACCGTGAAGCATGGTCAGCTGCGAATATCTTGTCAGTAATGCCATTATATAGTCAGACTCAATGCTGGTGAAAGGAGTCGTTAGCGTCGTCTTATTCTTAGAAGAAGGTGAAGAAGACAAAAAAGAAATACATAAGCCGTGCCCTCCCCAACTCCAACAGACATCATCGTTATACATTATGTATATTTCTACAGTCTTTTTATATACACGTTGAGAACGGTTTACTAGCCGCTGCTTGCTTAGTAGCCTCTAATAGAATGCTTTTTGCAGACCTCAGTCTCCTCTCCGCATCTGTCAACAAGACCAGACATACGCTGCGACTGCCCGCCCGTGTCTTGAGGCGCTCTAGCAGCCGGGCAAAGTCGTTTAGTTGGACTGTGACGAGACAGCGCAGCACCAACAGGCGCTCCTCGCTACTCTCAATGTGGTACGTCGAAAACCACATGTCGCCATCGGTTGCCGAGCTCTCGCCCGACGATGCATCCCAGGCCGGGCCGCTGTGGCTGAAGTCTATTTCAGTACCCCAATCCAGGGGCCCGGAGAGGGAAGATTGACGGCTTTGGTTCCGCCGGCGTATGCTTGTTGCGTAGCATAGGGCCATGCGTTCGCAGATGGTGCTCATGTATTGTCCAGCCATGATTAGCAGCATGTTGCTGCTGCTGCTACTGCTGCTTCCCGATGCCGACGGACTGCACCGTTCGCAGTCGAGGACTGTGGTGCAGTGCGACTGAGCTTCGCGGAAGTAGCGTAGCAGCACATCCATGGACGCGTGATTGGTGTTCACGCTTTCGGCGCACAACTCCTCGAAAAGCGTGGCTGTCAGTGTCCTGCAGAGGCATGGGCCGTCTTCGCCCATAGTGCCTGTTGTCGGCTGAACAAGGGAAGGGCTGAAAGGGTCTAGTTGTCCGAGGGCCAAATCATGTTGTTGCTCGGCATCTCGTTGCTGTTTTGCTTCGAGCTCCAATTTTTCGAGTGCTGTGGAGCCTAGGGCTAGTAGCTGTTCGGCGCTGGTGGGACTGGGGATGCTGCTGTTTGTTGCTGTGAAATCCACGCTTCTAGTCCCTGTTGCGGCACGGTTAGCGGATGAATGACAAGTGGAATGTTTATTTGGTTGGTTGCACAACTTACCCAAGGTGCTATCGTCTTCACCAAGTATGGAATTCCAAGCAATTTCGCCAGGCAATTCCATGGCATTGGTGGGGCTTTCCAGCTGGGTGGAAAGCAAGGGGTCAAGAAGGTCATCGGTGTCCATTTGCCAATCGTCCATTCGCTCTCTGACCCTGTCTTGTTGTGGTGTCGCTTCCGTCGTGGTGGAGAGGTTCGCCGAGTGTAAGCTTTCGCCCTGCTGCTTGCTGTCGGTTGCCCAAGTGCTGCTGGTGGTACTGGTGCTGCCCGCGGTACTTGCTTTTCGCTTGGTGCGCCCATTGCGGTCGCGGTACCTGCATTCGACAGACATTGAGATGCACCTGTCGCAGCCGGAACGCTGTCCACTACACCGGATCTACAGGGAGCGTGGTCAGCCAATAGTTGAGATGGCGGTATGCAGCATGTGCAAAACTCACCTTGCGAGCGCGGCACAGTTCACAAGAAGCATGCGGCTTGGGTCGTCGATTTCTACTTAGTGCGGATGCAGGATCTGTGTTCTCTACAAACGTCAAAGGTTCGTGCTGGACATCACAGACTAGAGTGCCAAACATGGTTATCTTTTTTTTCGTCTATGGCGGCTAGTGAACACTGAGCCTAGATTGCAAGAGCATATATACATGTTCACGTGTTGTCGGGGCAAAGGTTTCGGGCCAAGTGTTTTAGTAGGAGGCCTAGCTTGGTGATCCTACACAGCATGCGCCCTCTACTGTGATTCTCAACTGTCGGCTTGCAAGTTCCCCACGCCGAGTTCTCCGGTGGGCTGAACCGCCAAGGGAGGCTGTATATGTGTAACTGTGGTGTCAGCTTATAGGCCGATTAGCGATGGACAGGATGGATGGACACGTAGGCGGCTATAGTGTGCTTACAGGCAGGCCCCAGTCTAGCCAAGAGTAGCAGCCTGCAACATACATAGGGCATGCCTGCGCCAAGTAATCTGGATACGCCTGCCGGTCCTTATGACGGTTGAGAAACTTACATGGCTACCATACGATTGCTGCACGCCTGTTGAGCCATGGTCGCGTACCATACTCGATGTAGGCGCACACAGCCGTTTGGTGACTTGGTAACCATCTCACGGGCCTGACCGTGTCTTGGCGTGCATCATTTTCCGTTTCCGCTGCCGGCCCCCACCTTGGCAGGCCCCAGGGCCAAGTCCGCTCTGGTGTTGGTGGCTGTCTGCACCACCACAGAGATGCACAAAGCATGCTCTCTACTGGCTCGCTCCAGGATTGCGAGATTTAAAAATTTTGTCGTCTGCACCACCTTCGTCAGCAGAAAATACTGGAATCAGGGCCAAGCCAGGCCAGCAAGGATGCGCCGCCACGCCGCCGCGCCGCCGGCAGGAGCCGCCATGACGCTCGTCTACGCTTCTTAGTCTACCTTGAGCCGAGTTCCGAGGCGGGCCGTTCCCTTTTGGGCAGTCGCGACTCTCGACTGATGCTCGCTGCTTACTCCAGCGTCAAGGTCGTGCCTGGCCCGCAAAGCATAAATCACGCCCACCAGCCTCAATCCGGCTTGCCATCCCTTCTCAACATCGCATCTCACCCGTCTTCCGCCGTACCGCCCCGCACCACTACCACGACATTCATCTATCCATCAATCTCCCAATCCACCCTCGACAGCCATGGCTCACCTTCAGCACTACTGCTACCCCGGCTTTGGCGAGGCCAAGCGCGAGGAACTCTGGTATAGCCAGGCTGTCCGCGTCGGCGACTACATTGAAATTGCCGGTCAAGGTCGGTTTGCTTCTGCTCATCTTCCCACCCAAGACTGACCATTGTGCAGGCGGATGGGACCCCGAGACTAGCAAGATTCCCACGGATCTCGACGAGGAAATCGACCAAGCCTTTGCCAATGTCGAGCACTGCCTCAAGCACGCTGGCGGCCAGGGCTGGTCCCAGGTCTACAAGATCAGGCTCTACCTTACTGAAATGAGTGAACAGGCTGTCGTTGCCTGCGTCCGAAACTTCAAAAAGTGGCTGCCTAACCACCGCCCTATCCTCACCTGCATCGGTGTCAACGCTCTTGGTCTTCCGGGAATGCGTGTCGAGATCGAGTGCAAGGCTCACGACGAAGAGGGTGCAAAGGCTGCCGCTGCCGCAAAGTCAAAGGCATGAATGTGTATTTCCTGTTGCTGAGCCTATATTTCGACTGTTCTCGACCAAACATAAGACCTAGATTCGATAGAAAAATACAAAGAGATTGAAAATATTTCGTCAAACAGCAAATCAAGCTCCACCCAGTCCGAGTCGGGTCTAGTATCAAACACTTAGATGGCCTCTATGCCCTCGACTGCCCGTTCAATTCCATAATGGTCCTAGCGTCAAAGGTCCGACAAGGTTCTGTTTGCCGCGTCAGCGTTCCGTAGCTCGTGTCTTTGATCTAGATCTGGCCAAGTTTGGTCGAACAGGGTGCAACCATCGACATGTGAGGCAGAGCAATCTTGGGCATGGATCTTGAATTTTTCTACCCTGTCAGCGGGCTAAAGAGAGGGAGACATGCCGTAGCACGCCCTTTTAGGCTTTTCGGTTGTCTCGAACCTCCGTGCTGCCTCTGAACTTCAGCCGAAGAGAGTCTTCTCTAACGAGCAATGCTCCAGCCCACACAAGTCCGGGACTAAGAACGTGACTGACTACACAAGCACCAAGTATCAATCCCATTCCACCAAAAACACCCCAGCTCAGTCCATACACGTTTTTCACAATCTCGGCAACGTACACCGCACCTGCGATCACCACAATTATGTAGTCCCACTGCAGGAAGAAAGCAGATTCTGCAACAAAGACCGAGGCTGCCGTATCTGGCTGCCACAAACTGTTAAGCTTCGGCATGAATGCGTCCACCAGGGCGACTGAGGGGGTTTCCAGATAAGTGAGCCGATACATGATTGATACATGCATGATGCCCGAGAAAAGTCCGAACACAACATATGTAGCCTTAATCCACCCTAAGTCCGCGTCTTGTCGATGCCTAGGCCCCATCTTATCGTGAGACATCAGGTACGTCGAGATCGCTGTCAGGATGCAGTAGCACCATAATGGAGCCAGCTGCCAGACGGCTATCCATGCCTGGTGCTGAGCTGTCGTCGTGCCGTCTGGTGGAAAATATACCATCCTGTACAAGTGCAAGATGGTGAGTGCAGAAGCTGGGAGCAGTGCCCTGGCATGCAGATGTGGTATCTCTGGATCTGAGGCCTTTTCCGGAAAGAAGTGGCTTTCGAGCTCGACCAGAAAGTACAGCGGTACGAATATGGCGGCGCCGATATACTGCCATGCAAATACGTTGACTGGTGCCCTGATAACGAATTAGTCCCATTAATGCCTACATGACACCATGTATATGCGTAAGTCAAAATCCTAACGTACCACCGCAGCATGATGTTTCGGTTGCCCTTTCTGAGGCTCTCGACCAAGGCAAAAACACCAAGTGATTGCAGAGATGCACTCAGCGTCGTAGATAAAAGGCAGACCGCCTCGTTCTCCTTCAACACTGGAATCCAGAAGCTGACTGACCACGACAGAGGGCCATCGAGAAATGGCAACCCCAAATACACGTGATATAGCGTCTTCCCATTGCTGAACCGCCCTTTTGCGGCGTGTTCTTTCATTGCAGCTAGTCCGCCATCCACCTGGAAGAAACCTTGGAGCAGGACAATGGCGAGCACAGATAGCGCAATCAACCAGATCCGTGAATAAGTAACAATCATCTTATCAATTCTCAAAAGAAAAAAATCAACTGTCAGTAATGTGTAACAGGTGTTGTAATAGCAGGTAGAAATTTTCTCTTGACGACCAAATTGCGTATTCTATATAGCGCAAGTTGGCTCTAACTCAAGCCTACAAAAGCTACTGAAAAAAAACTATGGAATTTCAGTTCCCACCACCCATTTCTCTTACCTCGGCATCATACCAAACACGGTATTGCCGGCTTATTTCGAAGATGGTCTGACGTTGATAAGTCTGATTGCGGCTTTACTACCTACGAGCCGGTGGGAGCGCACAGACCGGAAGCAGGGGTCGCGGAGAACCTCGATTGAGAACGGGCCGCAATCCCTGCCGTCGAGCTACGAGCTAACCCCATGCTAGCTACCGCTTATGGCCGTTGCGTGGCTGACTCGTAGCTACGCTTGCTTACCTAGCGCCTGTCCATGGTTATACCCGACGAGTATCTCATGCTCATGCTATGTTTTTTTTTTCATTCATGCAGAATTTGACGCTTTGAAGAGAGAGAAAGAAAACTCCCTAACGCATAATCCTTTACGATCCTTCAAGTGTTTGAAGTTGCCTCCCTTTTTTTTTTGAATACTGGTTCTTGATTCCTGCGTCGCAACCGGGATTCACCTAGAAAAGTACAAAGTTGGTCGTAATGAGTGAGGCGGCCCAGCGATATCTTGCCCGTGACTCTGGGCCAGACGACGACAGCGGCCCCGACCACGATGCCGTAATGTTTGAATCAAAGGGTGTCAGTACGCCTGAGGACTCGTCTAGGCCTCAGAGTGACAAAGCCGATGATGCTGGTGATGCAGCTGTTGCCGAGCAAAGCGCAGCACCGAGAAACTACTCGCAGTGGCAGTGGGCCTGTATCCTCGCGGCAATCTACAGCAGCCAATTTCTCTATGGCTTGGATGTCACCATTGTGGCGGATATTCAGGGCGCTGTGACGGATGATTTCGGTGACGTCGGACTCCTGGGTTGGTTGGGAATTGGATTCCCCTTGGGTAGTGTGGCTACGATTCTTTCCTTGTAAGTTAAACAACGCTTCTAAGAGATTTGATACAACGGTGTTCTCATACAATATTTGCAGTGGCAAGGCCTATAGCACGTTTGATATCAAGTGGCTATACATTGGGAGCATGATCATGTTCACGGCAGGGAGTGCCTTGTGTGGTGGTGCTCCTGATATGAAGGCCCTCATCGTCGGCCGTGTCTGGGCCGGCGCTGGAGGAGCGGGAATGTATCTTGGGTAGGTTAGCTGGACATGGGCATAGATTGCGTACTGACCGGGTTTTTGCAGTGTCCTCAATTTAATTGCAGCCAACACCAATATTCGAGAGCGCCCCGTATACGTCGCCGTTAGTGGTGTCGTCTGGGGTGCAGGGTGCATCTTAGGCCCAATCATTGGAGGTTCTTTTGCTGATAGCTCTGCTACATGGCGCTGGGTTTGTCACTTCCCTTCTTGATCGAAACAAGCCCCTAATTACATGTAGGCCTTCTATCTCAACCTGGTCCTTTTTGGACTTTTCAGTCCCGTACTGTTCTTTGTCCTGCGTCCATTCAGCTTCCAGCCACATGTGTCTCTTGCACTCAAGCTTCGTACCATGGACTGGCTTGGCATCACTCTCAATGCGGCACTGTGGACAGTGTTTGTGATGCTGTTTACTTTTGCAGGCTCACAATGGGCATGGGACGACAATCGCACTATCGTCCTTTTCGTCATGTTTGGTGTTATTCTTCTGACATTTGCCGCAAGCCAGTATTTCACCGTACTAACAACAAAAGAAAACCGCATTTTTCCCTGCGAGTTTCTGCGTAACAAGACGCTGATCCTTCTTTACATCTGCCAAGCATGTGCCGCTACAACTTTGTTCATACCAATCTACTGTGGGTACTACAAAGTGAGAGTTAGTCACAGATGTATACTGACAAATAGAAAGACATACCAATCTTTTTCCAATTCGTCTATGGAGACAGTGGAGTCCAAGCAGCCGTCCGTCTCCTCCCCTTCATATGCATTGGCGTATCAGCAAACATGTTCCAAGGCGCCATGATGCCCAAATTTGGGTACGTCAATAGCTCTTCCATCCCTTCTCATAGCGATTAATCGCACTAACCATGAATGCCTTTACAGCCGCTATATGCCCTGGTTCTTCGCTGCAAGCATGTTCTCCGTCATCGCCGGCGCGCTCTTCTATGCTGCCGTCGACGTTGACACACCAGCCTCACGAATCTACGGATACTCGGTCCTCCTTGCCTTGGGTGCTGGCCTCTCCCAGATGGCTGCGTACTCGGTAGCGCCCACCGAAGTGGCACTACACCGTGTTCCCGACGCGGTCGGTTTCATCAACATGGCACAGATCGGCTCGAGTGTCATCGCGCTGACCATTGGCTCTTCCATCTTCCAAAACGTTGGCTTCCGCCATGTTGCTGCCGCCTTGACTGGCCTTGGCTTTTCGGACGCCGAGATGAAGGCGGCATTATCTGGGCGCCGATCGGCTGTCTTTATGCAGGTTTCGCATGAGGTGAGGCAGAGGCTTATTAAGGCGATTTTGATGACAGTGAATGACGAGTATATTTTGATCATCACGGCTGGAGCTGTGGGTTTAGTTGCCGCGTCGATGATGAAAAGAGGAAAGTTGCACATGGAGATGGCGGCTGGTGGTTGAAGATTGAATGGTACTTGGATTTTGGGAAAGTCTTGAGGTGTTAAGTTGCAACGTCGCGGGCTGTGATTTTACACTGGGACGAGAATCCAGAGTTATACGCTTGTTGCGCACACAACTGTGCCATAGTCTCGAAGGAACTTGGTTGCAAGGGAACTGCTTGGTACGGCATACGCTTTGGGGCTACAAACAATATCGAAAATGAGATTGAGACAGAGGATACACTGTACTATTTTGACTTATTTCCATCGTGAAAAACAAAAATTGTTGAAGAATTGTTCCGACTACGACTTTCTATTATATTGTATTGTATTGGTCTTGAAAGCCCTTGCAAAACCCTGCTATGAGGAATGAGGATAGGCTACGCCTAGAGCTTAAAGTGGTAATACACTGATTACTATGCCTATTTTCAAAAAAGAGTTACATAGTAAAGGATATCTCAAGTGTTAGTTAAGCCACTAGTTAGGTAACTGTGTATGTATTCAAAGTGACTATGAGCCTTATGTTATACCCAAAGCCTAATTCATAGCGTAGTAAATACATCCTAAACGATAAGACGGAAAATGCCTATATACGGAGAATGAAGATATGAGAAAGGGGGGCGAATGAGAGGGGCTTAAGGACCTCTTTTGCGTACAGCTAATAGTCTGATGATGGTATGTGTTGAGGAAAACAGCAGTTAGAAACGTGACTCAGGTGATCTTTGTATTTGTATCACTGCCCAGTGTATATGCTAGGCAGCTCGATCTATTGTTGTGTATTTGTATAAGCTTCTGCATACATAGAATACAAGGCTTTTCACGCTGTAGTTATAAGCCTAGTAGACGCTTAAACGTTAAGAGTAGGAGGAGTTAATTATACAATATTTAAGTGGATGATCATAAAGTAGTACACTAAACAGAAAGCTTAAGCTTCTAGTCTCAACTAGAATTAACGTACTACTTGAGAAGAGAGTGCTTTCAAATATAGTAAAAACGGATACATAACTATATAAGTATCTACCTATTATTCTTGGATTAGTGGAGGATACCTCTATATAGAGGGTGTATCGCGGTATATCTATATAAGCTTCTGCAGATATGGAAGGTTAGCCTTTTTGCGTCATACAACTAATATATCATGAGCTTTTCCACTAGGCTCAAGCTGGTAACGCGTATCTACATAGGAAATTGGCCAAATGGGCTTCGTAAATCCGTGTACGGGCGCGCGACAGGATGATTTGATATCATAAGTAATAATAATATGACAGTTCAATTTTTCGCCAAAAGCTTCTACGAATTGCAAAAGATAATCTCTATCTTTGACCAGCCAAGATGAGGAAGTAAATTACAGATGCACGCCATGAAACCTTTGTGACTGTCTAACAGCCCAATCCATTGCCCTGACCAACGCCTGAACCTCTGCCGGCTTCATAGGCGGATGATGGCTACCCGAGTGCTGCAGCTTCTTCACCATCTTCTCATCATAAAGGCCACACGCAGCTTCAGACATGTTGCGCATAAAATCGTAATCGCGCCTGCCCGTCACATGTACAGTCGGGATGCGAATGCGCTCCTTCAGCATCTGCGAATGCATGATCCTCGGTGCATTGTGACCGTGGTCGTCCGTGTAAGTATTCAAATCGATATCTGGCAACATAGCGCGGTTTTCCTTGGCGGGAATGATAGTACGCATCAAGAGATTGAGGAACATGCGTTCTTCACCTGAGAGGGTGGAGGCAAGAGCAGCAGGATCCATGGTAAGCAGGCGTCGGTCACTGAGTTGATCGAACACGCCTTGCAGGTAAGTTTGATCTGCGGAGCAAGGAAGGACAGAAGATAGAATCAAGGCGAAGCCGAAGGGGAGCGGGTTCTGGAGTTCCTGCTGCCTGTGCATGTACGAGGTGAGGAGGGCTCCACCCTGGCTGAAACCAAGGACACCATCAAAAGGACCTAGCTCTTCAATGGTCTCTTCGAGGTGGCTGAATGCATCGGCCATCTCCACGGCAGAGTAGCCAGTGGTGTGGGAGAAGAATGGGCCATCAATGTCGGGGCTTACACCTAGGGCAATTTGTTAGCAGAACAGTGATGTGCTCAAGGGGATTCTGTCCTTACCTGGCCCCCTTGGGGAATGAAAAGGCCCATTAACAAAGATAAACTCATAAGAAGAGTCAACGGCCTTGAGAAAGGGCCTCAGTTGAGTTTCAAGGATGGTGGCAGAACTGCCAACACCGTGGAGACAAAGGACCCTCATCTTGATCCGCAAAAAAAGAATGTGGAGGCAATGAGGTCTTGAACATCTAATATGACAAGTAGAATATATACTACATGTGTCTTTTTTGATCGTATACCGCGCCCCATACCGCGCGCAATGCCGCGCCCCGTTTTGGGCGCACTATTCCTGATTTGGTTGTTGCCGACCGAGATGAACTACCGGTACGCTTCGCCCGTCTCACGATCCGCATTTGGGTGCGAGCGAAACGTCAGCTCCGCTGCCAAGATTAGATCTCGGGACGAGTCTGAAAACCGCCGAGACAATTACGGAATTCTGTTTTTTTCGTGAGTGTTACGCGGGTTACAGTCGGATTTGGGGTCCGAAACAACGGAAGAATGGTTCGAGATTCTGGCCCCGTCTCGATTGGCCGTTGCCAAGCTCACTGTCCAGATTGGGAGGTGTGAGAATCTGCTGGCAACATTGCACATTGTTTGGAAAACGGAATTTCCAGTATTGAACTTGATTTTGTATATATGTAAAACATGTTCTTCGATAGAGAGAATCATCAAACTCAGTTGTTGTCGATATAACAAGACGTCTCAGGGCACTTGCCTTAAAACCATTACTACCTGTACATACTGCCCATCTTTCCTTCTCTCCATACACGCCAAACAATTCGAATATCTACCGGATTGATCAAATAAACAACAACAACTAAAATGGCAAACATGGACAAGCAAGAGCCCATCGCTATTGTCGGTGCTGCGTGCAGACTGGCGGGCGAAGTGTCATCAATGGGAACACTCTGGGACATGATCAGTCGAGTGAAGACTGGACACGGAAAGATTCCCAAGGACAGGTGGGATGCTGATGTCTACCATCACCCAGATCCTGATCGCAAAGGAGGAGTAAGTCACTGTTCCAACACTGAACCGACAAGCACACGACAGACTAAATCCATTGCAGATTGCGGTCAAGGATGGCTACTTCCTCCAGCAGGACATTAGCCAATTTGACGCGCCCTTCTTCTCGACCACATCCAAGGAAGCCGCGGCTATGGATCCCATGAAGCGGCTGCTTCTTGAGGTTGCATATGAGAGTATTGAGAATGCTGGTGTTCCCGTCGAGAGTTTGATGAACTCTCAGACCGGCTGCTATGTAGGATGCATGACCAACGATTACGAGATGATGTCGCTGCATGATATTTACGATGTCGGGCACACAGCAGCGGCAGCAACCAGCGAGGCCATGATTGCGAACCGTGTTTCGTGGTTCTTCGGCCTCCAAGGTCCCAGTTTGACTCTCGATACTGCTTGCTCGTCGAGTCTGTACGCCCTGCATCTTGCATGCCAGTCGCTGAAGCTTCGCGAAACCAACATGGTAAGCATACTTGCTATAACTTAGTGGGTCATCATGCTGATACAGAATAGTCGTTAGTAGCAGGTGTCAACCTGATCCTCAATCCCAACACGATGCATCAGCTTTCGGCCATGCACATGTTGAGTCCCGAGGGCATATCTCACTCGTTTGACGACAGAGCCAACGGCTACGGTAGGGGTGAGGGCATCGGATGCCTCGTCGTTAAGCGGCTATCTGATGCGCTCCGCGACGGTGACACGATCCGTGCCGTCATCCGCGGAACTGGTGTCAACGCCGACGGCAAGACTCCCAGTGTCACGCAGCCCAGTTCGGCCGCCCAGGCTGATTTGATCAAGAGGACATACGAGGCTGCAGGCCTAACTCTGGAATCCACTCAGTACTTTGAGGCACACGGAACCGGAACTCCTGTGGGAGACCCCATCGAAATGAGCTCCATCGGATCGACTCTTGGAGCTAGCCGCAGAGCCGCAGGCCTCGGACCACTTTACGTGGGCAGTATTAAGCCCACTGTTGGACACACGGAAGGTTGTTCCGGTCTGGCCGGTGTGTTCAAAGCAGTGCTATGCTTGGAGAAAGGCGTGCTTGTTCCCACATATGGTGTAGAGCGTATCAACCCCCGACTCACCATGGACGAGTGGAACCTCGCGTTACCACAACAGGTTATGGAGTTCCCAGGCAAGGGCCAACGTCGTATCAGTGTCAACTCTTTCGGCTTTGGTGGTGCCAACGCTCATGTCATTCTCGACGACGCACATCACTACTTGGCTCAACGGGGGCTTGTGGGCAAGCACAGCACCGTCGTACTTCCTGATGACGACTCTGCCGTCAGCGTTGGCTCCGGCACGCCTCCACATGACAAGGATGCCAAGCAGCTCTTTGTCTTTAGCACCAAGGACCAGGCTGGAATTAAGCGCATCAGCGCCAAGTATGCAGACTGGCTGGGAGAGGAATCGAAAGATGCAAAGGACGACGCGACCTTTTTACGCAACCTGTCCTATACGCTTGCTTCTCGACGCACGCCCCTAGACTTTCGCAGTTACGTTGTAGCCTCGACGGTAACAGAATTGCAAGAGCAACTTGTTAAGGGATTGCCCAAGCTGGCACGCTCTTCGCGCCAGGACAGCAGTCTTGTTTTCGTCTTCACTGGTCAAGGTGCCCAATGGCCCGGCATGGGACACCAGCTCTACAGCAACGACGTCTTCAGACAAAGCATGGAAGAGTCTCAGCGCTACCTCGAGAAGCTCGGTTGCAAGTGGAATGCCCTAGATGAGCTGCAGAAGACGGAGGGATCGCAGATCAGCATGCCGGAATACAGCCAAACGTTATGCACAATACTCCAGGTAGCACTTGTCGACTTGATGCGCCACTGGGGTGTTGTTCCAAAGGCAACCGTTGGACACTCGAGTGGTGAGATTGCTGCTGCATACGCCGCGGGTATGATCGCGCACGCGGATGCCATCAAGATTGCTTACGTCCGCGGTCTTAGCTCGGCTGCCGTGACCAGAGAGGGTGCTATGATGGCAGCTGGTCTCTCAGAACAGGAGGCGGCAGAGTGGCTGAAGGAGGTTGCCCCAGGATCGGCTGTCGTGGCCTGTGTCAACAGTCCATCCAGTGTGACATTGTCGGGTGATGTTGATGCCATCAACCAGCTCGAGAGCAGCATCTCTGGCGCTGGCAAATTCGCACGAAAGCTCAAGGTCAAGACGGCGTACCATTCACCACACATGCGTGAAGTGTCTCAAGGCTACTTTGAGCGCATGGGCAAGCTGACGCCTTGTGTGAGAGATGGCACCCAAACGCTCATGTTCTCGTCGCTCAAGGGCCGGCTTGTCGAGTCGCCCGCCGAGCTCGACGCGCAATACTGGGTGGCCAACATGGAGTCGCCTGTGCAGTTTTCGGCAGCAGTGTCAGCTCTCCTCGCGTACCGCCCGGATGCAACCAAGAGGGCGGCGATGCGCTGGGGTGGCTTTGTCGAAATCGGTCCCCACTCTGCGCTCCAGGGCCCCGTACAGCAGATCATTGCGGCCAATTCGAACAAGTCAGCCAAGGAGGCGCCGTACCTGGCGGTCGTCTTGAGAAATAAGGATGCCGTCGAGACATCGCTTGGTGCGGCCGGTCAACTGTGGGCAGCGGGCCACGCGGTGGACTTGGAGGCTGTCAACAATGCCTCTGCGAGCAACTCCAAGGGATTGACTCACCTACCGCCGTACCCATGGAACCATGCAAACGGCTACTGGCACGAGTCGTACATGATGCGATCGAACCGCTACCCTCCTGCGCCGCGTACGGATCTGCTGGGCATCGCTGAAGACATGCAGAACAAGGCAGAGCCGCGATGGCGCAACCACCTGCGCATCACCGAGAACCCGTGGATCGAGGACCACCGGATCACGGGCACCATCTTGTATCCTGCGGCCGGTATGCTTGTCATGGCCATGGAGGGCGCGCTTCAGATGGCGGGCGATGCTGCCGTCCGCGGCTTTCGCTTCCACGACGTTAGCTTCGAGCGCGGCCTTGTCGTGACGTCGGGAGACGAGGCTGCGGTTGAGACGCGCCTCAGCCTCTTGCCCCATGCCTCACTGCCTGGCCAGTTCCACTTCACACTCTACTCCACCACAAGTGCCACTTCGTGGACAAAGCACTGCCATGGCACCATTGCGCTCGAGCTTGAGACATCCAAGGCAAGCGAGATCGAAGATGAGTCTGCCGACGAACAGGACTGGATGCGCCACACGGCCGTCTTCAAGCAGCTCCAGGAACAGGGCGAGGCTGTCGATTGCGATGAATTCTACGACAATCTCGAGCAAATTGGTATGGAGTATGGCCCGCTGTTCCGCAACACAGTCGAGCTCTGTGCCGTGCCTCATCTTGGTGCCGCCACTGCTGATGTTGTCTTGCCCGACACGGCCTCCAGCATGCCGGCTGGCTTCGAGTTCCCTCACGTCATGCACCCGGCCACTATGGACTCCATCTTCCACATGCTGCTAGCTGCCCTCAACGAAGGCCGTCCCATTACGGAGGCTGCCGTGCCGTACAGCATCGACGACATGTTTGTTGCTGCTGATCAGCCTCACGGTGCTGGTTCCATCTTCAAGGGCTATGGCAAGCTCGTTCGCACCGGCGACAACGGCCACGAACTCGTTGGCGACCTCATTGTGTCCGACGAGGAATGGTCTGGCCCCAAGTTGACAGTCAAGAACTTTGCCCTGCGCCAGGTGACATCGTCTCAGGCCAGCGTTGCTCAGCAGCAGATCAAGAACTGTGCACAGCTTGAGTGGAAGGAAGACATTGACTTTTTGAAGAACGAATCTGGTCTTCAGAAGCTTGCAGATGCAACCAAGGATAACGCCGGCTTGCTTGCCGCTTGGCTGGATTGCCTGACCCACAAGAAGGCTGTGGGCGAAGTGCTTGTCTTCTTTGACCGCGAGCTTTCACCCAGCGCCGCCCGTGCCATCAATGACCTTCATGCACGTATCGGGCTCCAGCCGGGTGTCGAAAAAATGTCCATTGCCGCTCCTTCTGCCGCTCTACTGGACAGTGTGTACCATTTTGCCAACGCTACCATCCAACAGTGGGATGCTATCCGGGATGAGAAGATGCCTTGGACCACATCAACATTTGATGCAGTTGTTGCTCTTGATATTCAGTCCATCTCGTCGGAGCTGTTTGAGAAGCTACGTAACACTCTATCCCCACAAGGCCATCTCGTCATCCACCATGAGAAGCAAGTAGACATCGCATCGGCTTTGCAAAAGGCAGGCTTTGAGAGCCAGACCCAAGCATCTGGCCTTACCATCGCGCCCATGGCTTCCACACCCGCTGCTAAACTGCCTCAAGATGTCTATCTACTACTGCCCACCAAGCCGACCAATGAGATTGTGTCATTTGCATCTGCCTTGGCCGCCTCTTTGGCCAGTCTCGGCATCACGGCCCACGAAGTCAATCTTTCGGATGCATCGGCAATGACAGGCAAGCATGTCATCTCCCTACTCGAGGCCATGACGCCTGTCATCTACTCATGGACCGCTTCAGAGTTCGATTCCTTCAAGGCGCTGATCTCTGTCGCTTCCCATGTCTTCTGGTTGACCCGTGGTGATGTCCTTGGAGCCTGGACTAAGGATGGTTCTGGCGCTTCCTTCGCCCCAGCTCAAGGTCTGCTCCGTGTACTTCGCAACGAGTACCCTCTCGTCACGTTACCACACCTTGACATGTCACCAGCGCTCAGTCTTGTCAAGGCCCACCTATTGCTACTCGATGTGTGGCAGCGCTCCTTGGTCCCAGACGCCGAGATGGAATACGCTGCGAATGAAAAGGGCATAATTCACGTCCCCCGAGCCATTGGTGATGACGCCTTCGATGCAGAACTGGAGCGCGGCGAGGCTGAGGCAGGTTCTCGCCAGGTGAAGCCTGTCAGGAGTATTCTCAGCAACTTCAACACTCCAATGATGCCCAATGAGGCAGTCAATGGCAATGATCTCCTCTGGGTAGAAGACTCGACTGCCAAGGAGTCACTCGGCCCGCATGAGGTCGAGGTCAAGATTGAGGCTGTCAGCCTAGGAGAGCCCGGCGGTGATCAGCACCCATCTACCTTGGGATGTGAGGCCATTGGCATCGTGACGCGCTGTGGTGCACAGGTCAAGTCGTTTGCCATGGGACAGCGAGTTGCAGTGCTCCGTTCCCAGGGCGCGCTGAGGACCCATATCCGTCAAGATGAGAGTCTTGTTGCTCAAGTGCCAGCAGGCATCGGTGCCGAGGAAGCCGCTACCCTCGCTAGTGCTTCCATTGCCGTCCAGTATGCACTGCTTGAAATGGCTAAGCTCCAGAAAGGCCAATTCGTGCTTGTGCACTCTGCCGGTAGCGCTCATGGACAGGCGGCCGTCCAGGTAGCACAGTTCATTGGCGCCAATGTCTTTGCCCTGGTATCTACCAAGGCCGAAAAGAAGTTGCTCATGGAACGTTACGGAGTTCCTTCTGGTTGCATCTACGATTCAGCTCTGCAGACATTTGTCACTGCTATCAAGCAGGCCACGAACGAGCAAGGCGTCAACGTGATTCTCAGCAGTAAATCAAGCCCAGCCGTACTGTCATCAGTCCACGTTCTTGCCGACTTTGGTTACTTCATTGGGTTCGGACAAAGCAGTACTGGCGTCAGGCTCCCCGCCCGTCTGAACAATGCCGTTGTTGCCAGCGTCAACGTTGGCCAGCTGTACTCCGTCAAGTCAGACATCGTGGCCCCTCTGTTCCGACGCACTTTCGATTTGCTCGCCCAATCTGGAAACCTCAAGCCTACCGTACCAAGCCTTTCTTTCAGTGTCTCTGCCATTCCGCAAGTCATGGCAGCACTTAATGAGGACCCAGTTACGCCCATCGCCATCTCGTTCACCGACGCGAATGCCTCCATCCTCACGCTGCCGCCTGCGCCACCCAAGCTTGCTTTGGATTCAGAGGGCACATACGTGTTGGCCGGAGGTTTAGGAGCATTGGGTCTGGATATTGCCCGCATGATGGCTCTGCACGGCGCCGGTCATCTCGTCTTCCTTTCTCGATCCGGTGGAAGCAGCAAGCACCAGCCCGCCCTAGAATCCCTGCGTGCCTTGGGGACGCGTGCCGACGCATACAGCTGTGATGTCAGCAACACAAGCAGTGTGGCTGCCGTCTTTGAAAAGCTCCACCAATCCGGTTGCAAGATTCGTGGTGTGCTGCAAGCGGCCATGGTGCTCGAGGATGCCATCTTTGACAACATGACGCATGGCCAGTGGGAACGCGCCTTTGCACCTAAGACGCGTGGCTCACGAAACCTATTGGAGAATTTGGTGGCGAATCGTCCCAACGACGAGAGCAAGCCCTTCTTTATCCTCCTCTCTTCCATCACTGGTGTTATCGGTAATACAGCACAGGCCAACTACGCCTCCGGTAACACTTTCGAGGACGCCCTAGCCCAGCACGCCTTGACCCATCATAAAATTGCTGCCACTAGCATTGACGTTGGTCTTGTTGCCGACTCGTCCCACTTCACTTCCGAAGGCGAATTTGGTGACCTCGACAACTACCTGCACCGCTACAGCCACGGATGGAAAGGTCTTCGCACCAGCCTCGAAGAGCTCCGCATTGTGCTTGCCGCTCTCATGAGACGCGCCCAGGCTTTGGAGCCCGCTCCCGCTCAGCTGGTACTTGGTCTCGGTGACGAGCTTGTCAGGCGCCCTGGTACACTTGGATTCCAGCACGACAAGAAGTTCGAGCTCCGAGTCGCCAAGGTCGATCAGAATGCAGCGGATGGCGCTGCAGGCGGCGCAACTCAGAGTCTCGCAGAGCAACTCACAAATGCAGCCTCGGTCGATGATGCCGCGGCTGCCGTCGAGGCCGATCTCAAGGCGCAAGTCGCAGCGGCTATTGGTGTTGCAGTGGAGGAAGTGGATGCACAGAGGCCTTTGTTTGACTTTGGAGGTAAGTTTCCCATATATTTCTAATTCTCTGACGCATGTACTAATGTCTCTATAGTTGACTCCCTGAAGGCAGTGGAGATTCGAAACCGGTCGCTGCGGGAGCTGCAGAGCGATATCTCCGTCTTTGAGCTACTGAGTGCTACTCCATTAGCTGATCTAGCTATTAAGATTGCTGCAAAGAGTGCGCTCGTGAAGAAAGAAAACAGTGCTTAAAGCTACTAGAATGCTTACTAGAAAATAAAATGAATTTAACTTGGTTTCGTTACCCTAACTCCAGTTTGAGTGGACTGTGCCCATCTCACTGATACCAGTGGACTCAATGCTCACGTGCTTTTAAGCGGTCCAGCACCCTGCAGATATACCTTTTAGAATTAACATATGTATACTGCAATTTCAGATTGCCTGCAGGGAAAATTTTGTCATCGTGTTTATATCCTAATGCATTCTTCAAACAGATGGTACAGTCCTACCAACATCAACGAAACTCGTGTCTTAGATCTTTCACATGATGCAAGCCTTTTTCTATCATTGGCAGCTTTTAATATACGACTTTACTTGAGAGATTAACAACAAGAAGTGACTAAACTAAACAGATAGATTTCTCTGGTATCCTGGGTGCCGGTAATCGGTGCACATAACACTCACCAACGACTTCGAATGCATTACCTCTTGATCGCAAGGTTAGCGGCATGGGGCTCTTACGACATACCCAAACCTGATCACCAACCAGGCATGCCTCAGGAACAAGAGCTAAAGCTCGAGACTTGAGGATAGCCATTCGTCTAAGTTCCATATGATCGAAGTCTTCTTTGAGAAAACCCTCGTTTAGTCCATACTTACTCCATTCGTTGGGAAAATTGAAGTTTGGAAAAAATTGAAAACAAGCGTAAAATGACAAGGAGATAGTTACAGCTGGGATACACCAATAGATAACGATCCTTTCCCAGATCCCAGAACCCGTCATTGCGCTTATAATAATGGGAAGGGTAAACAAAGTTATGTATGATAAACAACAAATGGCAGGCAGATTGGCTGGACTTCTTGAGCGAAAGTCAGCCAGAAGACGCATGACTTTCGTCTCTTCGGGAACATTTGTTTGCCCACAAGTGATTGTGAGAATGAAATCATTCCAAAATGTGGCAGCAGAAACACACGAACGAAATTGTTTCTCCCACTTGCTAAAAATCTCCACGCGATGGTTTTCTGACATAGTGAAAGCGTATATGAAACTGAACCTGACGCTGCTTTGAGTTCTTTCGGTGTCGCAAACGGCACCGAGTTCAACGATCTCATCAATGTAGCATCCACGTATCCGTAGTTCGGGGTCGTAGTAACGAGAGTCTGGGTCTGATGCACCTCCGGTTTCCTTGACTGCAGGCAGGTCCGGATCCTCTGTGAAATCATTTCGTTCCTGGTAAGGGTGGGGCAATTCTGATGATGGTGATTGGTTATCGAACCTATGATTATCTGTTGAGCCAGCTGTATTGTTTCGTCCCAACACCTGACTCAATGGAGTAGCAGTAACTGCTGTGTCGCTCCAGTCTGGGACCCATGTGGGTAGGTTAGACGAAAAGTCTTGGGCCAGCCCAACTTTTCGTAATAGCCATCCCCACCATCTGACTCTGTTTGGTGTACGCCTTTGGATAGCTGAAAAGAGCTGCAGCCCAGTTTCAGACTCCGCAATTATTCTCGCAATCTTAATGTAGACGCGGTTTCTGTGACCAGGCTCATCTCGTGAATATATCGGCTTGATTCCATATGTGCTACCCTCCTGGATCCTCTCGCAAAGTCCCAAAAGGCCAAAGACCTTGTCGACTGGATTAGTAGCGTGGCTTTGCCGGAACATAGTTGACATCCCTAGTATATTCCTGGATTTAGGGGTCTTATTCTGCATGATTGAGTGGAAAATCCAGGCCGGATCAGCAAGGCCGTCGCTCGGAGCCTCTGGCAATAGTGCCCTAGCTAACAAGATGTTGCCTAAACCTCCAGCTCCGCGCTTACCTATACCGATACTCAATACAACTGTTGCGCCTAGAACGAGATCGCTCCAGGGTATACTAAGCTGCCCGCAAACGATTTCAATATGGTGGCTAAGCGCAACCTCTTGTATGATCCATATCCGTGTGAAGTATGGTCGGCGCAAGAAAAGTAGTATGGACAGAATTTTAAGGAGAAAAGCAATACCGGCTAGATTACCACCATGAGGCCAATGGGATAAAAGTGTTGTCTCTGGTTGCGTAGGATTCGTTGCTAAGGCAGAGAGTGATCTGAACGCTGTTCGGGACATCCAACTTTCTGGTCCAGGCCAGATGATCGTCTTTTTTGAACGACTGTATATCTCTCCCATTCTCTGAACTTGCTTTCCCTTCTCTTCATCGTTTTTCTGGTCGATGCAGATGGCGTCAATCCAGAGTTTGATGTCATGATTAGGTTGACGGAGGTGCAACAAAGCCGAGTAGAGGTTACTGGTAACGTAGAAATCGACATCGTTGCATCTGATCTTCTGAATGTTTCGTGTCGGGTCGCCCCATAAATAAGAGAGGGTTGTAAAATCCTGTTCGGGTTCTTGTGGTAAGCGGTATGCGTTGGAATCAGAGAATTCGTATGACTCAGGAAATGCTATTCTCTTTATGGTGCAAGTGAGTTTGTCCCCACGTGATCCTCGGCGAAGAGTCAGAACGCGAATATTGTCTGTTCCCAGGCGTTGTTCCTCTTTAGTGTAGAAGTCGCTCTGAACAGGCCCTAGTTTTCTTCGCTTTTTGCATAAGATGCGATACATGTTTGAAGTATTCAAGTGTTGTGTGACCTGCAGACAATGAATTTCTTGATAAAACCATTTCGATGGGTGATAAAGGCCTACTTCTAGAATTAAATGACTCCAAAACGGAGCTAGATTTGTAGAGCTGAGCTGACTATCTAATCTCAAATTGGCTTAGACCCTACCTGTTCTTTTAGTGCGTCTTTCAGCTCACGCATTATAGTTTTCAGCTGTCATGATTATGACGTTCATTCCGAGGCGGGGCAGGATTCTTACATCGTTTTCGGTTAATATGACACGTCACTATACAACGCAACCTAGAAGGTAAAACAAAAGTCGTAGAGGTTCTTTAGTAAGGGACGTCTACTAACTCTCTTTTAGTATGTCGTATGATAGACCCGCGGAGCTCATTACCTAACGTGGGCGCCCGATGGTCTCTTTCCATGCTGTCTTCGTCCAGGAGAGATTCTCCCTTGTTACTTGTAACATTATTCCCAACCCGCAACAACGTTCTATTCAAGAAGATGAGAACATGTCTTTACATAGTCACTTGCTACTCTTGTTTTATTGTACTTCTTCCTATGTAGAAAAACATGCATCGAACTGCGTGCGATCCCCTACTCTTGATTCATATGCAGGAACATCTGTTCGTCTTATTATTCATTTTACAGCAGCTGCTTATCTTTTGGGAGTCTTGGCTATATTCCGCATTCCCTCAATGGCAGGTACAAGGCAATGGATCTCGCCTCTAGGTTTTAGGGCTTGAGATATATCAATTTGCAGAGATTATAAGTGGTAGCTCTTACCCCACGCATATTTGAGAATGTTCAACCTTCTATATCTACTCAGTCATTTCCACCCAATCAAATCCTCTGATTAAATCCCTGACTCGCTACAGTAACCCCCTTATCAACCCACTGCTTCACGCCGGTATACCTCCATCTCTTATAGTAGGCATACGGCGTATTCGCTGGGCAATTCAAAACATTGTCCCCAGCCCCATTACACGTCGCATAAACCCCAATCAACGTCCCCACAAAACTCCCTGTACCCCCGCTCACCTGACTGGTGGCCGCCTTCCCCAGCTCCAGCGTTTCCGAACCGCCGGCCGCCAAGGTAGCCGAGAACAAGTACTCGTCTGGCGTGCACATTTCAATCATGAGGCGGATGGGTTGTCCTTTCCATACCTTAGGAAGAGGCGTGTATTTGTTACGGGACTCGGTTGAGTTAAAGCGAAACATGGTTGAGCCGTTCACCCGAGTAATACCAAGCTGCACATTAGCATACTGCGTAAGAAACGCGGTGACACCGGCTTCCTGGCTGTCGCTATTTGGGTTAAAACTCATATCCACGCTAAATTTGAACGTGCTATCAGTTTGCCTGCGTCCCACAAAGCTGATGGCCTTGCTCGCCGGCACCGTATTATTAAACTTATTCCCCAGATTGTTTTTACTCGGTACGACCTGCAACCCGTTGTCTGTTACACTGATCATGCCGGGTCGCGGTACCCGCCAGTATACCAGGTTGCGCGGGATTTGACTCCCAGCAGGGAAGTCATAGACGTCTGGGTCACCATTGAACGGCCCAGTACCGGGGATGTCGCGGGACGGCGCGGGGAGTTCCCAGCCGGACATGATGCCACGGACGGGCTGCATGATGGGCCACTCGTCGGTGGGCCATGTCACAGGAAAGAGAACGGTTTCCCGGCCCATTGGGAAAAACGTGCTGTTGGGGGGTCCCCAGCGCGTGGCTAGCGCGGTGCCCCACCAGTTTCCGTTGCTGTCTTGGAAGAGGTCCGCGTGGCCAACAGTTTGGAAATACTGGTCAGTGCCGCGGTTTGTGAGATGAGGGTTGTGTGGGCTGGGAGTGTACGGGCCAGTGATCTTCTTCGCGCGGGCCATGGTCACGGAGTGGTCTTCAGCTGTGCCACCCTCTGCGATGAGGAGGTAGTACCATCCATCTTTCTTGTAGATGTGAGGACCTTCGGGCCAGACGCCGCCAGTGCCGTTCCAGAGGTTGATGGCGGGTCCCATTGCCCCGGTGTCGATGTTCATTTCTTGAATGCGGACTTCTTGCGTAGCTACGTAAACCTTGCCATCGTCGTCCCAGAATAGATCAGGGTCGATTTTCGGAGCGCGGAAAAGGACGGGGTCACTCCAGCTGGCTTCATCAAATGGGTCGGTAGTCTTGAACAACACACCATTTGTACGGTTGGTGGTTGTACCGAGGTACTCGCAAATGACGTAGAATGTGTCCTGATGATGCCGAATGGTAGCAGCGTACATGCCTTGCTGCTGGGCGTCGGTTGCATAGCTGTAGCCTGGAAGCTGGGATTCGCGATTCCAAACATGGCTGATGAGTTTGTAATTGACGAGGTCTTTCGATGCGTAGATAGGCAGACCGGGAAAGGAGATGAATGTTGATGTTACGCAGAAGAATGTTCCGTTAACGGGCGTACATGATGGGTCGGAGTGCCAGCCAGGGAGAACGGGGTTGTAGTACGTTGAGTTTTTTGCCCATGCTGGTGCCGAGAAGGCGAGCAGCGATTGGATAAGAGTGGTAAATCTCATGGTGAGCTCCAATAGCACTATCGGAGGTTCGGCCACAGGTACCTAAGATAGATATATAAGGATGTCAATTTACCCCACTATATATCTCCAGCTTATATCCCGAAGTCTCGCGACTCGGGCGAGTTTTCGTGTTGACACCCGGACTCAAAACCCTCGCTTCACCCCCAAGGAATGCATGGCTCACGACATTTAGTCCAACCCCGCCTGCCGCTAACCCATAATCTGGATATCTTTGGAAGATCTAGCCTTTGATGTGGCTAGTGCGGCGGATTGGACCCGGTGAATCAGCCATTTTAGACGGTATTTAGCCAGATAACTTCTGCCTCACTTTTGGTAAGATTTCGTGAGATCAACTGGGGAGACCACCGTAATTTTGCCGCTGTGCAGAATTTTCGGGATAACGTTTACCGCGGTACATTTTTTGCATACAGATATTGCAATCCTTTGAACGTTATAAGCTCAAACTATCGTAAGATTGAAGATACCGTGCAATTGATTGATGGTCTGACTTGAACGGTTTCTGATTAAGATATCATCACTACTGTGTTCTAACAGTGAGCTGGCGATACTAATAATCTGGTCTCCTTGAAAGGACGATCTTGAGATTACCGCCTGTAGGGGCTGTCCTTGCAACGATACGCCTGCAGCACTGATGGACTATCTCACTATTTCCAGCTATTCTGCTAGATCATCCTTGGTGTCGCTAATGCGATCTTCCGGATCCTTCAACGATTCCTGCGTCACAGAGAAGTCCCGGCTGATGACTTTTACTATCTTCAAGAGAAGTGTGCACCTGGCCTTTGCTCACGTGTTCGCAGATTGAAAATACAAGAGTAAAGTCGTCTTATAGCTTGACAACTGATACTCTAAATCAGTGAAGCTCTCCTAGTGGTATCGCATCTTGAGTCGGGCGCGCTGTGCATGCATCGAGCATCTCGTGCATCTCTTCACAAATTATGCCACAATATTGCAACGGCTGCTGGAGCGGCTCTTACTACTCAGCTTCTGTCGCTCGCGGATTATTGGGAGTCCCATGTCGGGTTAGGACATCCTTGATAGAACCTCTGGTGGAAAGGTGCCGTTCGTGTCTTGGCAAATAGTTGATGAGTAAATTACATACTATGTTCAAGAGTACTCGCATTTGAGATCCTTTACAGAAATCACCATGCACTACCAACGAACGCACGCTTCATGCAGCTCGATGCAGTCAAATGAGGAGCTTGAGCAGCTCTGTCTTGGTATTACGTGTGTCGTTTTGGTGTCCATAAACTACTTATACCACCATACCCGCCCTTTTGAACAGCTCGAACGCTTCCATCCAACCATCAATAGGTTGCCTTTCTTCGTTAAAACCAGCTTGCCTTAACCGTTGGAGACTCAGGTGGCGGTCGAATGTGAGCCAATAACCATAACTGTCTAGCTGTGCAGCATTCCATATGTCGATTCCGACAGCGCCAGCAGCATCTAGAACTTTTTTATTCTGTTTGATGAATTCGCTGGGTTTCTCGTCGGAGGCGGACGATGTGGGGAGCGGTGGCACACCCACCAAGTTGAAGTATCCCGTAATCTTAGGCCAGCTTTTGCGCATGGAAGATGGCTCCGCCGAGTCGGCAACATTGAATATCCTCTCTTTGAAATCTTCGGGATGAAGAGAAGCGAAAATAGCGACCTTTGCCAACGTTGAGGCGCTGATCTCCGTGAACAAGCTATCATAGCCTGCAATGACGCCTGGAAAGGGCACTTCCGCCCCTTCACCGTGCACGAGGCGGTAGGTCGAGAGATACGTGGCCCAGTGGCCCGCTAGGGAGAAGCCAGAGCCGTTGGGGGTAAAGCCAATGATAGCATCCGGTACGAGTTCACACCACGACCAGCCTGACCCTGAGCTCTCAGACGATAGCATCGCACGATAGTGTGGGTATGCGACAGTTTCCAAGTAGTCGGATGGAAGCTGGTCAGCCAATTCTTCGTGGAGAGGCGCGGAGAAGATGCCACCTGGGCGGTAGATCCCATAGCCCTGTGAGTGATTAGATCAAACACAGTAATGTAGAGTAGCAGCAAGTCAAGACTTACACGCGTGCCGCCGGGGTACACAAAGAACTGAAAGTTGGGCGACAGATGCTTGACAGCACGTGCAACACGGCGCATCATGCTGACATTGATCTCGACTTCCCTAATAGGATCCGAATTTTCCTTGAAAGCTTATCTACGTGAGCGTTGCGATCACACGACGTTTTTCCTTTCGACTTACCAAAGTAGTATACATGAGTAATAGAGGCCGCATCTGCTACCTTCTCCTTCAGCGTCGCTTCAAATTCCTCGTCCGTGCAGAGCAAATCGACCCCAGAGACAAGGTTTAGCTCCGGTGCAGGAGGTGCCGCCTTTGGCCAGAAGCACTTTCTGAGATCCAGTGGCCTATTTACAAGCGCCGTGACTTTAGAGAATGTACCTTCTGTGGGATAGGACCGTAGCAGCTGATTAACTACAGACCACCCAATGAGTCCTGATGCGCCGATAATCAGCGCGTGGTTATGGTTTTCCGTCATCGTAAATCCGCGAGATCAAATCTGTGATGTCAGAAAATAACAATGGAGTGGAATGAAAGGATTATTCTTACCTCTTTATACCTTATCCTTCTCCAATGGTGTAACGTTCAGCTCTATTGGTGACAAAAGATGAGTCGATATGGCGTGTACCAGACTAGGCATTAGCTCCGAGCACTAACTAAAGGTTAGAGAAAGCGCGATGCCGGCCTAGGCTGTCGGCTCCAAGCGCTGAGGTTCCGGTAGGAACGCGAAACTTCTTAAATCTAGGCAAGCTCTCCAGGCACAATGTGTGGCCAGTTTAAAGCAGATGAGCTCTAAATAACGGACACATCGTGCCCATTTAAGTAGATAGTGGACATCTTAGCGTGTATTCAATTAGGGATACATGTAGATCAGAAGGAAACCTCTGCAATTTAGCGGCAAGGCGGTCGTCAGGTTCGGTCCGCCCTGCAAAGAAAAACGCACTAGTAAGCCAACATAACTCAATGATGCGATGCGTACCAAGACGTTCGCAGCTTCACGGAGGGCTTGATTGGCCGACACGCATTTGAAATGACGTAGGCGGTTGAGTCACCGCAGAATGCTAAGCCACGAACCTACTACACTGCTAGCGAACAATGGATTGATGAAACCTTGTTATCGAAGGCCAGATGCTTGTATGTCAGCTCATAACGCACTTTAACTTAAGTTTCCAAGTCCTCTGGTTGCGCAATCTTCCCCTAGCCTGCATCGCTGGTTTCGAAATTTTCGGGGGCTATCTTCTCACCCGAGACATAGCTGTGCTGGAGTGACACGGAATTACAACCGTACATGATCAATCAATACAATCTACGAGGCGGCCCTTGCGATGACATGATCAAGTCAAACTATTATCGCCCCTAGGTATACGAAATCCGGACAAGGCGGTGATTCGGACTAGAATACAGCAAGACTGGCAGTCCTGTGAGTATATAGGCGAGAGGAATAAACAGTCATTCAGAGCATCAATACAGGTCAGGATGCTTCCAAAGGCAGCCACGAGCCACGTCGCCATCAACATGCACTAGCTTTAGAAGTGAAGCTGGAAGCTGAACATTGGCTTTCCCATTTCATAAAAGCAACAGAGTTGGCTGCGAGTTATATTGTATGCAAGCTCAGATGCTAGCTAGCAAATGGTGAACGATATCGAGCTCTAACAGTCTCTTTCCACGAAGAAGATGAGCTTGTTTCGGTTTTGGCTACGCAGATAAGTTATGTCCCTACTTCTTAGCTCTGAGTGGAAGCAATTTGCCCTTAGTCTATTCCTGCGGTGAACTACTCTTCACTCATGGAGTTCACTCTGCAAAATACGGGCACCTTGATAACTCCCTTGCTATAAAAAGCAAAGGGGTATTCCATCGCCTTTATCTATTTGGGCAACTATATGGGATATTTTCGTTATTTTGAGTAACAAACCGTCTACACTGTATCCAAAGATAGCCTATGTCTTTGCAATACCGCAAACACTTTGCTGTCATCACGATCTCCCGTGACACATAGAAAAAGGGTATCTGACTCACTTGGATTCTATTTATGTAAAATCTGTACTACTGCATGAATTTGTAGCTGATGGCGGGTTGCTACCTAGAAGAGGCCATGTATGTATGACACCTACCTACTGTGCTTAAGTCACAGGGCAGATTGGATCTGGACAAGCTTACGAGCTTTATTATCAGATAGGAGGCAAGCAGATCTGAGAGTGGCGGACATGGGTCAAAAGGTCTTTAAAGGACGAGGCCGTGTTAAGCCACTTGCATGATGTTGCTATCGCAGTTGAACAGGTTTCTGACAAGATCAACCTCAAACATTCAAAGATTGGGCTATGTTACATCAAACTAGCAACACAAAGGCTACTTCAATACTGAGCAACGTAGCATTCATACTCATGATTCTGGTCTTGATGAACTCTGGCTAGGTCATGAGTAAATTATATTCTCCCTTTGTGTAAATACAACGCCTGACTCATCAGAAAACAGCTTCTGTATAGGTAGTGTAATAGCGTTCATGATGACGTTTGGCGAGAATAGCTTGCGAACAGGCAACGTAACAGCGTTCAATATGTTTTCTTGGTAGTCTACCTTTACTAAGCGTTTTTCGAACCAGTAGTGTCGCACGAACTCGCCCTGACAGTTGCTAATTTGAACACCAGGAAACCCATTGGCCTGGCCACAGTCTAGCTCTTTGATATAATTCTCATAGTCATAACGAACGTACTCGCCAAAGGCCGACTGCTCATGGAACTTCGGCTTCTTCCACTGTGAGCAACCAGGATAGCGGATATCTTCCGGGCACTCATGCCAGGCTTTGAGGATAGGTATTGTGTTTTCATTGTTCTGAACGATGATGAAGCCCGTATTTGTGTAGGTGCGGTTGAACCGGTCCGAGTTGTATTGGGGGTTATGCGGATCCCAGGGGTCCTTAGCCATGACGATGGAGTGGTGAGGCTCGATGCTCCAGTGGTTAAGTAGCCATTCAATAGGTAGATGTAGAAATCGGAAGGTGGCATCGGCATCTAAAAATACTATAAACTTATAGTTATTAATATGGTTGGCCAGAGCTGAGGGTTTGATCCAAGTCGCGTGACGGTCTTTGAATTGTGAGGCGTGGATGAATTTGTAGTCGTAGCCATGCACTAAGGCGTAGGTGTAGTGGCTGAAAATACCGCCCGACACATGGTCGATTTGGCCCCAGTCGTACCTGCCTCTCCTGAAGGCTTCAGTGGATTTCAGATGGCGGGTGTCAAGATCAAGGATGAGCACATCGCTGGCCAATTTCCTGGTGTAGCGCGGGTTTGAGGATAGCTCGACGGGCGTGCCGTCGGGCAAGTGGAGGAAAGGCTCCGCTGGCGCTAATTTAAGAGGCTCGTACAGTGTTTGAATGACATCGCTTATGTTGGATGTGCTACTATCACTGAGCGCTGTCTCAAGGTGAATTGATTTGGACGAGAAAAGTCTTGCTGGAGGACTGTGCCACGTTATGAAGCCAAGCGTCAAGACCAGAGCGAAAACTGTGCTGATAGCAAACCTGAGCGGTAGGTTGCGTGCCCAAGCCCACGGTGGTGTCATGGAGGATGAGCGGGCAAAGAAGAATCGATGGGAGGGTGACGAAAAGGCTACCAGTGGGAATATTATTCAATACGAGGCAACTAAATGCGAGGCCGCGGCTGCTCAATCGGTCTCTTTTTTTTCACAAGGCTCCGTGTGTGTCTTGGGTCAGTTCAAATTCTAGGCTGCAATGCGCTGAGAGGAGCGACCGCACGAAAGTGCCTTGCCGTTATCTAGTGTCCCACTGTGGAGACGAGGGCATTACGCTCTGACTCAGCAAGGCTGACTCGTAACTATGGAATGCGTTCAAATAGACCAGATCAACATTACAAGAAGTCTTCCAGTCTCGGAACACACTGTTTGACCCTCCATCTGCAATGAAATAGCCCCATACCGTTGTCGTATATGTCTAAAGAATTTACAAGTACCTTGAGCGTACGCTCCATTCATCTGAGTCGCATGATGGCGGCTCAAGGGTTCCTCCTGGTCTCGAAGTCATATAGTAGCCCAGGCGCCCAGCAATTTGAGCTAGTACATCATTGTGAGAACCAACACATGAATACGCATTACGTAACGCGTTCTTCGCTATACTTGAGTCATGAGAACATACGCAGACTGATGCTTGATTCAGCACGGATCGAATCACGAGCACTCGAGATACGCTTCCAGGGGCTCTTGTGGAAACAGCGACATAGCCATGGGCGTGCTGCTGATGTGTTACCTCAATCCTGTTGGACTGCCGATATACATCGCCACGTTATGAAAGCTTTGTGCACAGATGTAAAATTGATATAAGCGCTTTGGAATAAGTCCCAAACATGGGTCTCCCCTAGCGGCGCGCACGATCCAAGTGAGTTGGCCTTAGGTTGCCATTTTCTTCTTTCCGTATGACCTACATAACTAGGGATCTCAGAATAACACTTCCTTAACGTAAGAAGCTCTTGATACTTCTCTACAGAAAACACGACAAGGTTCTGCAGCCTTAAGACAAGAACCACGTTGCTCCAGCGCTGTCAATAACAGAGCGATACATCGCTCAAGCGACCTAGTAGATGTGCATAAGCTCCCAAGCCCAAGTTGACAACTCCGGAACGGGAGGCATCTCATGCTCATCTTTTTACCGACCAGATGCGATAAGTGAGGTGTCGCATAAATTCAGTGGGAATATGTCAACTAAAGGCAAGGATTTGGGAGCAACCATTAGATAGGCTAAGACTTTGGCCACATCGCGCGGTCACTCTGTGGTGATCACCAAGCTGTCTAACTGATTACGCGCTGTGATTATGTGTCTGCCTGTACGTATTGCGACTGTTGTTGGGTGAATTGATCACAAAGACATGTCTTAGCTTACTCTCGTCATAAAGCAGAGCGTAGAGCAGGATTTCGATCGGGGTCGATGCTAGATGAGGGCTACAAGTGTTTGGCCCGACACATACTTCGCGGGCAATGTATCAAGACGTGTTAAGCACGAGAGCAAGGGTCGAAAAAAGTTACTTACACTAGCTACTTCCATCACCCGTGCGAAGCATAATTGAACTCTACAGCGTTTCCATTTATGAAAAAGTATGATGCTGCTAACAGTTATCGCTCTGTCACGGCTTTCCGCAGGTACTGAGAACGACGGGAATTGAATTAAGAGCTCTCGTTAGAATATGGACAGCATCAATCCGATCGTGTTGCTGATTGGTCCGCTCGGATTTGTGGTGACGTCATGGTAATAAAACGCAATGCATCTCAGCCACCCCGACACCGACATGTCTGTATGAGTGGACAAACTTAGAAGTACCGCCAGAGCTTCACTCTCAGCCCATATCCTTGCAAATCTAACTGTTAATGTCGGTTCGCTAGGGTCGAAAATACGGGCATTCACTCCGGAATTGTATGAACTCAGCACTAATTAAAGCTAGTCAAAAGCGTCCTTCAGTCACAATCTAGAGCTGGTCAACTTCCCTATCAGGCATATGCGCCGGAAAGTGCCAATGCCTAGGGATAGCATCTGCTTTTGAACATCGAAGACACAGCTGACAAAATTTGGCGCAAGGAAAGACAGCCGAGGACTATTACTATACCATTCCCTATCTCTACAGCGTTTCCAAACCGTAGCAGAGACTAGTACACACCCGCGGCGCCATAGGAACTGCTGATGGAGCAACTCCAACTGAAGAGAAACGGTTTCACGTGTTTACGTCTCACGAACTTGAGCTGGCGACTTCTCCGAGTGTTCCTCAGTAACTTTGTCATCGTAACACATTGAAGGATGATAGATATAAGCACCTTATGAGGCGACCTCCACAAAAAAATGCGTGGATTATTGGGTCAGGCTCTAGGGCTGCTGATGGCTGGAAGACGGACAGGTTTCAAGTGCAAGGGTGCGGGCGCTGTTGAACGTGCTCAATAGCCCATCTGGCGGATGGGCCACGTATCAAGGCAAGTTGGACCCCTCCAGTCTTACAAAATTCCTTTCCGCATCTTTGGAAGGAATGGGCATGCCTTCGCAACTTTCATTACAGATCCCTTGAGGAGACTAGACGCAGCTCTAGTCACAGTATCACATAGATGATTGTTGTAAGCAACTGGATTTGGTGAGCAAAGAGGCAGTATGCCATTTGCTGGTCTTGATACATGACGATAAACGATCATTCTATACAACCCCGCAGTGTTGTCTCAAACCATAGGCTTCCAGATTCTTCGTTAGTCCCTTACTAAACACCATGCCATCAATGATGCGTCCGTCAGGAAACATGCCCCCAATTTTCCACACACCCCTCTCTTCGAATCCAACGCGTCGAAGCACTGCTTTTGATTCCTTGTTATCCGGGTCGCAGAATGCGAAGAATTCAGTCTGACGTTTCTTCTCTTCAAACCACTGCACCAAAGCTGCCGCGGCCTCACTCGCGAACCCTTTTCCTTGGAAGGCAGGCAGCAGACTGAAGCCTAGATCTGGGGCGATGGGTGCTCCCTCGAACCTTCGGTAGTTCATGGAGACAACACCAATTTTGGTATATGTCATAGACATCTCAGAGGATAGAGCATGATCTGCTCCTGCTGCCGTAGAGTCAGTGGGCGTTTTCAGACTGACGAGGTAACGACCATAGCCCGAAGTCCAGATGAGGTCGTTCGAGTCAATCTTTCTGCGTGCGGCTTCTCGATCCGGCATTGGTGTAGCGACGACATTGTGAGCACGATTTTTCTCGCTGCCATACAGGTCCACCAGGAAATCACAATGAGAATCTTGTGATGAATCGAGATGTGAGACAATGAGACGTGGAGTGTCGATGTAAAACTCCATGGCGATCATGTCTACGGGACAATAGAAAGGCGTTCGTGTTGCAACACAAAAAGGGACGATCACACACAAAAAGAAGATGAATAGAGTCGTGTGGAACCTGCTTTTTGACTGCGGGTGGCAGCCGCAAAGATTGCAATTGTACCATATCCAAAGTGGAGGTGTGTTGACTCATTGTCTAACGATTGCGCTGACTCATTATTTGATGCTCTTTGTTTAGGTATGACCGATGCTAGAGACTAGCACAAGAACGAATGTTGCATTCGTTACCTGGCGCAAACACTGCAGATACAACAAATAGGCTAATAGCAGTAGTAAGTCCAGTCCTCCATGATCAGCGTAAGCCTTATTTGTGAATTTTTGCCTGTGCTTTCGCGTCCCAACTTTCTCGGACCGTTTATGTTATAGCAGTGCAACGCACCTCTCGATGTGCGGGTTAAGCTACTTATTATAACAGCAACATCAGAAGCGCTGCAACCAACGCCATCGAACTGTCCCGTAGTATAACGCCGGCGTGCTCTTTCGATCTATATTATGTCAATCTCGATGGCCATATTATTCGTATTGGTGGTGTCGAACCAAGAAATGCGCCAATCCTACAGTCAAGCTATCAAGCCGGAAGACAGGCGTGGAGCACACGGTCCCCTAGCACTAGTCCCCAAACATCACTAGCAGGAGAATATCTGATTCTCGGCGGCTAGTCGAAGGGCTACATCTCGTCAATCGCATATTCGCGGGTAGAATGGGGGCTTAGTAGCTTAGCGATCTGCGAAGGCTCAGACGCCTACGTTATGCTAAATGCAAGCAAGCCAAACAGTCACAATGCTGCAATGTCAGACTGACATTGCATCGACCGATTCTTGTGCGTTAATGTATCCTATAGTCTAGCTGTCTTTGAGCCCGACTTTGCGGCACACATGGAATGCCGCAAACCATTCGCGTCTTGGCTATTGGAAAAATTAGCTGGATGTGATCGCCAAGGCATATAGAAAATTCTGCAAGCAAGTCAGGGATTTAGAGGACTCTCATAGTCTTACAAAGCATAGTTCTAGGCGTGTATAGATGTCAGAGAATCCTAGTGCCTGGTGCTAAAGCCCTGCAGATGACAAACAGAACGTCCTACAAGCCTCCCAACACCGATGTGGCATAACGAGCATCAACCTGATCTGACCGATACTCCCCAAGCTAAGCAGATAAGCTTAACTTACTTATCGAATGGACTATCAGTGTACCTTGAACTGCATTACATTCTGTCGATTCTTGCTCGCTAATCGCAAAAGAGCTATGCCAGATAGCAGAAACGTCCACGCATTGACTTCGTTACGAAGCTTTCTCTGGGTTCTCCTGTTACCTTCCCTACTACCCTTCCTCCGTTTACCCGTTCCCTACTTATGCGCTCTCCTCGCAAGTCTCACTCGTAGACCCTTATCGTATCCGCTAGTTCTGTCTTCTTCTCCTCCTTCTACACTTTATCTCCCAACGACCCAAACACCAAGTCTTGTACTTCTTTGCCTTTTCAATGGCGTATTCTTATCTTGGACTTTGTGCTATTACTCTTTAGTAGTGCTGTAGTTTTCATTCTAGTCTGTTAACTGTAATTGCAGTCTGAATAATATACTGATCTACGACCAAAGAATAGTCTTCTTATATAGATAATCCTTCATAAATGGCTTAGAAGAGAGGTAAAAGTACTAAGGAAGAGTATATATTGTTGACAAGGAGGGCCTGGAAATGACTTGGTAACTTCATATGTAAGATAAGTATGCCCAAAAGTGAAGTTGTAATTAACGTACACTCAATCTCAGTTCGTACACAAAGACATGCAGGCAAGCTTCACTAAGGAGATATATTTTCAGCATTGTTGTAGTGATAGATTGGGAAATAGTTGATTGATTGGTGAATGCTATCAAAATGAGTGACTTATTCCTCCACGATGTTTCAATCGTATCGGAGCTGTGGGTCAGATATATGTTGGCTAACATCGAAAGCTCTCTTAGAGTCTTTAGCTTTCCTTTTTCCCCGGAACCCGGTTCGAGCTTTCGAACTTGCCAGAACTAACACTTCTCACGTTCGGGGCAAGCAGTAAGGCAACCTACAAAATCTATGGTCAGTACAACACAAGCCTGCGAGGAGTCAATTCATACCAAGAACACATCCAGCACCGCCAGGTCCAATGCCACCGCCCCCGCAATTTGTATAGCAATAAGCTCGAGATTGACATCCAGTCTTAGGGTCACAGCAGGGATCAAGTCCACCACATTTACGCTTGTCTAGATGGGCATCTGAATGCAATGTTGTTAGAGATGTACAGATAGCAGTGTGCAGTAATCAATACTGACCGGTGCTAGGATGGGCAGTGACCATAGTGCCAACAGTTAGAAGAGAAATGATCATAGAGAATTTCATGATGACTCGTATCTGGAGGAAATTTATGTGAGATCTGGAAGGCGGTTGGAATGGTTGAAGAGGAAGTGATGATAGTTATGATGTATTGTCGAGATACGAAGGCCTTATATAGCTACTATGTGGAAAAGACTCAAGGCTATAACAACCATACATGTAACCGTTGCATCGCAAGAAGTGGGCTCGGTGTTGCTTCGGAAACAATGTGCAGTTATTGTTATGTGATTCTCGTTGGATTGGGAGGTTAACATGCCGACCCAGTTGCTCAGGCTGACATGGCGTTAGGCATCCGTCCAAATCCACCTTTTTGTCTAACTAGTGCTTATTTATATATTAATACAAGATGTACCGGAAACGATGTAGGGAAGATGTGCCAAAATCTCTAAGTGATTCCTTCCTAATCTTATCTGACATCATTCACTACGCGAACGGACCAATGGAGCCAACAGTGTGGTGATATACGCGGGTAAATAACCAGGGAGGGTGTATTGGGGGTAGCCTTTGCGAACATGATTCACTCGCATCCTGATTCACTTGCCAATGAGGCATCTTGGTAACTTTCAGCCCGAATCATGGACCAACATAAACCCTACTGGCAGGATCTTCAACATGAAGTGGCCTCTCAATCAAACTGCCGAGCGCGCTTGAGCTCACGAGGCGCAAAATAAACTTGTAGAGCTGATGGAACTTTCTCAAAAGATAGTAGTGGGATATAACTTAAGTTTGTCGCTCAATCTATCATAAGAAACAATGCCTAGACCAAGTGGCTCTACACCATAATCACTAAGTAATAAAGATTTTCCTGCTGTCATTTCCTTTATCTCAGCTTCAACTTCAAGTCTCTCAAATTCAAGTCTTCATTAGATCTCGATATCTTCTGATCTTTTATTGATGATGTATCATGATGATTTTCCAAAGACAAATGTGGCTTTCAGGATTTTTCTGTCCCAGTAGCATGAAATCCTTCGGTCTCCTTCTCCATTTCGACAAAGTGTATATCCTTCGATAAACTTAATCTCTCTGACATCTTGGGCGGTAGTGCCGACCTCTTTCCCGTCTTCGTATACCCCCTCTTCTCATACCACTCGATTAGCAAGCCCCTTGTGTTGAGTGCATTCAAACCAATTATCTTTGGTTTCCATTTGTTGAGAGCGTAGTATTCAGCTTGCTCTAGAAGGCGACGTCCCATGCCAATAGTTTGGAATACTGGGTCCACAGCCAACAGAGCGACCCGACAGATCTCTTCGGATTTTCTGATAGCTGCCACGGTACCTACGAGGGCATTATCATCGGTTATGGCCATGAGAAATGCGGCATTGGGATTGTTGATGATAGCGAGAACTTCTTCAGGAGTCATGGTAAAGTTGCGATTGAGCTCGACATCGGGACCGGTCCATTTGACGTCCAGGTGTTGGAAGGCGGCTTGCACTAGTCGGGCGATTTGCGCAGAATCGTCGGGGATGGCGACCTTGAAATGTATCTGGATGTCTGAAGGAGCTTTAGCGAGATGATTCATCCTTTGGAAGGATGATTAGGCAGTCTTAAAAACAGCCTATGGATTCTGCTGTGCCAGTAGAAAGCGCAACGGACTTTCGTATTCTCTAATATAGGGGGCCGTTCAATTGTCGTGATGTCTCGAGTTGGGGATTGCAGATGCGTAGTATCGACATCCCTATTGTGTAGGTTGCTATTCGTGACTCATTGAGCGCGTCATCTCCGGCGCAGAGTCGTGTCCAACGTACCTTCCCAGTTAAGACTACAGACCGGTACCATGTCCGTGCACTCAATGCGCCACATTGCCAACAACAGCTTCACCAAAACTGAGACTGCAGCGCCATGTAAACTAATCATTGTTGTAGAAATAGAGCAGCAAAATTTCTTCGTACGCATGTGACTCAGTAACTAGGTCTATGTCTTCGATAACTTATGTGGGAAAAGATGCTTGCCTCGAGTCAAGGGTGTGACGGCAATACGCTTTTGTACAGCCTGTGCCTCAGTGTGCTTCTACGAAGTCCGTCAGACAACTTTCGTGCCCTGGAAGCAGCATATCATGGAACTCCGGGCGCTCTTCACGAAATTGTGCAATTCTTTTCGTTGAAGTTGATACGCTGCTATGTTCTGGGCTCATGGTGGAAACGCGCAAGCAGCGCAGGCTTGCGTGGAGAAGCTACACCGACACCCCGAGCCTTTGATTGCACATGGTTCTGCCCATTTTGATTCATGTTGTAGGAAACTTCTCTGTTCAGCAGTCGAGCCGCCACAGTAGATGTTGCAATTTTTCAACTAGGGCCTCTAGTCATTCAAACAGCAAGACTGGTAGTGGGTTGGCATGCTCAGATGCGCCCTCACTGCCGATTGGCTCGCTCGCAACTCAAATGACGTAAGTCTGTGCGAACGCAGCGCAAGCGCCGACCACCCACTGAACACACTGCCACATTTAAATGCAGGGTCTCGAAGCGGAGATGGGATTGCATTACTGGCACTAATTATGAGCATGGGCATTGCGGCTTCTCTTGCACGTGATGAACTGAAAGAGTGGTTGAGAGTCGCACCAAGTTTCACTAAAGCGGGGTTTCTGTAGGGGAAGGGCAGTAGCCCAGATCAAGGTACGTTTGCTGCAGAGATGTATGTATTGACGTTGGCGTCGGCTCCGGCGTTCTATTCTCAAGCAGAGGACTATCAGGTTTGTGGGTATTGAGTATACGGGCGTCCGCTGTCACGAGCTGCATGCACTTCAAGGTAGTAGTCCGGTTCTTGTGTTGCTTGTCTGCCAGAAGCTCCTCTCTGACCACGTGTCAACGACACTACAACCTCTACGTAACGTCCACGCTCCAACCTCGTTCGTCATTCAGCCTGCGTCTTCCCTGCTCCGCCCAGCCCCACGGGCGACATCTTCTGACAATCCTTCACCACCAACAGCCGCAGCCGCAGCCGCAGCACAGCCAACTTGTGGCGTCGCCCATCAAAGTGTTAGTTCTCCAGCAATGGGATGCAGTCGGTGGGCTTGATTATGCGATCAAATGTGCTGCTAGTGTCAATCACCACTAGCATACACAGCAAATAAATCCAACTGCTTGCGTCTCGCATCGTCTCGTCCACTGTGCACGCCTTTGCTCTACAATGTCTTGCCTGGTTGCCTCTCGGTCGACTGCAGGGTCGATGCCGCACTTCCCGCACATCGCTACTCTTCCTCCATGCTCATGCTCCGCTTCGAACAGAAACTCTGGACCCGGAGCCTCGCGGGTGAAGCCGGGCATGCTGTCAAGCCTGACCTGTAATTGGCCCTATGCCACCCAAGCTACCCTTCTTCTGACTCATCACATCAACCTCTTCATGACACTTGTCCAAGTCGAACGGACAAAACTTTCTCGAGCACCGTAGCCATCACTATGTCCGCAGATCTTTATCCGTCATTGTCCCTAAAGGCCGACAGTATTCGTTTACTTCGCCTGATGCCTTGCAAAAATGAAACAGACCCTATACGGTGCGAGATTTTGGAGTACTCTTTAAGAGATACATATAAAGGAACACATCCTTATGAGGCTCTCTCTTATGTATGGGGTGACCCAAATAAAAAGTTGCCTATCTACGTACACGAGCATCGCCTAGATGTCACGACAAACCTTCATGCAGCGCTTACGCGCCTCCGAGATCACACTCTGGAGCGCATTCTATGGGTGGATGCCATATGTATCAACCAGGATGATAACAACGAAAAAGAACGCCAGATCCCGCTCATGGCGAAGATATACGGTCATGCACGCTGTGTGCTTGTGTGGCTAGGGGAGGAAGCAAACGGGAGTGGCCGAGCGCTCGAGGACATTCGTATCGCTGCCAATGATGAGCCTGAGAATATGTTGAAACACAACGAGGAGGAAATGCTCGCTTTGCTTCGACGACCGTGGTTTGAACGCATCTGGGTGAGGAACCCACAACACTCAGCTTATCTAAGGAGGGCACTAACAGATCAACCCAGATGGTTCAGGAGATTGCCTCCGCTCGATTCATTCCGATGATGTGCGGAAATACAGAGATAACTGGACAGGCTTTCTGTGTAGGCATGAACAAAATCCGGATTTCCTCTGACAGGCATCCAGGCTTGCAAGGTCTCATTCGTTCCACGATCTACCTTATAAGGGGAGCAGCCTTCCGTCCCAGGCATGGAATAGCTTCATCTGCCAGCCTTACATTGGGAGAATTAATGGATATGTATCACTCTCGCAAGGCTACCATCCTGCACGACAAGATATACGCATTAAGCTCGGCCATATAGTGTTCGGCCACATATAGTGCTCGGCCACCTTACCCACCCACCACAACGCGTGACTTTTGTCTAAGTTCTCAATACCACACATCTAAAATGGATCCCCGTGAGCTAGCTATATAATCCACTATTAGAGACTTAAATACTAGTGTTTTTATAAGCTAGCGCAAGGCTACTTAGGCTTATAGTATCCCGCGATCTACGCTTTAAGAACGTCTCTAAGGCTAATAATCTAACGCGATAGCTTATTAATACTAGTAGCGATTAACCCTAGAATAAGAGTAATTTTTAGTAGAGTAGATACTCGAAGAAGACTTACGCGCATAGCCGCTATCTTATCTACGCGTCTAAGAAATAGCTACTAGAATCCTATATATAAATGGCGACTTCTAGCTACTTAGATAACTATAGATATCTCACTTTATCGCCCGTAACCCACGCGTCGTATTAATAGTCGGCCGAAAGATTAAGAGCGCGCGTACTACTAGCGCTAACTACGAGACTATAAAAGCTTTTCTTAAGCTCTTTAAGCGTACGCGTATAGAGCTAGATATATAGTATAAAGATATATAGAATATAAACAAGACTAGAGTAGCGCTAAGGGTATATACGAACGCTAGGGTGCTCGTAAGCTCTTTAAAGAAGAAAGCTTACGTTAAGTCTCTAGAAGATCGCGAGTGGGTATTAATTATTAAGACTATCTCTACTATAGGCGTTAAGCTCTAGTGCCTAGTTATCTTTAAGGGCAAGTATCTTTAGACTACGTAGTTTCTAGCTACTAGTTGTTAAGAGTATCTCTTGAGTGGAAGTAATATAAGACTTCTGGTGTCAAGATTCTTAGGTTGGTTTTCGCGGATGAAGCAACAGGGTGCAAATGGATATGCCAGTTCAAATAGTAGTATTGTACTCGTAACTAGAGATTGAATATAATGAGCTATAAGAGCTCACTGCCTGTTTCTATATACCATGTGTTCTATGTGTTCCATATTGTTTAACATTGTTCCATGTG